>PTEX01000092.1:2863468-2935780 GCA_003342815.1 Eudromia elegans
ATGAAAAGGCCACTAAGAAAGATCTTGAATCAAAAAACAGAGTACAACAAACTTAGTTTTGTACCACTCTATCAGAAATTAGCGGCTATTGTAGTAACTGCCAACTCCGGGGTAGGTTTTGCACCTTTGAGCACCATCTGAAATGTGCAGAGTGGGAAAACACAGCTGTCGGATCTCTCCCTGCTCAGCCTTCAGCTCCAAAGTCTTCGCCACTTCTGGAAATTGGAGATTTGAAGCACTCCTGTCTCTGGGCTGCACACGTACACCCTTGAGGGAAAGTGTCTCTACATTCAAGGTTTATTTCTGCCCCATAATTTCTGAGCTCTTGGACTCCCAAAGACTTTTCTCAATAATTCCAGTCTTTTATTCTTTGGGACACGTTACATGTCTGGAACGTAGCTCCAGCATTCCCAGAAAGCATAAAATAATCTAAATAGGTAGTTCAGCAGTTCTTTAAAAGGTCATACAGACTTGACTCCATGGAGGATCTGACCATTGTGGTTATTATGTCATACCTAGTCTGGAGTTACTTGGAAATCCCTGACTAGCCCCCACGGCGGACAAGTCATACTCATTATTCCTAAAACTTATTCTAAAGAAAAACATTCTTTTCGGTGGATTAAAATTCTGTTGTAGGAAAGACTTAAAACCTACTGATAGAAAATTGAGTACAAATCAACACCACGTTTACTCATATATCTGTACAGGTAAGGAGAACAGAAGATTGACCTTTTATATTTTTTCTTATGCCAGGTGACTAATAAAGGYTTCAAAGGAAATTTCCCCAACTGGAGGTTGTTCTGAAAGGAAGACTTCGACCTCTCAAAGCAGCTGGATAAATATAATCCAGATTCTCAGATTTATGTAGACTCTCTTGTACTAGAAACGCCACCCCCCCCCCCAAAAAAAAAAGTCTTATTACAAATAAATTATATTACTTGTTTATTTTTCATACATGCATTTTATAATGTTGAATTCCAAAGTWATTGTTCCTAGCACAGAGATTGCTTTGAGATTGTAGGAACAGGCCACTGATTTCCTTACTATTTTATAATTTGCTYTAGCAAAATCTTTACGGTACAGCTGAAACATTAATCTTAGGGTGTCACATTTTCTGCCACAGGCAATTCTCAGAAAAAGAGATACAATCAGGAAATAAAAATAAACGTGCTAGCTAAAGGGATGCTTATCCTATTGATTTTCTATTTAATCCCATAAAGTGCCTCCCTTCCACCACCAGAAGCCTTTCRAAAGAAAGCTCAAAATGGTATTACCTAGTCGAAGGATACTTTGGCACAGGGTAGCAATAACTTCAAAGGTTCAAATTTGTGGAAACGTTAGTAATATTGCTGCCCACCACAGCTGAAAGGTTTCAGAAGAAAAGACCGACAAAGCAAGCATGAAACAAATGGTCTGGGAAAAGAAGAAACGTGTATTTTTTAACTGAGAAGAATTGCTTGCAAACATTTAGTAAAATGACAGACGAAACGTGTCATAGGTACATATGGATTTTTTTTTTTTAATAGGAAGAGATTTTCTAAAATTCTGTATCCTGAGATGGTACTAAAGTGTTTCAAAATGTCAAAGGTCTCTGCAGGACAGAACTCCAGAAYTCAATACTCGTGCTGCCTACAGTACTTGAAAGCCAAATCATTTTTTAAGATGTTCTCTCTCCACTCCACCCAGCTCATCCATGACTTACCCTTCCACAGTTAAAACAAAAGTAAAATACATGAAAGTTCTTTTTTATTATTTTTGTTAAGAAAAATGAGTAATAAAAGGGAAAATGTGGTCCTTAAATCATTGCTCAGCTCTACCAGTTCAGTGTTGTTGGGAGAAACAGTGCTTAATTTCTATTACACAAATACTAACTTCTCCAACTTTCATGTGAAAATTTAGGGGAAATCCATTAAAGAACAGGTATTTACCTGGTCTATCTTTACCTAATTGTCAATGTTGCAATTCCAAGCAGATGCTCCCCTGTGAATTACATCAGAGGCAGCTGTTATCACCTGCAGATATACAAACACCAAGTAGAATCATCTCAGGAAAATTAAAGCTGGGCTTTTTACTCACACAATGAGATAGACCAAAGCTGGGCTTTTTACTCGCACAATGAGATAGACCAGATCCAGCGGTAATCAATACGTGCTGGGATTTGATTTGGGGGAAATTGCAAAGCTCTGCCCAGTGGAAATGTACAGACAGCAACTTTCCTGCTCTGGGCAAATGAAATCTAAAGCACATATCCTTTTGGTATCTGAGCTTTTTAAGGTCAGATCTAAAATTAATCTCAAAGCAGTGGAAAAGAGGAGTAGAAAAGAAAAAGGACRGTTCCATTTTTCCTTTTCTTCGTGTACAGCCAAACCGTTGCCAGCAGCGTTCTCTGGGCCCCGAGCACACCYGCGCTGGTTCTGCACTGGAATCTAACAGTACTAGACTGGGCAGGACCACCACAACAGCCATTTAGTACCTGCTGCCGCTCTGAGCATTCCTGACTGTTCTTTTCCCTTTTGCTTAATGGCATAAAAGGCACGTTTTTGGAAGTACAAGGCAAATTAAAAGGTCACGTTTTAAGTAACAGGTTATTAAAACCCCATAGGACTGGAGAGTGGAATACTGCCTTCTGCTCAGCCCTTCTTATTATTTTTCTCAGCCTRTATGGATTCCTGGTGATGTGTTCCCTGTGTTATCTCATGTAATACTGAGATAATAATTCCTCCAGTAAGGCTAGAAATATTAATGATGGCAATGACCATAATTCCTGTATGTGTTTCCCTCTGCAATCACAGGTCTCCAGATCAGTTCAGTCCATAGGAAATGAGAGTTTTCATCACAGTTACTCATTATCATTAAAATAATAATAATAAAAAAAGATCTTCCTTGGCACTACATAATAATGTTCTGCATTTTTGTCTTTTTCTGCTTCCCTTTGGGTAAAAGCTCTTTTCCTGATGACAGACACTGATACAGTAGCTCAGAGAAATGAATGAACTGCAAAACTTAGCACCATTGAACTTCAGGGTTATTRCAAGATTTTCAAACAATTTTCCTTCTCAAAAAACAGGAACATTTAGGCTTTGGACATAAACCAAATCTGAATTTGGGGGAAATAAAGGAGAAAGAATACCTCCATGGCATGCTAACATCTAATTACCTAGCACAAGGGCTTTGAGTAGAGCTAGTGACAGACGACGACATCGGCCTGCGACGGTTCTTGGTTTGATTTTGCACGGCTTTGCCTCTTTCAAGGCTCTAAATTAATACATGCCAAAATGTTTAACACAGGCAGCAGCTGAGGCATGTGTTCTGAGATGGGAATAAAAAAAAGAGAGAGTAGAGCACTGAGACTGCTGAAAAGTACGTGAAATRAAGTAGAAAGATGAAGTATCCCAAACCAACAAGCATATGGTTCAGACTAATTGTACTTACAGGCACCATCAGCCACATCCTGATAATTCTATTGATTGAAAATACTAAATTAAATACTTCATGCAAATTTGTCTGGAAACCATTCTGATCTCGGCAAGTCTGTCAGATTTCTGCCAGCAATACAGATGGAAAATAACCTCATCCAATACGGTTTTTAAAAGAAATGAAAAGACAGTTCTTTGAGAACAAGAGCAGACTGAGTAAGCTACAATTAGTCCATGTTTGGTTTTTATTTTGGGGATTTTTTTTTTCCCTGTGCCTAAGGCAGTTCTTGATAAGTATGTGTTCAACAGCATCCCCAGTAAAAACAGGTTTTATTTATTTAGAGCGCTGAATGCAAGTCAGTCTCTCAGGCTCCAGCAAGGGCTGAGAACTGAACAGGGACCGTAAACTCTGATGAATTATTTTTCAGAAAATTGATGACTTTTTTAGAACTGCTCTATTTAAAGACTTTTATGTTAAAGACTACATTTGCCAGAGCCRCTCTGAAGCACGAGGATTTCAAGCTGTAACCTCCCCGTAGCTCGCAGAAGGCTGCGTGTGCCCTGCACAGGCGGGCTGCTCGCTCTGCATCGGCGGCTGCCTCCCCACGGCTCGTGGGGCACGCACGCCCCGTGTCCTACACGGGCAGGTGTCAATGGAGAGCAGAGGCCTGTTCTATTTCTTAAAAAATCCCCTATTTATGAACCTGGGTAACAAGCAATACAGTCCTCGAGATTTTAATGATTTCAGTAGGAACTAACCATCAGCTCACAGAACAGATGGCAGCATTACTGCCCACCAGATTTTAAAATATCCCAAGAGAATTTAAAACCCACAGTAAGTCTTCAGTAATTAATCCAGTAACTAAAGATTGTACTCTGGGTGTTAATTAACAGCTTCACTTTGAATTAGTTGAGCTAAACAAAAAAAGAAAAAAGAAGAAGAAAATGTAAGTTTGTCATTTCTTTTTTTCTTTTTTTCCCCTCCTTGTTAATAAGCAACTTAGCGTGGAGGTTTTCTGAAGAAACCTGTGGATTTCTTTTCACCTGCTTATCCTGCTAASTATTTCTAATCATTAATGAACTCAATAAATCCTAACCAACATTTCCTMTTGCTGTTTCTGTGGGAATTAAGCAAAGATTTAGGTCTAATACAGACATAGTAAGCCTATCAGAAACTGCTTTGCAAATTTAAAAGTTTCCCCTGGAAAGCATACAGAACAATTTTTCCTGGATTATTATATTGATTTAACTGTATCCACTCCTAATTCATATGGAATAAATTAGATCAGTACGCGGCTGACTGGTTTTACTCGATTGCAAATTGATTAGTAAATATAAATACCATGTTATTTTTCTTTATACTAACAAAATGGATTTTATAATAGMTGCTGTTTGTTTGAAAACATTTTTATAAGCACATGAAAAATGGTTCTTCTCTGCTGCTTAATTAATATTCAAGCRTATGTTAGGAAAGATAATGCCAGATCTGTGGTGGCCCATCAGTCTTTCAAACTGTCCAATAAAGCTAATAGAAAAATTCACCATTCCCAAGAATGGCTGAGAGTCCTGGATCAAGCTTATGAAGCAGACTAGAAGGCTTAAACACCACCATTATTATAGTTTACCGTATTCCATTAGTTTAACTATATTTTTCTTGCAAAAAAAAAAAAAAAAAAAAAAAAAAAAAAAAAAAAAAAAAAAAAAAAAAAAAAATTTTAAAAAAACCAAAAAAAAAAAAAAAAAAAAAAAAAAAAAAAAAAAAAAACCCAAAAAAAAAAAACCCCACATAGCAAGAAGATTTGTTCGGAACCCTGGGTTTATAATAGTTCAATACAGGGTTGCTCAACCAAAACCTCGTCCACCACAGAATCTCCCACAGCAGCACGCGGCACTCCGGGCTGTGCAGAGCGGGGCTGGAAGGCGGGAGGTGCAGAGCAGGAGCAAGCACAGGCTCCAGCGGGAAGCAGCATGGAAGGTGCAGRGCCTTGCCCGCACTGGCACGTCCCAAACAACCACTAGTTCTCCTTGGGATTTCAAACATTTGAAGAAGTCTGTAGAAGACGGTTCTTCATCTTGTCTTGAGAAACCAAGTAACTAAAGGGTTCGGCTCATTACCTGCATCATTTGCACGGTTTGAACAGCAGGATTCCTTGACCAGACTGAACTGTCATTCTTAAATGGCTCAAACACCATTAAATTTAACATAAAAGACACCGGTATTCACCTGAACAGACAGAAGAATCACAATTACAAAATTAAGGCTGTGAAGTTGAAGGATTTTTATCATCATCAAACTGAGCAGGGAAGAGAACTGCAGGATAACATTTTCTGTTTTTAAGTTTCCTTAGAGTGAATGTGAAGAGTTTAATAAAGCAAATGTAGAAGATGAATTTATCTTTTGAGATTTTGACACATTTGAGGATTTTGCAGTGAAATGTTAACACTCAACGTCTGGAAATCTTGAACTTGAGGAAATCTTTCTTTTTAACTTGTAGAATCAGCCTACAAGAATTTTCCATAATCTATACTATCCGAGCACTTAAACATACTTTTTTATGGAGGGAAAGACATGCAAAAATATAAGAAAATATATTAAATAGAGCTAAACTGATAAAAATGTTGCACCAAGAAAAAAAGGATCTCAAGCTGTTAAAAAGAGTGTATATAGTACTAAGATTGTGTAAGGAGGAAGGGATAGAGATTTCATAATGTAGAACTCCTTGGAATTTAAGGCAGTTTTGAAGCATAAATACCATTAACATTTATATGTACGCTATTTATATTCATGCGTAGGCCTAGTGTTTTTGTCTGGGCACTAATGGAAAAATATGAAWTATCTACTATAATCATACTGATGTGAACATTATGTGCCAAAAATATGCATGGAAATGTAAACATAGTGTTATTATCATAGGCAAAATAAGTGGTATCAAATGATAAAACAAGCATGGGCTGTCATTCTGTCTTGCAGGGAAGTATTCTGTCAACTGATAATGGAATAGTTAGTTTAGCTCCTGCTCCAGTATAAAATCTATTCCTAATACAAAGCCATATTCTGTATTTACAGATCATGCATGCTCTTTAAAAATAAATCTCAAGACTCAAAATTTCTTGCTTTGATTCTATCTATACRTGCATTTGGGAAAACCACCCACAATCTAAATTATGAAATATGGGTATGCCATCAAGTAAATTTCTACCGATTTTCACATCCTTCTAATTTTTCATATTCAGTACATTTCTTGAAAGATTTAGGTAAATATATGAACATGTGGGAGGCTACCTGAAAAATTTAATARGTCTAAAACTTATAAATCACAGGTGAGTCAGTTTAAAGGCAATTAAAATAAAAAATGGGACTGGAAAGTACTTCAGGAAACCATCTAATCCATCCTCCCTTTGCCAAATCCACTGACTTTTTTTCCAATTCCTCCAAAGTTWATGTCAACATATCTATTTCCCTATATTTTCAGTATTTAGGAAAAGGAAACTAGGATTAAGAAAAACATCTGAAAGACTGTATTTTACTTTTTACACAAAAAGCTTTAAAAWTTTGCCCAGAATCAGTAAAGTTCTGACCTTTTCTTCCCCTAGACACTACAGAATCCAAAACAAAGAGGAGGTAACTCTGTACTAACAAGAGAACATTTTCTAAAGATTGCTGAGTTCAATTTTTCATAGAGAACATCAACTGAAAATGTCAGAGTCTCAGGTGAGAAACTTCTACAAACTCCTGTGCTTTTCAATAAATGATATCGGAGTTTGTTTTTTATTCCAAGTTGGAGAAGGCATGTTTTGTTCAACAGCTTTTCTGTGATTAAGGATATTCATTATTTTAATGGATAGGGCAGTAATAAGCAATATAATATTCGTGCATATTTTGTTATGTCTATTTAAGATAACTTGCAAAAACCTAACATTTTCTACAGGAGRTGAAGCATGTGTTATCTTTAAAGCAGAATATCTTTCAAGCAGAATTAGAACAACWATAACAAAAATCTTTAGATGAAGAAGGCTATCACAATTTTCCAATTGTAGGTAGTGGAATAATTGCAGAAAACAGGGAAAACAGAGAGAAAAAAGGATAAAAAGGATTMATTCAAAATCTATTATGTAAATAAATGAGTATCAGATTGAGAATTTAGCCTCAAGATTTAGCAAAGTATTTCTATAGCTTGACCTAGAGATAGTAGAGATAGACCTAGAGATAGAGATAGTGTGGTTGCCACTGGATGAAAGAGCAAACAAAACCCAGGCTGTGCTGTATTTAAATGGAAGMCTTTCACTTTCACCCAACTGCTAACTGAACAAGGACTGACTAGAAGCATTCTACTATGAAATGTGCATTATTTGGATAAGTGAAGAGGAAAGGACTTCTATTGGAGGCAATGAAAGCTTTCATAAAGAAAAGCAACATCAAGCTATTGAAAAGACTCAGCTGGCTCTTGGCATTCCTTTCTGCTCCCCTAGATTTACTGCAGCCTTTATTTCTAACCCCTTACTGGGGAGTTATACTTAGTGATCTATAATGCATCTCTTCTGTAATCAATTTTTCTCTCATCCATCTTCCTCCAAGCCCTCCTCCTACTCAGTTAGGCACAGAATTTCCAGTAATATCATGCTGCAAGATTTGCAAAAAGCAATGCAGTTGAAAAGAGTTCTTAAATTTTATTAAGAATGATAGAGTTCTGTTTTCAAAGTGAAGTTKCTTTTTGCAATTTCAGAACAGTTTGAAATAAAAACATTATTTTGTGTCAATGACAAAAGGATTTATTGTTGACTCATGACATGCAAATTTCAACTTTCAATTTCAATAATTCAACTTTTGGGGAAGTGGTTTCTATTAAGAGAAAAAAATTCTAATGTCATTTGCTCAACTGTGTTTAATGGAGAAAATAAATTCCCTGAATTTTGCCAAAAGCTTGACAATTTTTTTTCCTTTGTAGTTCTGGCCTTCCTTATTCTTGGACAAGGAAAAGATTTCTCTCTGAGCAATGGCAATGAGATAGGCTATAATATGTGAGTTTGAAGTGGGATGAGGGGAAGGCAAATTTAGCAACTCAAATCATTTACATTTTCCAAGAATAAATCAGCATTGTAGTCCACATATTCAAACCTTCAGAGAAAAAGCACAAAACAACAGCCTTTCTCTCAAGATCTACGTGGAGGAGAAAAAAAGAAAAAAAAAAAGAAAACTTTAAGGAAGATGTAGATTGCCCCTATACAGTATTTTAGAGATTGTGCTGTGAAAAATGCATCTTCCTGCCTAATATCTTTTAAAGCTCTTAGTTAGACTATAAAGTGCTTTTGTTCTTCACAACTAATTCTTAATCCTCTTCTGGAAAGCAAAGATAATCAATCTACTTTCCTCAGCTAGCACTAGGAGACAGTGCTCTTTAATCACAGCAAGTGTCTTCTCCTCCAGAGACTTTGAGCTGACTGCCTAATTATTGGGGTCCCCTGAAGTCAACGAACTATGATAATTTACATCAGTTGAGTATTGTCCTATTATCTTATATTATAATACAGCAGCAAACCAGAAATCAGTCTAGCTGTGCTGGGTGGATAAGTATATAGAAAGAAACAGAAGATAAAAGATGACAGTCTCAGCCTGGATGTACACTGCACTTGTTGGCTAACGATGAACTACTGCAGATGAACCAAATAAATACAGGTTTATGCAAAAGTGAATAATATGSCAAGGGAACAATATGACAACACAAAAGGAGAAAATGGGCCCTTTTGCACTGTGAAATTTCCAAAGCTTTTAGCTCATATTGCCTACTCACTTATTTAAAGCTAGGATACTAACTCCACAAAATCCATCGTCACTACTCCAATCAGCGGGTGACCTGTGTGTTTCCAAGAGGAGAATTCCCTGCGATGATTAGCCAGTAGGAGAGATAACTCACGGGCTATCATGCGACAGAGAGCTCTGATCGGACTGCACAAAAGGAAAAAATCACTTTGGATCGGGCGGCCGCAGCAGCCGCAGACAATGGGCATGATTAAGCTAATGGTGGTAGACACGGGGCTGCAGGAACAGCAGCTCGMCGCAGGATCTCTGACTAGCAGAAGCTGTGAAAGTAAAAATAGATGCTAAAGAGCAGCTGATAAGAAATCAGAAAGGAAAGAGGAATTTGCTGGATAAATGGAGGGTGACCAGGGCACATTGACATCAAACACAAGAAAGGAGAGAGAGAAAGATATTCAGATATTCGATTTGAACATAAAGCGCTAACCAGATGACATACGAAATATCTAATTACACAACTAGAAGATTTGGGCAAAGAGAACTGATCCTGCAGYGACTGGGGCAAACAATTGGATTAGGCCACGGGAGGGATATCGTGGAAGAAATAGCTGATCAGCCGGCAGCACAGCTGGGATTTAGAAACAGCAGGTCATACAGCTGTTTGCTTAGMTGGTAAGGCAGCAAGGACACAGCAAGCAAAACTGTGGGACAGCTGCAGCTTCAGAAAACACTGAAATTAGGCAGCAAGAAATGGTATGAGAGCCCCAGGACGAGGCAGAAAGAACACAAACACCATATCATAAACAGAATRGAAGAGAAAACAAATTGATTGCAGAAGCAACAGGATGTGACAGCAGCAGGGCTGGGCAGCGCGGGATCAGACAGCAGGAGTGGCTGACTGGACAGGGCTGGGATGAGACAGCATATGCAGCCCATCAGGCACAAAAAGGATCCAAAACCAGAMACAATTCTTTGGCAGGAAGCACAATAACCAAAGAGAAGCAATTAATCAGATTTGACAGGATGCGTGGAGTCTCCTGCACTGGAAATGCTCTGGAAAGGCACTGCGCCRCGGAGCGGAGCAAGCATCCCCAGTTAGCGTTAAGCAGCACTAATATGGACCCCTACCCGGTACCTGCTGCAGCTTCGCTGCCCTCGCCCGTGGTCCCTACCCTCCGAGGGCAGCAGGGACACAAGGGCAAAGGGCTGCAACGGGGCTCACCCGCTTTGCAGGGGTGACTATAATCCTTCACAAAGACAAGGTCTCTGTCATTTTCTCTCACCACCGTGTTCGAGCTCCACTGGTTTGAGAGGATTATGAGTAATGATTAAATCCAGCAGCCTCTTTTTCTTAGTACAAAGAAGCAGAAACCGTCTTTTGTATCTTTTTCCTGCAGTTGGTAAAGTTCTGTTTTAAGCTGCAGCACAGTCAAACCTCCAGTAAAATATTCACAAAGCATTGAGGAAACAGAGTAGATTATAGGTCAGTGTCTTTAGATATCATCTGGCCTACTGCACTAGCACAACTTATGACATTGAAAAAGAAATAGCACCAATACATCATTGATCCCTTCAGCYTACGACTGCTATTAATTTCATCTTTCATCAGCTTATTCTCCCGCTAGTGTTGCCAATTCCTGATGATTGTTGCTGCCTCCATAAATCACTGGGATGTCAAGAAGCATTACAAAACCCCATAAAGAGACGAAATAACATTTCACACTCTCCCCTCCACTCACCTCTCTTCCTTTTCCCCCAGTAAAAATAAAAAAATGTACAGAGTTGTGCCTATATGGAGGATTTCTCAGTCCTTTTCATTTAATTTTTACAGCACTGTAACAACAGAGTTAGGCAAATCCCACAGGACAGCATTTAGCAAATTTTATAGGCCATTTGTAGCTCTTTTACCAAAACCCAGTGCAGCTAAGGCCACCGTTGCAACTCGGCAGCCTTACCTAGGGCAGATAAGAATAGAAAGGTAGTAAAACAAGYGCTGATCTTGTAACAGCCACATTGACCTATGTCAGTGCTGGGAGCACCTAGTGACAGTTTTCTTTGTAGTGATTTTGATGACTGACTTGATGGGCCCTCAAAGATTTCAAATCAAGCCRTCTATCATATCTGCTTTCAAAATCTTATCACTGCTTTTGCCTGGTCTTGCTGTCTGTTGGCCTTATTTCGTTTCTTTGAAAACATTTTCCTCTCCTCAAGTAACAGTTGTACGTTCCTCATTAGCAGAGGAAATACAGCAGGACAGAGCATACTAAAACTTACATGCATTTCTTCAGCGCTCTGCCTCTTAACCCTCTTGATAATTAAAACATTAATTTGCACAGCAAATTGTCCTCCTTGGCCTTTCCTTTTGCCCCAGCAAAGATAAGGAAAAGTAGCTGTGAGAGATTAAGGCTCCTACATTTAGACACAATCCAAAACTCAGAGATGCTCTAGGATACTCCGGCAGAGACAGAGGAGGCTGCCCAAGGATGTGGTCAAAAGGCCAGAAGGAGCTTGTAGATGTAATCATAAYCTGCCCAGTTGGCCACGTGGCTGGATAAGAAACAGCAGGGCTATTGTCAGTTCTCAAACGTTTGCTCATGCGTGCCTCTGTGACACACGTGTGAAATAAGAGCTGCCTGCCTGCACCAAATAGCACCCTGCTCCTCACTGAAATCATCCAAAGTCCACMCACGCTATTGGGCACGTACATCTTTATTCTGATCCCACCCCTCTAAATATAACAAAGCACACATCCATAAATACTGACCATTTAACCTGCCACAGGTATGAGTGGGACCTCTGAGCTGACTGCTTGGACAGAAATAGCTSGAAGACTGAGCTGGAAGCCTTAGAAAGGCAGTCAGAGGCAGTGCTAACTATGTGACACTGACTAGGGACCACTTGGGTCCTAAGGTGGGCTCTAGAGACACCTGAAGTTACTTCTCTTCCTCTAAAAGAGGCTTCATACCTTCCACCAAATGCCTGGGAGAAATTTAGTCATGCTTCTTTACTGAGAATCATGTCTGAGAGCCCATGAGCTCGAGCGTATGCACAGGATCCTTCCTGGCATCTTTCTACAGCACATTTTGGCTGTACAAAGTTATCTTAAAAAAAAACAGAAGAAGGAAGCCTAGAGGAAATGGTCTAAGTGAAGATACTGCAAAAAGTCTCTTATAAAATACTAAGGAGCATTTGGGAATTCAGCTATGATACACTTCCTTGAATTATGATAAGGCAAAATCTTAAATCCTCTTTAATTTTATTGCCACTAATTCAGCCTTCACATTGTGTTTTACCAATAAACTAATGAGTGTGCATAAAGACRAAAAGTATTTCTACTAAATAAGTAGATTTGGGGCTTCCAAGGGTGATTGTGAACAGCAACTGCCTAGATATGAGCTTTTAAATGTGAATTGAACATCAGCAKAGTGAAATTAGGAAGAGAAAGAATGTTTCATCTGTCTACTGCATTGTCATTCTTTGCAGAAAAATATCCTTTTGCAGTATGTATTCACAAAACAGACATTTAACAAAAAAGGCATTTTCTAGGGCTGAAGGAAAAAAAGGAGGAAAAATAACAGCTGAAGATAATACAACATGACGTAGTATAAATTCCAAGCTGAGTCAATCTCTCAGAAAAGGAGCAAACATTTGTGTTATAAAAGGTTGCAGCTCCCTAACAAAAGTAAAAGATGCCTTGGGAAAAATCTGTACCATTATATTTTCTTAAAAACAAACTTYTCTGTGTTCTGGGTTTTATTTGTTTTGGGGGGATACTTTTATGGTTCACAACATTCCCATCTTCAAGAACTTGCACTTTATTGATTGAGAGCACAGGTCTTACCTTTCTCTGGGAATTTGACAGCCAGGTGTTGATGTACTGCATTTGTGAAAACCCCAAGAAAGAGCAATCGTTTGTATTTGTGGAGCTTACACTCACCCAAAGCTGAAGTCAGTTCTACTGGAACAAATGGAAATCATSCCTCTCGACATCAGTTAGAGCTGCTTTTTGTAGGTCACTGTTTTGTAAGCTGGCATGAACTCATGGCGCACATGTTCTAGGTAACTATAGGAAAAGCATAGAAATATGATTATCACCAAGGAGAAAAATAAATTGTTTTTTAGTATCTGTAGTATAAAGTGGCTATTAAATGCTGCCATTTTATTTTTGTCCATAGCTCTTTTCATTTTACATCAAAGGAATGCAAGTGAAATCACTTCAGAAGGAGTTGAGTTATCCTTACTAAACAACACAAACTTCTGCACTGCTCTGTAGAAAATTGAAGAATGCCAGGAGAGCGATGTAAGCCTGTGTAAATTTTAGCACAACCTCAGCAAAAACAATAGCGAATCTCCTGATTCGCACTCATGTAAACCAGAGTTCCATGTTCTTGCTGTCCTAAGCTGTTGGGTTTGTCTGTGTGGGTGGTACAACTGTGAACAAGAACAAGTGGGCAGTACCACATAACAGAAATGGAAAAGACTCTGCTCTCCAGAATAGCCCCTTTCTCCAGCAGGGCTTTTCAGTACAATTTCAAGGACTTTCTTCCTGAGTCTTTTAGGCAAATGAAATAGTAGGTTCCTCTTGCTATAGAAAACAGCATTTTTCTGATCTCAGGGGTATCCCTTGCATGTGCTTAGAGGTACCCAGCACCAGGGCTGAGCAGTCCCCAGAGGTGACATCCAATAGCTGTAGCAACCACTGTGCAAGAGCCTGATCTCACCAGGACCTTGTCGAGCGGGTTTCAGGAACTCATCTAAGAGAGGATTCAAGCAACACGGGCACCAGAAGACCCTGAAATCCCTGTGGCCCCTGTGCTGCCCAGCACCCACGTCCCAGAAACGAGCCTGTCCCTCACACAAGGATGCAAAGCCCTCAGCAGGCGGGTGGCTCCGCTCAGCAACTTCGCTCAACTAAAAAGCACATCTCAGAAAAGTCAGTTCAGATAAAAGCAAAATATATTAAAAAAAGAAAAAAAAAGAAAAAAACTCATCTTGAATTCCTGTCATCTTCAGTATCATTAATTACCCGTGTCATTTGCATAAGTATATTGTTAATTTATAACTCCATAGTGGACCTGTGATAAATGGATGTGCCTCCCATTAAGTCACCTCACGTGAATTTAGAGTTTCTGTGTCAGTGGTTGAAACTCTTCTACAAAATTCAGTTTGACCTCTATGGGATTAAAACCTCATAAGATGAGACCTTTATTTCATACTGTTGCTGCAAACTGTTAATGTCACTTTTAAATATTTACACTTATCTCAATAATTCCCCCCTCCTTTTTTTTCCGTTGAGCTTAATAACTAAAAACACTGAATCGAGAAAATAAATTCTATTCATCTCTAGTGCTGACATTACTGAATTAGCTATGCATGACATATCCAATCAGGATATGTAAATTCAGCGGGTATGTAAATACCTCACACCTCAGCTGAGGGAAAATCTGAAGCATTACAGTGTAAAGGAAGCTTGTCCACAACCCTCAAAGAGCAGCACAAAAAGGATAATGAAACTCATCTCCAAGCCACTGTGTGCCCTCATTATACTTGTTAAAATAATAACATTTATCATATGAACATTTTTCCTTCTAAAAGGGAAAAAATCGTAATTAACTTACATGAAGTAAAATCTCTACAAATTAATTAAATGAAAAGGGGAATTAATTTCAAGGGAAAAATCAATCAGGAACAAACTTTATTAAATACAGCAGAAACATTAATATTCATTTTGCAGAAATGAATACAATCAGAAATGTGTAACAGGGAAGATGACAGAAACCTATTCTCACTGCAAAGCAGAAGGGTTCCTCCACGGGGCTCTTTGCAAAGCAACACTGCAAATATCTTTCTAATATGGGTAATATGGACTAAAATACACGTGTTAGAGAAAATATTGAATGGTTCCAGTTTTTCAGATATTCAAATTCCAACCAGAGCTTTATCAAAAAAAAAGTTCTGTATTATTAAAATTTCAATAAATTATATATAGCTATAGATAGCTCATTAGGAGACCTTCACAAAATGTTCTACTTTATAGATGTCTCTACAACAGCCATTACCCTGGAGTAAATGTTTTCTTATTTAGGAAAGGTAGGAGAAATCAAGCATTGAATTCCACGGAAATATTCAACCTGCAAACGCAGAAGTAAAATCCGTGGAATGAGTCCGTACAAAATGACTCAGCTTAGCTCTGCTACCATAGAGGGAGCGATGGACAACTTAGCTGTGATGGAAAAGAAAAGCAGGCTCATGAGATGGAGGCCAGACGTCTACATCCTTGGGATGCAAACACACTCATCTAGAATAAACACACCAGTGTCTCTTGGTTACTTCTTCTCCATCACGAAACAGGTGTCACAGTCCTGCTGGAGCAAACACCTTGGGATGGGCATTGGATGGGCAGGAGAGGCCCCAGGGGAGGCCGGAGCCTGCAGGCGGGTGCTCCCCCGGCATCGTGCTCCTGCACCCGCCTCCATCGAGGCCGCCCTCCTCGAGGGCCTCGCACTGACCTGCACTGACATTTCAGTTCTGACTGCTGGTCGAAGATCAGTAAATTATGATGTTTAACCTATTTCTTGCATATTTTTTCTCATGAAAAAAGGAATTATTAACCAAATGGATACAGTCATGGCTTTCTAACTTTTAGTTAATGATATTTGTATTAATGTGATAGTATAATACTAATAGTTGTAGTAGTAGCAACAATGTTTTTAAGCAAAGATAATACCTCTTAATAGGCCATCTTAACTGCCTGGGTTTTTCAAGCTATCACTTAGATGCTCAGACTAAGAAGAATCACCCATTCAAAAGTTCTCTTTTTTTCTTCAGGTATTTCCATTAATCTAATTAAAACTCTTAATTTTTCCCAGCAAATATTTCCATTAGAGCTACAACTGTATTAATTTGATAATCTCTATTATTTTGGGGCTAAAGAAAAAAAATTCTTTCAACTGTAAAATCCATTATAAAAAAAAATCTCCATATGGCAATTTAAAGCTATTTGCATTTTGTTCTCTCTGTTAAAGAATGAAGCTGTGAAAAGACTGTAATAATGAAAAAATGTACTAAGACCTTGTTCAAATTTCTTAATTCAAGTTGCTGAATGTTGATAGATGCTAACATTAGATGCCATTTGATTTTGCACAGCATGACCAGTGTAATACATTTCACATTACAGACAATGTCACATCGAGCAAGGAAAGCAAGAATAGACATGAAAATGTTGCAATATCGTCAGGTTACCATGGCTATTGAAGCCTTGACTTGTTCACTTCTTGACTGGACTCAAGACACATGATGCTTTCTGGCATTCACTTTTTATATTTTCAAAAAAAAAAAGAAAAAAAGAATGGAAGTATGAGTAAAAAGAATTTTCTGAAGTGTTAAAGCAGGTTTAAGTACTTGAAGAAGTCGTGAACTTTCCAACCACTGCAGATATTCATGGTGAAAAAGTACTTACTGATAAGCCACCTAAAATCCTTCACAGTTAGAAGCTTCAAAGCAGAGCAAATTCTTCAGGCAAAATAAGCATATATCAATTTTTTTTTTATGTGACCTAGGGCCAAATATTCAGCTGGTCCAACTCACTGTAGCTCCATTATYGTCAATGAAATGCTGCTGATCCAGCCTTAGAGTACTGACCCATRATCTTTTAATACACCTTGGCTGATCAGTACTGATTCTGCTTCTACAGCTACTTTTACAGTGTTATTCCATTTACTTTTCTGGAACTCATTTACTCACATGTGAGAAAGATCTGAACCTGGATCTTAATGCAGCCTAAGCACTTAAGCCACCTTAGCCAGATACCCTGTAGTAGCTGTAGAGCAGACACTTCCAAGAATATCTACATGCAASAAAATGGGGGAAGAAACACACACTAGGATGCCTGAAGCTGGTCAGAAGACTCAGTCCACATACTGTGCTGGTAAAGGGCATGAGAGCCAACACGCTTTGGAAATTCAAGGTTTCTGTCACTGCCACCTGTGCAACAGTGCAAAAACTCCAGGTTTGTGATCCAGATCAATGCCCTAGAGTCCACTGTGATACAGTCCATGCACAGCTCAGTCACCATCTATCAAAGAAAGCCTGGGCCTTGATCTGGCTCTTAGCGGTCCACATTTCTCATCCAAGGTTTTCCTCCATTATCTATTTGGCCTACTAGCCCTCAGAGGACAGAAGAAATTCCCTGCACTGTTCTTAAAGCTGACTCTTAATTACATATCTGTATTGAAAGGTGGTTTGGAAAAAAAAGGAGTGGAACAAAGTTGCACACCAGAGGCTGTCAATGTCCTTGGAGGCAAACGGTCGTTCTTGCAACACCATCCACAGTACGTGTGCAGCCAACAAGTGCGCTCAGCTATACCCAGGCAATGCTTACATCAGCTGTTCCATGAAACTGAAGCATTCAAGAGGCATTCATGAGGTGAGTGAACACATAAGATTCCACAGCTGGAGTTTGGGAACATCTCCCAACTCACACTGCCAGCCAGTGCTAGCTCTGGGTCAGTTTGTTTATTGTTTACTTAGCAAAATACTTAGAAAATACTTTTTATTATTATTATTTAATGTTTATTTTTAATGGTAACTACAGGGTTAGTAGGAGAGGCATAGTTCGCTATATGCACACAGAACTTAATGGAACAGGTAAAATGTTCCAGACACAAAACCAAAAAAAATGCACAGTCATGCTCTAAATATAATGCTGGTTGTCTCTTACCATACGCTAACACATACACAGAGTTTGGGTGCTTTTAGGTGGTACTTTTCTATGACGTATTTCTTAGTGCTTCAGGAGAATTGCTTAAAGCTCAAATGCAAAATTACTTTGACCAATCCCATCGTTTAATGTATTTTAAMAACAATATTCAGTTCAGCAATAGAGCCCACAATCTAATTACTCTCCAGACAAGTAATTACACAAATGATCCACTCTAGAAACTGAAAAAGGAGCAGRTCTGCAGGTGACTGGTCCCCACAGAGCAAGAGGGGTGTCCAGAGACATGAGCTCTGGGCTGCTGGTGCAGCCCCAACTGCTACGATACAAACTCCAAACACACCAGGGTACAGGGAGTCATTGAGAGAAGAAAAATGGCCAGATAAAGCAGGGTACCTCGTAACTCACTTTAATCAGCACAAAGTTACATCTAAGCCTGTTACTAGTAAAACAAATACAATTAATGTTCCATGTTAATGGGTCTAGGATAACTTTCCTAACAATGGTCATCAGCATTTTAGAATTGTCCAAATTAAACCCATCAGCTGTTAATAAACCAGCTTCAGCAACGTCGAGGCTGCTGTAAAGATGCTGTTTCAGAGAAACAACTGGCTCCCATTTAAAGGAAAGCCTGCTCCACTCTATTCTTTTGATAAAATCTTGGATAACTCAGGCCTGAATTTTTGTGCAGTGGGAGCGTCTTAAACCCCATTAGCAAGACTAATGGCTGAAGTTTGGAAAGAAATAGTTAAAGAACTGTTATAAAATGTAGACATTTTCAATTCAGAATGTGACAGCAGTTTCACTACAGACTACTTGAGGGACTAGAAAAGAAGTCTCCACAGCATCCAAGAGACAGTTACAGAATGAGGGATGGCCCAGAAGGCTACATAATGTCACACATCATGTTYATCCTGGAAAAGGAGAATAGAAGCCCCAGGAAATCAGTGACCAGTTAGTCAAGCTGCAGTATTTGAAAGATGCTAACAAACATAATAAACATTTCTGAGGCAAASAGAAATAATGAGGGAATAAACAAAAGGACCTGACATGAATTTGACAAGGACAGACTGTATCAAATAGATTTAATTTCCTTTGGGGCAGTAGATAAGGGAGCAATGTTAGATGGGTTGCATCTTGATATGTCGCCTAATAAGCATATTAGTGAAAAAGAGGCCAGCAAAATTCACCACCGTAAGGGTCCTCACCAGTATGGAAAACAGCATTCAAAGAACCTTAATTAGGGATTTGCTATCAAACCAAACTGGCATTTCAAGTAGAGTCCCACAGTCTCTGTCCCAAGATCAGTTCTTTAACATTTCCATTTAGGTTTGGATGAATATGTATTTGTTAAAGAGTACACTTAGAAAATGTGCAGGTTATACAGACTACTATGAGATAGACAGACCACTTAGGAAGACAGGATGAGCTTTCACACTGATACTGATAAATGCTTCCAAACCACCAAGATTCAAATTCAATTGGGGCAGGTATCAAATACATTTGCAAGAAGTGAAGAGTCAGAGCGTACTCCTTAAGGGTCATTATGAAAGGTYCATTACGTCTTTTAGCCTAGACTATGAAGATTCCTAAACCAGGAGGTTGTACATTATGATCCGGGTACTTCTGCTCAGAGCAGCGCTCAAGACTAGATGCTTTTTSCAGAATTGCTGTTAGACATATATCCTTGTGTAGAGAGGTCAAAATTTAATAGGAATAAAAGTATCACTTTAAAAGATATGCTAATGAAATATATATCAGTAAACATGGCTTTAAAACCACGCAGTTCCTACGCCTACAGCCAGGGGTACGGAGGCAGAAGGATTAAGTGCATGTGCAATGCACATTTTCAAGATGCTGACCAAAGCAAAGCCTGTTCCCTCAAGGAAGTGCTTCCTCCAATATTAACCCCCCTTCACTTACACCCTCCTGGTCCATGGGGAGTTCATGCTCCGGCTCCAAACTCCCTGTGCCAGTAGGGAGGCTGGCACRGCAGGGTGAGGTTGGGACAGTAGCAATAGGGTCAAGCACAAAAGGGAACACCCTAAGGCTGTTAGTGTCCCTGTTCTACCTACTGGGAAAGAAAACATAGTATATGAAAACAGAGAGCATGTAGTAAACACCTCTTGCATCTAATTCCTGTTCCCATAAAGGCTTTTAAATGGGCACAAGTCCAAAGTCCAAGGGCTGGCAGGAGAGGGCCAGGCAGCGAGTGGCTGCCAGCTCCTGGAAGAGGTCACTCATCTCTGATGAAAATAAAGATACAGGATCCAGACACAAAGAGGAACAGCAACTCATTTTAGGAGCTTGTTTAGAAAGGATGTTTTCCAATTTTCAGACACTACCATACACAGAAATGTAAAGTGATTAAAAAAAAATAAATAGAGGAACCAACTATGTTTTTTTCCACTAGCACAGACTCATGTTCAGCAAACACTACAGGGTCTCCAAAGCAGCAGGTTAGAGTATATATCTAAAATAGCCCATTAAGTTTCCACGCCCAAGAAAAAAAATAATACAAGTTAGTGAACGATTGCTCTGGAGAAGGAAGGTCATGCAGAACCTGAGCACTCGCACGCTGTGAGCTCATTCYGCATTGTCAGGCTCCACGTTATCTCCTATAAATTAAATGTCACCCGAAAGAAGAGCGGCGCACACTCAGTTTTCAAGAGATATCCTTGAACTAAATAAAACTTCGCCTATACCAGAGCAGGCCTGTGTCATCCCTGTATTAATATGCATGTGCAATGCCAGGGATACGCTCCTCAGCAGAAAGTGTTAGTGATGAAGGAGCACGGTGAAAAGGATGTCACGTTTTCCTTTCAAAGGGCTTTTGGCCAATGGAAAACTGTATTTTTGCTAAGACAGTTATCAAATATAACATGGATTAGGTGGTAAATTCATGTAAGTACCAGTAAGACTTTGATCATAAGTGCAAAATTTTATTAAGSAACAGCTAATCATCTCCTAAGATGAGCCATCTATTATAGTAGAAGGTGTCAATGGAAGATATTTAATAATATTTAATATGAATCAGCAGTGCATCATGAGCCCTGACTTTTGGCAAGCGCTAGTCACTTGTCAGCTATACAGCCCTCTTCATTTTGCAGGACTGTGCACAGGATTAAGAACTGATGGCAAAAATACGCAATGCATGTAACCTCCCTTCCCCTATTGGTGTCAAGTCACAGAAATGCATACAGGCAACAACAMAAATATAGCACAAATGCAGCACTGACAGCAGTAAGGTCTTTATCAGTCAGTGCAACCCCAAGACCTGCCCGCCTATAAAACGCAATGGAGTGTCCTGTAACAACTGAGAAGCAGCTTGTGTAAGAAATAACAGGCAAACTGTCATCTTCTACCCTTAATTATTAGAGAGTAATAAATGTCACACCTCCCAGAGCTGCTTCAACCCSTGAAAGACTGCGGCTGACAAAGCTCCCATATTTTCAGAGCTGACAAAGGAAGTATAAAGGAGGTTCTTTCATTTCTTGTCTGTCATGTCAAATTCTTAGAAACCATTCCCCCCACCCCCAGAAGGTCACACTTCCAGTGCAGTGAGAATTAAATGCTGGTTATTGRTTTTCAGTGTTTTCCTCCCCAAATGTCACATCCAAATATATATTTCCTTTATCTTAAGAAAGGCTTATACTCCCCTCAAAAAACTATTTGTTTATTTTATGTATTTTCAATATAGCACTTTAAGTGCAGTTTTTCTCCTAAAACCTCTCCCAAAACTGAGCAGATTTTTTTTTTTGTTAAATTTCCCTCCTTTTTGGGGAAAAAAAGCATTTGCACAAAATAAGAAAACTTAGTTCAGAGAGTTTCATAGTGGGGGGAAAGCTAGCATGCGCTTACATATTCCTAACGTTACTTACTGCAGTCAGACACTGGTGAGGAAAGAGCACATGAAAGAGTAAGCTGAAAGTCTAAAAAGAAATCACCACCAATTCCCAATTGGAGGAAAAGGAGGAATGTCTGCAGAAGACTGTGCTGTGTTTTGTAGAAATTAAATTCCCTCTCAAGGATGAAGTCTCCTTTTTCTAAAGGATTCTCCCCCTACTCCAAGTCRACTTATCTTTCTCCTCATTTCTCTATATAATTCAAACCTGCTTTCAAAAACATGTCTTTCAAAAACAGGTCTGGGTGACCTATGCTGCCACCTCATTATTTAGCTGGGCAAATTAGCTCTTGAGCTCCGAGATGTCCAAAACCAAAAACTGATGTAGACTTAAGGGCATGCTCAGCCTGCCAGCCCTGAGACATTCTGCTTTAGCCATATAACCTGATTAGTCTAAACATCAGTTTTCCCAATGCCTTGCTTTCCCAGACATCTCTGAACATGCCAGTGTGTGCTTATATCTACATTCAAGATTTTTCAGTGACATCAGCTGGACATTTAAAGAGTTGTAAAATACAAATTGAGTTTCTAATGGCTTATGGACTGATGTTACCTAGAACCTAGAAATCACCCTTAGAAGTAAKCACTATTAAATTTTCAGAACTTCTCAGGACTCTCCAGACCTTTATTCAGGAGAATGACATTAATCTCCTTTAAAAATAAATGCTAAAGAATTGATGTCCGACATTAAAAATAGCTGACCTAAATTCATTGTATGGTTAAAACCACATAGTATGTATACTTTAACCCTGTATTCTTGCCTACTAGAAATGCTATTCTCAAGGAAGAACTGCATAGTCTTGCAATCAGTTGCAAAACACGCTAACGTATCAATGGCTTCTAAATTTCACAAAAATATACCAGAGGAAAAACAGGCCAGCCTGGTCAGACCCAGAATGGGACAGCTAAATGAATAAAAATAGCCTCAACAGGTCTTGCAAAATATGATGGACCGGCACTTTGATGAAAAACAACATTGGTAAGTGCAAGCACACACAGAAAACATTATTACTGAAGTCCAATAAGATTAGGTAAGATAGCGGATGCAAAGATACAGGAATAACTACAAATTAGTTTTCCACTTTACAGTGCACTCGGCTGTATTTTCAGTAGGATGGTGCACAGACCTTGTATTCCCAAACACTTGGTTATATTATGTATTAAAATTTAACATACAGCCTCACCAGTACAGCATGAGAAATGTATCTGAGTTTTATAGGTTTGAACAGAATGACAGATGGATATGCCCTGGGTGGTATAAATTAGAGAAAAATGAGCCGGAAAAAAGAGAAAGTGGCTGGCGCTAGGAAAACTCAGAAAGGAACTGCCAGCTTATAGGAGCTGACATGACTTCATCAGTACCATTATACCATTTATTTACTCCAGACRGAAATACGTAATTATTTAAACCATGCAAACATCAGTGTGGACTGAGAATAAAGCCCCAAGTCTAAAGCAATACCACCCAAGGGTTTAAAATGCAGAACAGAAAACCTTAACTGGTTACCATGAACCATCTGACTTCACACGGTGTAGAGCTCGCTCTCCTTTTGAACTCTCACCTATATCTGTTATTTTAACAGTCTCTTTTASTTATTCTCCTCTGCATTCTGTCTCTTCTCTTTTTTTCTTTCTTTTATTTTTTTTATTGATTGATTTACATTAAATAGCAGACTGAACAGGATTAAACTCTTCACTAGCATCTGTTGATATGAAGCAAAACCAGAAAGCTGATAAATAAATGTTTGTACTTACATTTCCTACTACTTAAACTATATCAAAATGCATGTTACAAAGAAGGAGAATCCACTCTGAATATGAAAAGACATTTTTGAGGTGAATGGATTTTATATTTCCATTTAGATTTTCAACAAGCTGGTTCTTCTGTAATTGGAAACTAGCCATGTAAYGGTTTTTCCTCCAACATAAGCAAAATATGAATACTAACATATAATTTTAAAATATCTATATTTATATATTTAAAAGGATTTCACTTTTTTAAAAAAACTTTCAATTTGTTTGTTATTCTAATAGCGATTATCTGATTGTTTAAAAGTATGAATCAATCTGGTAGTCCTATCTTTGTATAGCTTACCAAAAAGTCAACAGCCATAAGGAAAAGCTAATTTAATATGAGATTGTTCAAAGTGATCAGACTTCTGTTTTCTCCTCCAGCAGAGCAAAAATAATTATGTGCTGCTAAGTGGTGCCCTCTTACCTAGCACAGCAGGCACGTGCGACGGGTGAGCGTCATGAGCCCACTCCTCCATCTCCATCACAGCTACAGATGCAAACATTGGAAGCTAAATCCCACACTACAGCCTTGTGTTCTCCCTCTGATACTGCTTGGGCAGACTAGCTCTGTACCCATCTCATGCACATTACTGTTATCCCCGCAGTCTCTGCTTAATCTAACACTGGAGCCCAGCTAACCCMAACCCATCTTACTGCCTTCTCAGCTCTCCAAGGAAACAAGAGAATGAGATGAGCCTTGGATGATGGGTTGGGGTAGGCCTCCAAGCAGGGCACGGACTGAGGGAGCGAGTGAAGGAGCACTGATTGCAGGTGACACAGTCACTCGTTATGGGACACCTCTCCGGCAGGGTTTCTTTGGATTTCCAGTACCATCATCTTGCCTAGTCCTGTCACAATTCCCATGACCCAGGAGAGATCTTCATAACCTAGTTCCATGCGCTTTGGAAACATGCTCAGGAGCACAGGTTAGACCACACTACCCTGCATGCAAACACAAGAACCTCCTCTAACCCTAAGGGAGAAGGCCCAGAGGTGCCATCTATAGAAGATTTGAGAACAGATATGCCAGTGAATTAGCATAGAGCGGTTTCCAAGATGGGCCATTTTACACTCATAAATCCAGAAATCAACCACAGAAGGAAAAAGTTTGGGTTTTCTATTTTGCAAGGATCTGTTTCCACATAGTGTTGAGGCGTAATGATGGGTATTTTCTTGGCTCTACACACACCACACAGGCATTCATCACCGGCAGTAATGCTGGGTCCTTACCAAGGGATTATATCTGACCTATTAGTGACAGATACCCTGCCCTGACCCACTCGCTGGAACCAATTCCTACAGCAGCACTGAGTGAGGTTATTWGACAAATAGAAACTATCATAGCACACATTTTATATTTCTCAATTTTCAAATTACATCTAATTTTAGGGCACTAATCCATTTTGGTGCCAAAAAAGAAAGCCATGAGAAGAAATAACAGCAAAAACAATCAAGACTGTCCAGTGAATGAAAGTGCCCTTGGAGCAGGACCTTGAGGAACAACGGCAACAGGCCCACCACGTAACGTGTTGAAAAACACATTACATGAATGAATGTGTGCCATAACTTAGAAATACACAATGAAACCCAAAGTGCTATCAGGATTTGTTCATTCARAGCCAAAACATCTGGTCAAATTTTTAAAGCTCAAGATGGAAACACACAGGAAAAAAAAGGCATCTACTTCACATGCTCACAAAACTTTCTTTCTGAGACATTTTCTTATCAAATGTTTACAGCAATAACTAGCGATGATTAGTGAATGATCTTTGTTCTTAGCTAGCAATAACCCTATGGTCAGATAGTTGATTTCACCTTGAGACTAAAGCAGCTCCAGGCTCCAAATTTGCTCAGAGGTGCTGTGTGCAACAGAGAAGACCTTTCAGGCAAGACTGGCAAGAGCTGTGTCTGCTAGGAGGCTGCAGTCTCACACCCCAACAGAAAAACAACTAAATGAAAGCCTCGAGAAAGGCCAGAACACTAAGTGTCACAAGAAACAGGAGATCTACTGGAAAAGAAAACGCCACTGTCTTTTAACGCTAGTGAGTAAGCACAACYGTGGCATTTGTTTTTCAAAGAATTCCTCCTGCTCCCAGACAGCAAGATTATAGATGCAAATCATTACCCTGTAATGATTTTAGTAATRTGATTATATCTAATTTCATGAACATAAGACAATAGGTACACTTAAACAGTTTTAAAAGGTGGKGAATGCTCTGCCTATTTCCATTCCACAGAGGGAACCACGCAAGCTGCCAAGTGCCATAGATTTCTGCAGAAAGGACTGCTAGAAATTGAGCACATGCTTAGTGGTAAGTGCAAGAGATTTACGTCTGTTTTTTCTCATGCTGTCCTCTGCAATATATCACCAGACCACAAGACAACGGACTATGAGAGACACAACAGAAAGATTCCTCCTGGCCAAGAGGGAAGAGTTATGTCCCTTGGCTTCAGTGGCAGCTCACAGACATTGCAAGGGTTCTTAGCTAGAATTATTGGAGGAAAAGACCATCAACAACAGAGGTGTTGGCTAGAAGAGGCTGCAGCTCTGCCAGAGATCCTGAGTAGGGATTTTGTGAAAAACACAGTCCTTCAGCTACATTTGAATGGAGAGGAAGAAAACCAGAAAAAGTATCCTCATTTGGGAATATTCAGATGTGTACACTAGGGCCAATCCTACAAGTGTTCATCCAGGGCCACGAAAGATAGCCATCAAGCCAGGCAAGGGAAACCCTTCTCCTMAGGGCCTCAGRGGGTATCCATGGTATTAAAGCAAGCCCCTGCTGCTTTACTTAACCCCTGCTGCTTTACTTTAAGCTGAGATTCCTCCTGGTTGAGAGACACAGACTAGCTCATCAYAGTAACACACATATCCCATCTGTGGTTCACATCCTCTCTCTTGATCTTCCACTCTCTAGTCCCAGTATTGCCACTGTTGGCATCTGTGGTAGTCAACTTCCCCCAGCTCAATGCTGAGGTCTTTAAACCATATAAAGAAGTTCTGCCACAAGATGGACTCCTCAATTTGAACATCACTTCCCCTGCTGGGTAGCGGTGTGATTTTCATGGACCACGTCAGCAGTTCAGAGYTGATGTCCCTAAAACTTCTAAGGTCACATGCTATTTTCCATCTTACTGACTGATGCAACTCAATAAATTCTGCCTGGATAAGTGCTGACAAYAGATGAGTTTACCTTGGGCGAGCTCTGGAGAAATACAGTTCTGTAGGCAAAACTTGATCATTGCTAGGGCACTGCTACAGACTCACTGTGGAATTTGCAAGATGCGACACTGCAACAGGCTGCAAGGGTTGGATTCAGCACATTTTCTATTCCATATGAAGAATTTTGACCATCCCTAGCAGGCAACAGCTCATTCAGTTAATAAAGTTTTGGAAATCAGTTGTAAATAACCAATACGTTCCCCACTGTTATTAAAAGATAACATTCTGACTCCATGCTGCCCATATTTGCAGTTGGTTTTCTGAATGTTGACACAATTCATTGTATTGTATCTGTTCTGCCTGAATGCTATCTGCTGCTTTCTCCAAAACCATCTGAGGCGGAATAGCAGTCAGTGAAGTTGACAAAAGCTGTGCAATCATAGAAATAGTTGTTTCATATAGGTCAGGAATGCATACAGAATAAAACTCAGGAAAACACTGTAGCGGTTTCTAGAAGAGCACTTTCATTAACCCTTTTTTAAGCACAAAACTCTTAGAATTGAGTTGCTCAATAAATATTTTCAAATAGCTCCTCTATTAAGCTGGTTCAATTTGATAACTCTTCATGAATTATTTAAGCAAAGAAAAGCCTCTCATGAATGCTTAGCTACATGAAATGTGAAACACTTGAAAATGAAGTAAACTTGGAATTGTTCTAGAGCTAAAAAAAAATATTAGCAGAGGATTACTTAGGCTTTTTATTAAAAAAAATAAACAAACCAAAAAAACCACACAGCTAATTAGCTGGTGTACTCGCAGGCTTTTTGAATTGAATAAGCAGAAGGGAAAATACTATTTTTAGTGACCTTCAGTTTACAGAGCTCATATCAAGGTCAAACAGGATGTATTCTCATTTTGTGCTGATATCACAGCTGCTTTGTTCTTGTTCTCTCTGAAARTTTCTAACATTCCAAAAATCCATCTTCCTCTTCTAATATTTGTCTTTTTTCTTGTTCCTTAAGAAATTATTACTGAGAAGTTGTTTAGGTATCTCTATTGCTTTCAAGGTCACTACTGGAACTAGACATCAAGAATATAAGAAATTTTTAAATACAATATTAGTGGCATACTTTGAAGACTTCAATACTGACAATGGGAAAGTAGACTAAGGAGCAAAACGGTATATAGTCAAAATTTGCTCTGAAACATCTGCAATGACTCCTGCATCAAGAGATCGTCATTTTTGGTAAAGAGGCACTATGTAACAGAAGTCACAYCTTTGCAATGTACATCAGGGCATCTCTACTGCTTAGGTCAGARGAGGAACTTGAGGCCTTTGAAATGCAAAAGCTCTATAGAAATATGGTATTATTTTTATACAGAACATGTCAAATTTAGAAAGACAAAATTAGATTTGAATTCTGTTATTGACAAGTTGTCTGTATTTGATCAGACTAAACTTTTCTGGAAAAAAATTMAAGTAACTAACAAATTCCACTAGTAATTTATTAACATATGCATGTTTTGAACATAATTTTTCCTACTTGTAACAGCGTATGATAGTCTGTGGTGCGTGAYAGTTCACRATTAGGACCTTAGACAAGAATCAGWTCTTTGTTCTATTCCTGCTTCTTTTTCCAGACTTCAGTTTTCTATCCTTAAAATGGGAATAACAATATTATTTCCACATTTGAAAACTACCTGAAAACAGACCGCTTAGATCCAAACATCTCACTTGCAGTCTGCAGTGTTATTTTGCTTATCTTTCTCTTATTTCCCACAAAACAAAGGGGTTACTGCGCTAACACCTGCAGAGACTCCTCAAATTTCAATTCAGCATCCAGACCTTTCCAGAATTGAAAGCATGTTCCAAAATATTCAAGAGGCAACTATTTCTCCTYCTATACACATATTTATATATAGCTTTATATACTTCCCTCTCATTAAAGCAATTCCTTTTTCCTATATAACACTTTCAGAGCRTTCAACTAAAAACTGCTGCAATGTAAAACTCCTCAAACCCTGTCTCCTAGGATTTCTGTTAGCAGACTTCTCTAGAGACTGAGTCTACCCACACAATAGATACAGCTCCCAAGAATCTCAACATGTAAAAATCATCACTTAAAAGATGTGCCTCCACTTCTCAATTCCATAAGATGAGTTATTCCCTGCTGCATTTTTCAATATAATTCTCTTTCCTCCCTTGGCTGATATTAATAGCATTGTGCGGATAAGTTCTCTGTTGATGGCTAAGAGACAAGGCAGTGCAAATTTTACTCCCCCGAAAGGCACTTGTTTACTCACTTTTCTAAACCAACAAGGCTGGTGTCATCATACAGTTGGTCTGCACTAGCTTACCCTCTTATGGCTGTTTTCWAGTCATTTTAATTGCAATAATGGTAAATAAGAGCAATAACAGGAATACAGGAACTTTMTAAGGATTTATTCAAATGCCTAACCAGGTAGGGAGGAAAAAATGCTAAAATCCTCTATACAAAAGYTCAAAGCCTGAAATATTCCATTTTTATGCACCAAAGTATCCGCACTGAAAACAGACATTAGGGGTGTCTGGCTTTGTGATAAGTTTGAATAGGAGCTTTAATTTTATTAGGTGTCAGAGAATGCCACTGTAAGTCACAAAGCTGGGTCACAGAGGCATTGAAAACCAGGTTTCATTAATTCCACCGCTCACAGAACAACTTGTTGAAAAAGAACCTGAAAAAATAAAAGATTTGCTTTAAATGAGGTCGAACCATAGTGTTTGCACTTCCCCAAGGAACTGTGTCATTCAATCAACCTGTGTTGTACAATACACTGAAGTGAAACGGAGCCCGCATCGTTCCAGTGAGCTGAGAGGGGGAGAMATTCATTGCTTCAGCAAAAAGACAGCTGAGTTGAGATGGAAATGAAGCCACATAGAAAAATGAGGGAGAAGCCACCAGAAACATATGCCAATAAAGTTCTTACAATTGACAGACTTTAGTAAGAGCGATCCTGAAGTTACGAAGGAATAACGAATACCTCCGGGATCTTCTCAAGTTGCCTTCACACTTGCAACWATTCCCTCCTACACCTTCCGCAAATAATGGCTGAATATTTTCACATCCTTTGAAGGATGAGATAGGCTCCAAGTATTCTATTGTCTTAAATAATGTGCAAATCATTTCAACCAAGAGATTTGATGAATTATTGAATTTTAAACACCTCAACTGTGAGGAAATGGAGAAAAATAATAATCCTACGGCAAACAGCAAATTTATCCCTTCTCTGTCCTCACTAAATGCAGATACTTCTGGAGCAACTTACCACTTTTAAAATCATGGATTTATTTTCTGTTATTTACCTCTTAAACATAACTTACTGAGAGGAAAAAGGGTTTAAAACATGATTTTAGAGCCTGAGAGGTCAGAGGTGACCTCTGATATGAAACATCTTAGATTATTTGTTTTAGACATGGGACATATGTTTAAAGGATTAGATACAGCAATGCTAGTAATTGCTTATTGTGTAAGAACAAGTAAAGCACAAAATGACTGGAATCACTGAAGCATCTGTCTCTTCAGTAATCCACAGCRAGAGGTGCTGTAGTAATCTTTGGGAGTCCATTTCTCAAAACAAAATCATCTGCCTATTTGTTTTCTTCTTAATGATAAATAATTGCTCCACAAAGTCACGGATCACTCTAGCATGGCCAATCAAATGCCACTTTCACCATCCATTTTTGATCTTTATGGCCTTTGTCACATCTGAAACTTCAACCAAGTCYAAGTAATCAGAAGACAACAGAATTTACACAGTTTCCTAACAACCACAGCTATCGCTTCAGAATGCACTAGCCAAGCACAGGGCTCACAGTGAGTGACACCAAGGTCTTCCATTCTTCCATTAACGTGATCTTTTGCATTAATTTACTGATGAGATGAGAAAGTGAGATGAAGAGATTTTTCTTCCCCTTACTTGTATTTCTCATGTAGCAGAAGCAAGCTGTAAGGTGAGCCACAGTGAGCAGAAGAGAGTGGGSAGAAAGTCTGCAGAGAAGAATCACAATGCTCCAGCCTCACGTTACACCTGATCCAACCCACTGGCACAGCCCTCCAAGGAGGGAGCAGCAAAAACACTGCAAAGGAGCATTTTCGACAAAAAAGCACTGAGCTACTAAGCACTGAGCTTAGGCCTATAAGCCTAAGGGCAATTTCTACAATCATCTGAGCACCTGGCTAATGTTCATGTTTACCAAATACATGATATAGAAACGGGCAGGAAAACCTTAAGTGTCTACACTGAGCTAGCAACTGCTCTTTTACAGGACAGAAGCCCACAGCATGTTTTCTACTGAAATTTYCAGCACGCTTAGGGACTGACTAATATTCCTCATTTCCATCTGTTGAGTAATTTCCTTGACTTCAAAATGGTTATTTGAGTAAGAAGCAAAAGGTATGAGATTAACTGGCAGATTTGACTTTTGTGTTCACATTAGGTTTTTATACTAAATAGGTTATTTTTTCTATTACTTATGCTTCTGTATTTTCTAATGTTTTAAATATATATATAAACAACATTTGTTTGAAAAATGTAAGTAGGCGTTAAAAATTAAATCTGCTCATATCCTTCTCGTCTCTGGGATCTGTTTTTGAAAATGAAGGTGGAAACATCTTCCAGGAAATTAACGATACATGAAAATTACCTCTTGCAGAAGTGCTGGTCTTTTAGACGGATTAAGTCAACACAGCACCRTTCACCAGGTCTTTGAGAAATTACAATAATTCCTTGAGACTAATTAASAGTTTAAGTCGCATCAGTGTTTTATAGGGTATGTATGGACTACCTCTAAATCCCAGGGTGCACCCCAGGGTGATGTACATCACCTTGCCTGTTATAGCACTGATCTGATGAAGGGCTGGTTTACAACAAAGTCTGATACTTCTGGCACGCAGGGAGGGGTGTCCTGCCCACACTACAAGGGCAGGGCTCATGCTTGGTGGGATGCAGGACACGAGAGAAGCTGGAAGCCAAAAAGAGAGATTTATTGCTGCTRATGGTGCCATGTGTCTGGATGGGAAGATAAGCCTTGAATCAGGGAGTACAAACAACCCACCAGATATAGTTACAGAAAGACTACAAATAGAGAACAGGGAGAGAGGACCTACTTCAGAAAGGAAAGGGGTATTCCACTTGGCACTGCAGCGAGGATTGCAGCAAAARGACAGAAGAAGCAGATTTATCCACCGTGCTTCAATAATAGAGATAATTGTCTGGSCCCCGACTTGGCCTGCAGGAATCTGAACCCTGCATCTATGAGGATACCTCTGGTTTTACCAAATGAGGGTCTTGAATGTGACTGCATTTTCCCTTCACCTCCACCATCATAATAAAAATGAGAATGACAGGAATATGAAGAAAAGTCTGTGTTTAGAAGCTGGAGCTGCAAAGAGATCAGCTGGTCTAAAGAAAAGCTTGCCAGTGTGACCTCGGGACAAAATGTGCCATTAGAACAGCATGAGCATCAAAACAGCCACAGCAACAATTGTGCTAAACACACAGGTTTCCTTGGGCAATGTATAAAGGAAGACATTCAACACAGATTTGTAAGCAGCACAGAACACAGAAAAGAAATATTTTGGTAAMTATAAAGGGAATTAAGGAGTAGCAGTTAGAAAAGGGACTTTTAATTGGAACGAGCCAGCAGCTGATGCCAGCTTCCTACAGCACTACTACAAATAKGCTGGATACTCAGCAAGGCCTCGCAGTGACCCACTTCTCAGGATAGATTGTTCTTCACTGGCACTACCCAACAGGACAGAAGATGGGGCAGCATTTTCCTGTAAAATCAGAACAGGCAATAACCTCAATATTTGTGAAAAAGGCTGGATTTCTGTCATCTTTTACCTGTGTCAGCTTTAAGGTCTTTCCTGTGTCCTTCTGATATTTACATCCCTGCACAATGCTCTGTCCTGTTTTTMTTTGACTACTCTGGCCAAATATCTTTAATTCTTTCTTGCAGCTGCAGAATTCCCTGGTTTAAGAGGTTTCCAAAGAGGGCGCTTTGCTCAGTGATCCCGTATCCAAGAGGGTCACATCCCTCGGTGAGATCTGTGCGCACCGAAAAGCAAAACGGTACAAAGTGTAAAGAGGGAGGGAGAGCATACGAGTGCCACATTTGGAACTGCTGCACATTGTTTTGCAAGTGAAAAGCAAAACGATCCATCTGGGAGAGATCTCCTGAGAGCATGTTTGTGCTCGTTTCAAGTGGTTCTCATTCACCAGGATCTGTTTTCACGGACTACACTGCCCCCTGTATACGTAAGCTTATCACCTCTGCTTTAACATGGTAAAAATATAGAATGCTTTAGAAGACACAGCAAGAAAATATTTTCATTTTCCATTGCATACCTCCAAAATATCTTGCCAGATATTTATTGATTCTTGCTTCTGCTTCATGCTCACTTTCTGTGCTCCCGCCTCTTAGCAGAACCACTTTCTGTCCCTGTTGCATATCCATGGTCACCTATCTTCCCTCTCCCATTACATTATAACATATGCTTGCATCAGTCAAGCTAGTAAATAGCTCGCATGCTTATGCCTGAAGGCTTTCTAGGATGTTGCTCATCTATATAGCATTGAAAGCAATTCACAATGTACAATAATAAGAAAAGGAAATATTTCAGGGGCAACACAGGCAAAGATATAGGTGCACACAGACAAAAGGAAGAAATTAAGCCACCTCTTTATAAATAAAATCGCCTGTAAAACCTACGCTGCTGCTAGCAGAGGGGAGGCAGGACGGGCTGAGCTGCAGCTCGTGGGGATGCTCCAYGCGCAGGGAGCGGAGCTGCCCGGGCACCACGGCACCCAGCGCCCACAGACACGTCCCGTGTGGACACGGGGACCTCAGCACCACAAGGAGCCTTGTCTACATGCACAGCAGCAGATTCTCTGGGTGTGCCAGCAATGCTCGCTCTCAATAAAAACCAAAGGCACACGCATTCAGCTCAGAGTCCTCAAAACCACACAGGATGGGAGAGTTCTTGCTGGCTTTACAGGAGTAGTGCTGTAAAGCCTTTTCCCCTAAAAAGGCATTGATTAGTAAGAGATTGATTAGTAATTCTTTTCAAAAGAGTATCCTCTTCCTGCAGTGATTCTTCTTTCACTTTCTACAACTACCATAAATAAAAAAATAAAGGAGTGCTGTGACCTTTGAGGAGTCATTTTGAGGGTTCACTGCACTCAGATTTAGCCTCTGTGAAATCTCATCAAGATTGGAAGAAAACAGGAACTTACTCCTTTTTTTTCTATTTTGGAAGTGTTGGGAGTGGCTGATACATAAAGTCATGTTCTTCATGGCTCAATACACCAGTTTGCCAGTGTTTAAAAGGCCATTTTCACGGCCGCCTCATCCAGCTGGTAATCTTGCTTCTCGGGAAGGAACCGCTAAGCAGACCCAGGTAAGCTTGAAGGGAACGGTGCCACAACATCTGCTAGCCACATTATTCAAATACTCTTTCTCCCCAGTACATTATCTTTCATTAGAGAACTCATCCCCTCTGCATTCACATGGTCAATGCATCTGTCTCACTCTATTTCTGGCTCATTGAGAAGCAGCATCTTGGTGCATTGCCAAATAAAGGGGAAAAAAAAGGAGAAAGAATTAGGCAAAAAGATTAACAAAACCAAGAAAACAAATCCCTGCTGGCATTAGAATAAGAGGTGATTCACTTTTATAAGATTGCACTGTGTTTTCTGGCGTACAGGAATTAAAAGAATGGCTTTTCCTGAAGGCGAACATTGCTTGTGCAATTCAATTTTTCCTGTTATTATGTTTTTAAGACCTGAATTCTAGGAAGCACAGACACAACATGAGGGTGTAGTCAGCCACAATACTGAATCCTACACTGCAGAGCCTTTGCTTTTGCACCCTATTTCACTTCTTTTAATCCATCTACCTACAGGCCGTAGTCAATATGTGCAAACACCCCTATAAAACCCCCAGATTGTGACTCTAAGAGGGAACTGAATTCAAATCCTGCCTTGCAGTTGGATTTATTGAATACAGTGAGGCAAAGAGAGATGCACTCAGCTGCCAATGCAGTAAAGCAGACCACGCTGTGCCCCTTCTCAGGTATCAGGCCTGCAGCCCCCTCAGAGCAGGGTCTTCTCACCAGGTCATGTCTGCATGAGCTCGATGCGCTGCCTGCCCTGGCATCACTGGAGCTGCCCAGGCTGCGCTACAAACAACTGTGGGACCTCAGATGGCAAAGGGRGGACGAGACCTGGCGCCCTCGCGCTTCCCAACCCAGCGGTGCCAGCGTGGAAAGCCAGGGAACATTTTGCAACCCAGACAGAAGGACGTGATGGGGTCACATCTAACGCCTGGCTATCAGTTCAGCTGCTCCGTTCTTTAAATAAAACCTAAGCCACGTATTTTAAACGTATTTCACCTCTTCTCAGCATCTCTGCCACAGGAAACTGACTGAATACATTTTATTTTTCACRTGAAGAAAACTTATTAATCTTCCTCTTGGCTTTCCACAGCAAAAAGACTCCACTTACTAATTAGATAAGTAAATGAGTTTCCTGTGCCAAGAAATCAGTCTTGCAAACACAGTACAGACATTTCTGCACAATCTCTGCAAAACCAAAGAAAAGGGCTGCAGAACCAACCAGCCAGAGACCAATATTTCTGTATCATCAAATATTAATTAATGAAGAGTCTGATCAACAGTCATATAGTGGCACAAGATGAATTACTACGCATGTTTTTACTTGGTATTTTCCCTCTATAATTAGAAAAGAGTTGATATTTCAAAAAAGTACAGAGAAATGAAGTAGAATTAAATACATTTTATATTACAGTTGAAAAGTCAAACGATGCTCTTAATATAAAATTATTTTTCCAGGACCACCCTTGGTAATTCTGAAGCAAAATTAAGTTAGAATATTATAGGGAATTTCAGTAGACCAATTACTGGAATTGTTTATTAAAACAGTAGCTCCAGTGCTACAAAAAAATTAAGTCCCTTCTGTGCTTTAGAAAAACTTCCCAATATTCTAGCCAAGTGCTGAGTTCAGGAGGAATTTAGAAACATCCAAAACAAATAGGTTCAAAACTGCACAGACAGTGGCGACATCAGTAACGCTGTAGGTATGAGAAGGGCGTTTCAACTGAAGTTCTTCTGTCCCTCCCCTCACAGGTTGGCACCATCCCTACAAACCAAAGGGAGTCCAACCTGGGGGGTGCCCAGGAGGCCGCAGGTAAATGCACAGAGCRCAGGGTGGGCAGCGCGGTACCGTGTGCGGCCACCCGGCAGGCAGGAGCGCGAGCCGAGGGGCGCAGAGGGGCTAGCGGGAAGCAGAGAATCCTCCTCCACACAGTCTCGTTCCGGGCACGCTCCCATGGGGAGTGACGCGCTTCCAAGTGCGTTTCCTAATGCTTGTTCTGCAACATATGGTTTGKGAGCAGACAGAAGACAACAGCATGCCTGGTGAATAAATGTCGTCTTTAAGGAGGACCATGTGTGCAATTAGGAGATTCCCCAAAGCACTAAAGTGGGGGTTAAAAACCTATTCCAGCTCTAGAAGCCAGGGCATGGACCAATCCAGGTAAAGGGAGCCTCGATGATCCTCTCTCGCAGGCTGAGGTGGTGCCTGTGATCGCAGACCTGGCCCWCAGTGCCCAGCAGGGAAGGGAAAAGAGAATTTATAGCCATTCTCTACAGAAATGACGCCATCTTAAGAACAATAAAATACTTAATAAATTATTCTAGTCCAATATAAAACTGATTTTATCAATTGATTGAGTTTTGTTGCCCTAATAGTCAGAAATAGCTTAAATACTACTGTGCCCACTACTACAACCTACTACTTGCTTTTATTCTCTATGCATTCCACTTTCCATGCTGCCATGGCACTAAAGCACTTCCCTTCTGGGAAATACTTAACCTCAGAGCAAACTGGCTTGAGGGCAGCAATAAGTGCCCCTGCCCATTGCAGTCCCTTGCTCCATGCAGGCCAGGATCATGAGGAAGAGCCCCRAGCCCAGCCTGTCATCAGCACTGGGCCACCTCATAAACACCTCCCTCCCTCGCCTTTCACTAACTAATCCATTTCTCAGTGTGAATTTACCAGCCATGGGAACGACTCTGCAAACTAGAGCAAGTCTGAGCTGTAACCTGCACCTAACACCTTCGCAGCTGAAAGAGCACTTCAATCTCTGCTCCTATTCCTTTTTCCCCACGGGCAGGGAAATTGCCTTACAACTAAGCAATTACTCCTATAGCAGATAATAACTTCTGTGATGGCTATTTTCCCACTGAAACAAGTTTTGTTGCTTTTCGGTTGTCTTTAAAAAAAAMCTCAAGTATATCAAAGAGCCGTCAGTGCTGGGAAGAGTCTCAGTCAAGTGAGACCGTGGCTGGCACCGMGGCACTGACCAGGCCCGAGCTCTGCAGGCCCCACAGCGCACTCRGGGAGCATCATTACACCCCTCCTTAGGGAAGCCTGGGTATCTCTCAGTGAGTACTTACACCCGTGGAAATTACATTCAAGCTTTCAAAATGGTTTATTTTGCTCTGAAATAGCCTGTGTAAAAATGTCACTGGAGGACCACATTTCTTCTGACTCCCAATTCAGGCACCAAATTTACTCAGGTGAGAGCTAAATATCCTTTCACCTTTCCATCCAAACGCCAGGCAGGAGGCAGCAGCCTGGCCCCACATCTCAACTTCATAAAAAGCGCAGTTTTACGGAGGCTGCTGTTGCATGGGCAGGAATCACCCTGACTTTGAAGATCTTATTTTGGAGTAGCATTTCTAAGGTGCCAAGTTTCCAAGGAAAATCTTCTCTTCCCAGTTTAGCCAGACCTAAACACAGGTCCGCCCTGACCCCCAACTGCACCCCTGCACAGCACCTCTCCCCTCCTGCAGCCTCTGTCGCCCCAGACAACTACTATCTTGATAATCTGAGCTTTTAATCATAGGTAATTCTGGAGTAATTCCTCTCAAAGTAGACATTTCAAAGCRTCCCTCCTGCACAGGGGCACAGACTGAAGAGATGAGAAGGCACTGGACATGTTTGGACCACGTCAGGCAGCACTGGACRAGGTTGCTTTCACTCTGGAGCATTAGCACTAATGGGCTAACAGAGGTTTCAAGTGCAAAGACTTTGCTCAAAGCAAACAGTCTGGTAAACTTCAAGCAGGAAATAGGACCCTGTCCTACCAGGACCACAGGGAACAAGCTGCAGAGGAGCCCTCGGACACGAATCCTCCYGGATCTGCCGCAGCCCCTACGCCGTGTCATGCCTGGTGTGCGGACTGCAGGCAAGCGGGGCAGCAATTGCTCGGCCTCCCTGGCCCCTCGTCACCAGCCTCGTCACCAGCCCAGGTACCCTGTGGGCACAAGCAGGGCTGCAGCATCACCCGGGCCCAGCCGTGGCTCCTGCTCCACCGCCTGGCTGCATCCKCAGCACGCAGGATATGAGGCCCTTGCCCTCTGTTCCCAACACATCTATATCACCAAGCTCCCCAAACGTCAGCGTCTAAACTATTCTGAGATCCCTTCTTCCCTCTTTTTTTATTGTGGTAAAATTTCCATAAGCTGCATTACAATAACTGCCATTTTTCTATGCAAGAAACCACTAGCCATGTACAGACTAAAACTATCTTAAGCTTTTGAGAGGAGGAGAGAGATTTATTTTAGTGCCCTGGGTGGTAGCAATATTTTTTGGCTTGACTGTTATTTTATGATCCTGTAAATGCTGCACAGTTTTCCCTGTGATTTGCTCTACCAGCACCTCCAGGTGAAGAACAAATGTGTCATCCCTATCTGTCTGAATTACGGCCTTRTGGAAGGTACAAGGGGAGTTTTATTAGCCCAGAACATTATTACAAACTGAAGAGAAAAAAGAAAAAAAATCACTCAATGGTATGTATGCACTTCARGTAAAAAAGAAAAATAGCAAGTATGTATCCTTCTGAAATCAAACCTATTCTTCATTAGACCATGATAAAACTGCTCAACACATTTCCATTTGTTAATTATGCACCCATGCAGTTCCGCTGTGATGGCAGAGCAAGGGAATTGCTCTTTCACTACCAACTCCTAGCTTAATGTCACAGCGTGCTAAGGTAAACCATATATTTGACATTACCAGCCTGACAACTCACTGCAGAACTCACACCCCAAACATGAAGAATTTGCCAGTGCAAATAGCTTCACTTCTGTCTGTTGCATCTATCAATGTCCCGATATCCTGCAATGACTACACGACTTTTTAAAGTTAAATGTTACAGTACACACGTCAGCTGAGATTGTGTGTCCTGCTTATGTCACTAATAGTGACTTATTTTGCAAGGTATAGTTATACCTTGAAAAGGAACTTGATAAAGCCTTTATTGGGGTTCTATAATACATTGCAGCCCACCAGCTGGAGTAAGTTACTGTCTGGAGCCACTTCTGCTGAGAAAGCAGCAGTCAGAAAATAGCATCCAGCAGAACACCRCACAGGTTCAGAGCTTCAACAGGCGCATGGGAATCACTTATTAAATGATGTTAATTAGAATATTTCTACTGGTTTTTAAGGGGATACGCTGCTCCRCTCCAGATGGGCTCCCTAGGGCCARRGAACAACCTGTCTTGCTCCAGAGCGGGGCAGGTCCAGGGGCTGATGTGCTCCCTGCAACWTCACCCTTGTCCTRATSCCACGCGGTGCAGCCGGCCGGAGCCCGGGAAGCTGCCCCCGCCCCGCAAGGATTTGGATAATGCTGCTCCACAGAGGCAAGGGGACAGCAGAAATGCAGGCTGGGACTACACAACACACTAAGTTACATATAAAAAGTACCAGTTTTGGTGGTTTTAGTGCTCACATGAGCAGCAGGGACGTTAACCCAATGTGAGGCAGTTGCATAGTTACCRTAAAGGACAGATAGCAAATGAAATATAGTCCTCAAACTGAAACTGGCAAAGGCATTTCCTATACATACACTAACCCAGCCCATATGTACCTCTTTCCCAAAGCCTTGTACGTCTAACACATAAAATGAGTTTTGAGATGTTGCATAAAATACAAAATTGATATACCTAGAAAGACTAACGTGGCAATCAAAATTTCTTCTAAAAGACACAAGGAAAATATTTGCTAGGAGATGACACCAAAATATACTCCTATAGTGCTGTGTGTGGCCTTTGTGCTCATGAATCCACGTCACATGCAAAACTAGAGGAGAAATTACACAGCATTAGCCAGCACAGATCCCACTCCCACTGACATCAATGGCAGCGAGTTCAGTAAACTATGCATGCATAAAAGAGTATTAGGTGAGTTCAAGTCAGTTGCCTTTGTCACACCTTGTCTACCCACATAAAAATGCACCATGCTACAGATACAGCTGGAAAAAYGCTGATTTTCATTTCAGCTGCAAGAAGTTTGGGGGGACACTTTGTATGAAGAATGGCACACGAGCCCTCCCATTCAGCTTCACCAGTCTCCAGCTTACAGCTTCTCAGAGGATTTTTTTTTTTATGGCGGGTAAATGCAGTATATCAACACTGTGTATGAGCAACAGGATTGCATTTAGATCCTGTCCCTATTACATAGATAAGCTGGATTGGTATTTTATGCTGTAAAATGATAGCTCTGCCACAGTCTCTCTCTGCCATGATTCAGAAATGGATCACAGCCCAACAATGTAATTCTCTCCAAAGATACATCTRGGCACCTACAGGCCATTTTTAAACTCTCAAAACCAAAAATTTATTAAAGACTTCTCCCTCAGATCTCACTAACATCTGTGTAAATCAGTGCAGCTCATTGGATTAGTGGATTCAATCACTGTGAAACCAATATAACAGCGAGTCAAAGAAGGTCCCCAAATCACCACAGCACCACTCTTCTTGGATAGAATCTAGCCCAGATACATTCACATAATCGCATTGTGAATAAATATTCAACCTTGTCAAGTCCACAATTAAATGAAGTCTAGCCTATGCATTAATCAATATACACAACTGATTTTCTATAGACGGTTTTGCATTTCTTTTGTGAGAGGGAGGTAGATTGTCATTGATTAAGCAATAATCTAACCCAACAAGGCTTGACAGGACTGATTGAATTGAGCGAATCCATGAGCTTTTAGAGAGATTTTAAAACGCTTACTGAAAAACATGAGTTGAATATCAAAATCACTGGCCTTTCTGTTTACTTTCTGCCCTGGAAATATAACAGCAAAAAGAAGAGCATCAGTAAGAGAAAATATAAAGATAAAAAGATCCTATTAATAGAAATGGGGAGCAGTTAGAGGCTGAAAAGAGAAATGGTGCTGGACTGGCCACTGCATCATCCAAGAGCAGGACTCAGGCTCCGCGCGGAAGCAAGTCTTCATTAGGTTAATGCTCAAGTCTGCATAGCCTCATCATTTACACATCAGCTTTCCTACAGATTTTTAGCATCATTAATTCTCACTTAACTATTTCTCTCGACAATCCCTAACTTGTGTTTCAATTTGGTGAAGTAGYCTACTTGAGTTCTCTCATTTCACTAGTGGTGCTTAGCACAACTCTGCTTCTTCCTCACATAACTGAATATGAAGTATAATAAATATTACAAGAGAGCACTGATGGTACTTTAAAATATATATTTAAAAAGCTTTCTACATCATAAGTGCATTTCTGTCTGGCCAAATACTAAAACAAAACAGAAGGTTGAATTGCACGCACACACACACCAATAACTTTGTGACATATACTTTTATATGCTATTTATGAATTTAAATGTCCTACTTGCATATAATGGATATACACAAGGGAAATTTAATAACTTTATTAGCCCCAAACTAGGCACTGTTCTATATTTTCTCTTCTTTCAGAATATTCTCCTCACATTGTAGAACTGCATAAATCATTTGGCTTGTTTAACTCCGTAATAAAAGAAAACAGCAGAATTTGGCTAGCAACAAGAAAGTGTTGCTTGCTTTCTTGCTGTATAAATGCCCCCCTGAGTTAGAGATGTTGGCTGTGTTTAGTTTMATCAGCATTGACCTACCAAGAGCACTTCTACAACTCCCAGCTCATCTGCAGTGCTGCTCTTCAGGCAAAGAGAGCCAAGGGAGAAAATAATAGATTAAAAGCCATTATTTTCTGACAATTCATGCAGGTAAAAAAAAGTGAACTGGATTAAGAAATGTCTCAAATTCTTACTTTGTCACTTTGACGCATAAAATCTGTACTATATTACTAGTTGGAGCGGAGAGATACTAGCAACACTAAAACTGAAGTGCTTTTATGAGGTAACTTGACAGAAATTTAAGGCATTCTACACTCCATTGAAAGGGAAGAGCAAACTGCTTTATCCTGGAGTTACTCAGAAGCGGTAGTTCTGCGATTGTCATTTAGTGGCTGCATCCCAACAGCTCTTACATGTTCAGCAAATTCCAAACACCAAACWCTTAAACTGCCAGGCTGGGGCTCAGGAAGGGACACAGCTCTGCAACTTCCACAGCAGACAGACTTTGGAAACGCCACAGCTTTAATAAAGTCGGATTGGGTGTTGTCACAGGAATCTCTCCCCTTGGCAGAAYTTGCAGGAGTGTGAAACAACAGTGGGCCCGTGCAAGCCAGGCTTCATGGCCATGGTGACACCACTATGTGTTGTCAAGACACAAGACCACACCCTGACATCCTCTCAATAAAAATTAGCAAACTGAGTATTTGAGCAAATTCTTCATGCTTATACTTCAAGCACTGTTTCTGAACATATTTTAAACATGTCTGATGTGGCTTACAAATGCCATCTGTAGGGTTTGGGTTTTTTGAACCTACAAGCTCTTCAATAATTGCTACTCTCTCTTCATAGCTTATCTKCTTTTCCATATCCTCTCTCAGGTGCTGAATTTGGCCATTTTAGGCTCATTTAAGGATCAGGAGACTCTAGGTGAGGAAGGGTTCACAGGAATGGGCAGCCTCCTACACAAGCTGGGCAGCCCACCCTGAGCCACAGGAAAAGCAGAACAGCTAATAGCAGCAGATAAACCAAGAGCAGCTGAACCTCGAAACTGGAGGCACACAGACTGAATTCGATACAATGACAGAGAAAAGGAAAGGAGCTAATGAGAAGAAACCTCCTTTGCCGTGAAGTTTGTTTCACCATGGAAGAAAAGGARAAAATCTGGCAGGGTCCAAAACTTGTGATTTTGAATCTCTGTTCTGCTTTGTAAACTTTAAAATAAGAAGCAATAAGAATGTAGTGAGATCCCTAATGTGTTATTCAATTTAATGCTACAGTAGATCACAAATGCCCAACTTGATAGAGCAATGCTCTCAAAAATACAGTACTTCAAGGTAGGCATTTATTTCTGCCTTTGACACTATTTTTTCAGAGTTATATTTTCATTTCCTGAATATGTAACAATTAGCACCAGTTGTTTCCCTTCATTTGCAGTTTTGAAAAGATATGAAAAAAGCCTAGGGCTTTTCTTGTCCATGAACTTCACAAATTAGCTCTGCTGCCTTTCTACACTCCTGCAGTGAAGACAGTAAGACTCATTCCCAACAGAAGCAAGCGTGTCAGTTATGTTTTCCTTTACTGAAGCTGCAGTTGTAACACCAACTGCACAAAGCGCTTTGCCTGCATTTCGATAGCAAATGGCACGAGCTCCTCTGAAAACTGACTTTTTCCTCTCTCCTTGTTTGGCARGGTGATAATGAACTCGCAGAGTAACACAGCATGAAAGCTAAGTGTAGCTGGTAGAATCAAGGAAAGCAAACTCCATAATATAGGCAGTTCGTATATATGAAACAAATGGCATGTCCACATATTCCAAATAATGCAATATTGCCAACGATGCTGCTACCACTGAGCAGAGCACTGTAAAGACATCGCCAAGAGCATGGAGCAGCAGCACTGCCCACTGCTTTCCAAGGCAGCACTGCCAGAGGAGTCCAGCAGGCTCTCGTGCTTCTTCCTTCGTAGTCTGGCTTCAGAGCCCCTAGTTGTGGTCAGAAACGTGGAGCCTCCTCTGCTCTCGAGACCAGGCTACTCAGGACAGCTTTTTTTATGACTCAACTCAGACAGCTCAGACATAGCCAGTATTTTGGACTTCAAAACCTAATGAGAAGCTTAATGAGATTACTCTGACCTTCTCACTTTTCTATTTTCCTTCTCTGAGCTCACATGCACACTCACATTTTCTTGTCAAATTTGAGAGAACCTTGTAATTAAAAGTTGGGGGTAAATTAGGGATAAATTCTTTTGGAATCAGAGAACAATATTACATTTGCAGCACAGCTTATTAAATAACTTAAATAGAGAAAAAAAAGCCACAGTCGTGTTACCCATGAGAAATGAGAAGAACAAAGATTTTAAAACACAGATTTTTGATTACTGAATTAAATGTTCTAAAACAGAATATTGCTGTGTTTAAAGAACAGGAAACTTTGTTTTAAAATATAATCCTCATTTTAAATGGTTATTTTCACATCAGAGAGCCATTGAAATCTGCTATTATACACCTAATTAATGAGGCATGCATATTTGAACATCTGTATTTCACTCTTCATTTATTTTCTTGCTCACCCACTTGGAGCAAAAACACTTGAAAACATTTAAATGAATACCCAAGCCAGCAGGTAAAATAGCAATTGTCTTGTAAAGGATCGCCTGGTACACGTACGGTTTGCCGTCGAAGGACCTTCTGACAACACCCACTTTCCATCCCAAATGCCATCAGCACATAAACATCTGGACATGCAGGATATGAGAGGAGATGCAGAACTCCATGCCGCTGCCCCCAAGGGGATTCAGCTGCTCAGACTGAGTGTCACAGCAGGAGGTGGCACAGGAGACCCCGCCCATGGGTGAACGTTACTCCTGCYACAGGGCAAAGCAACTAATCCCTCCTGGTCTTCGCCTTGCCTGTTGAAGCAGGAGATACCAGCAGTGCTYCTGCCCCTCTTGACCTGCTCTACCTCCGTAGACCACAGCGTCTCCCTCCARCCTGGGTGTATACAACATAAATGTATACATACATAGAGATCTATGTGCATGCAGCTGATAGAGGTGCCCGCAGGCTCACCCTGCTGCAGAAAACCAAGACAGGGAGGCTGGCCTGCACAGTGCTATTCCATATTCGTTTGGTTTTGTTTCCTTTGCACCTCTCTCTCCTCTGAATGTAATTACCGAATGCTTTCGGATGCTTATGGCACATAGACAGCAGCTGGGAGCCTTGACAGGGGCAGATCCTCACAACTTGAAGCCAGGGATCACATTGCAATCTCAGGAGAAACATTCTCCTGACCTGCTCATATACACAGAAAAGGCTGTAAACCTAGGAGGAAGGTCTGGCAAATACCTCTTCAGAAATGTCGGAAACAGTTATCGGTTTATAAGTTACAGGTTTATAAAATAAAATTAGCCATCAAGAYAGAATCCAAGAGGAGGAGACCAGAGGGTTTTAACAATTTTAWACAGAACCGCAATGACTCCCATACCCAAAACAAGAACGCATTAAGGGAGCAGGAACTAAACGAAAGGAGTCTCATTTTACAAGSATTTATTTCTGAACTCTACCAGCCTTGTGCCTGGCCCCGTCTGACTACTGCAAACCCATCCAAACCCATGCCCACATGAGCATATTTTAAAAGACCATTAAAACAAACATCAAAACATGCTATTTCAGTTTGACCTGGTTAAACTTTCATACTTACTAAATTCAGTATGCACATGCATATTTTACACGTTTCAATGAAAGCCTGACATCTCTCATTTAATTTCTCYTATGCCTACAGTAATGAAACGAGTCAACTGCCAGAATTTTTCACTCAGTGACTGAATTATAATAGCATAAAAGTTTGGAAAGCATCTACGGAGACAATTTACTCATTATATAGCTAATAAGAAGCAAAACACACTAACAAAACACCTTCCTGCAGAGAGCACCACAATGGAAGATAAAGGCAAAGAAAGAAAAGTTTTGGGGTTTTTTTCTCCCCCATCTGCACTAAAATAAGAGAATATTAAAATAAGAGAATATTTAAAAAAAAAAATATTTATTTGACAAAANAAAAAAAAAAAAAAAAAAAAAAAAAAAAAAAGAAAAAGTACTATTGAACATTGGGAGAGAAGGGCAAATGCCCTGGATGCCAGCTCCAAGCATGTGTTACCAACATCTCCCACCGGCATTGCATTCCAGTATTTCATTTCATCACTTCATGGCTGCTTATCAAAATTCATATTGCAAGTTCATGCAGTTTACTCAGTGATTACTCAGTGATTACTACAGGTTGAAGAATTGTGTAATTTTCAATCTCAAAGATAAATCCATTTAGTGCAAAACACAATTTCCATTCCTTTTCCACCCATACTACTATCAAAAATTTGGGGTGTTAAACATGGATCAGGCAAAAATACAAGAAATCAGTGCATATATAAATATAAATATATGCACACACACATATATATTGTGTATATATAYAAGTCTCAATACTGAGGTTTTCTTAAACATATGTGCAATAGAAACCAAGGCTTACCAGCCACTACCACCACATCTCTGTCTCATCCTAATATCTTTGGTGGTATCTCTGGAAAAGCAAACTTGGACAACTTGTTAGGAGGTACGTTCTGTCATAAATGCGGAGTTGGTAAAAATGAATATTTCACTAGAAYGCATTTTTGTTGATGTTTTACAGCAAAAAAATATAAAAATATTTGTTTTGACTGAAAAGTCTTGTTTCAAATTCATCATTTTGACTTTAGTACTATAAGCAATATAATAAGATAACCATATCACAAAGGTTGAAGCAACACCATTTAAGACTTCAGCCATAAAGAAATTTCTCTAAATGACCATAACATTTTTTCATTTATTATGAAACTGATATTTTGACCTTTCATCTATCCATCAACATGAATAGATATTGTAAAAAGGAGAACAGTAAGTTATAATGAGGTGAAGAACGATCAAGTTTTTACACACAACGCAATCAGCTTGTTGTCGTATTCATACCTTTTAAATTAATGATACTAGAACTAAATATGTCAGGCAGTAAAGAAGCAGTTTCTTCAGAAATTTGCTGTGATATCCTAGTTGACAAAGCTCATAGGTATATAGAAACCAGTACAAAACTACACGATGTACAAATACGCACTCAGAACTTATAGCTTCTTGTTTTTGTTATGTTGCTTTACGTCTTTGGGCSCAAATATCTGTATATATCTCAGCAGCTTCAGAGGAAACTTTTTCTTTWAAAAAGGCATTCTGTCTAATGTATCTACTGAACATCAAGGGTTTTATTGTAAAGCTTTTTATGCTTTTCTTTCAGGGCTAATATTTTTACTGGCATGTACTTTATCTCAATTAAATAGCTGCTAACGTACCTACAAATAACAGTCATGTTCAGAAAAGCTACTATCAATAGGGATTAACATTTCTGTAGAGAGAAAGAAAACAGTAAATTCTTTTGAAAAATTCTGCACTAACAGGTACTTTACAAACCCCCAAAGGACAATGACATCAATAATTAACATATCAGTTATTTTAAGTCATGCTTTCATGTTTTTGTTAAGAAAGATACAGTTTGAGAATATTTAACTGAAGGCAAAAAAGGTGATTTGCATGAAGCTGTACACGCACCGAAACTACTCACTTCTCTATCATGTCTTATTTTATAAGCCTACAATAACTTCAAGCGACCAAGCTCTCTCATGTCTCTTTAAAATACGYGGTATTTTAAAGCATATTATATACATTGCCATTCACGATCAAAATAGTTTCCTAATTCTGAGAAGTCACTAGTATTATAATTAAATCATCAGTCATAGAACATGGCTAATGTAGTAGCCAGGGGCAGCAKAGCAGCAGCTCTCTGCTGCCTAATCAATTTGCTCTTCCTCCTTCCCCATCACAAGTTTCCATATTGACCTTTAGCRAAGGTTTTGTTGATCATCAGACGATTGCATTCAGGATGTCAGGCYCCTCCGCCCTCCTGATACGATGCCAGATGAACACTGCTTTGAAAAGAGGAGGTGCCACAGACAGAAGTAGCTTCCTTGCACCATTGCTTTACATCTTTGCCCAAACTCGCACCTCAYATAGTTTAGAAGACAGGCAGGCATCAGAACTACTCTGTCTCTGGCCCTCAGCTTTTGGCATCAATCTGTTTGTGAACACTGCGATAGATTTTTCTCTRTAATTTTGGAATGGTGCTGGGTACATGAACAAAATGAATGCTATAATAAGCAGGAAATATTGTCCTGATTGTTTCTCACTTGGAAACCCTATTCATTTGAAATCCCTTGCCTTTAGGAGTTAGAGAGAAAAGCATAAGAGCAACAGTTTTATTTACTGCCTCTGCAGAGTTTAGAAGTGCGGCTCTGAAGACTGRAGTGCCGTATGCCACATCAAGTCATACCTGCACCACACACTCCATCCCACAGAATTAGCAAAATAAACTGCTCTGTTTTCCTGAAATATTCATATGGAGTGAAATAAAGTTTTGCAGAAACCAAAAACAGGAAAACTTTGTCATATTGTCCTATAATATTCATTTTAAATGCAAGAAAACACTGTCAAATAGAATTTTTTTCTTCAAGCTCTGCTCCTTTCACACCAAAACAGTCCACATATTGTCCACATATTTTCCACCTGCCTTGATCTTCAGTCACGCATCTTAGGCAAGTTTCTCTCTTGAAGGTAACTCATTGCTGCAGCTTCCCCTCAGCCCCAAGCAGGCAGCTCAGAGCCTCCTTACACACCCTTGAGTCCAATGGACATATCTTGGGATGCTGCTGAGAACGCTCCCAACCTGGACACCTCCACAACCAGTTAAGGAAACAGAGCAGACCTAAGTTTTCATAMTAAACTGCTTTATTTCAGTTCCATTCTGTCATATCACTGGTTTCCATTAACACTGAAGAATCAGCCAGCTGTAAATGAGCAGCAAATGGACTTTCCAGGCAGTGCTCACCTGCACACACAGCTGCATAACCATCACCCCTGGCATGCACACGCACTCCAGCTCTGCTCCAAAGCAAAGGGGAATCACCAGCATGCCGTAGGTAATGCACTGCCATGCACTGCCAGCTAAAACATTTAGGCAATAAGGATTTGACAAGAACCTTTTTTTTTTTTTCCTTTAAAGTTTCTAAAGAAGAAAATAAGAATAAGAAAGAAARAGGTATTTAAAAATTACAGGCTCCTTCTGAGTTTCCCAAGCACAAAGCAATTACGAAATGAAACAGTGTAAGCTATCAGCTAAGGAAACAGAGAGAAGGATCAATCACACAAACTATGGGACTTTTCTCCTAGCAAATAAAAAAGCATTCCTAATATGGTTTCCAGCAGATGAATATTCACTCTCATCACTAACTATATTAAATTGGCGACCCTGTAAAACCTGTTATATCGCCTGTGCAAGTGCTTAATAAAATAATTTTTCACAATGACTATGTAATAATGAACTAGATTTTATAACCATTTTATTGACTCCTTTACCCAGAGGGAAAATACAAGATTCACTAGCTTTGATGAAACATGAGACGACWTGTGAAAGGTATTTTCTAGAAAGAGAAATGAAAAGCAACTTCTGCAACAAAGCTGAAAGCTGCAAAAACCTGGTGGCTGCTGGTGAAGAAGTTGTCCTCAGCAATCTCATATCTGATGATGGACAGAAAGAAAAGAAAAATCATAAACAGGGCATAAAACCCCAACATATCCAAAAGAACTGGCCTGACTCTGAGCTTTCAGCTTTACAGAGATGCTCTCATTGCCAAAGAGAGAGAAATAGAGAAACAAGATGGAGAAATCACCTTGGCTTCAAGTTATAACTACAGGTCTCTAATTCCATTATCTTGCTTTTATTAGAGACAGCATACAGTGCTTCAGATGTTTGGCAACATCTGGGCTGTGGGAGATGCTGCTTGACTATCTCTACCTGATCATCCCAGCAGTAAAACGCCACATTTCATCCAAATGAAACCACTGTGAACCAACCGCTTTGATGCGACAATCAACAAGTCAACATTTCTGAAAGACCAGAGTAATCACTATTTCAGGGGAAGAGAAAAAAAAAAGTGCAGTGCTAGTAGCAAGCTGCCTGCATTTCCCTTACTCTCATTTCAAACAAATCAAGCTTAAATACAAATGCTGCCACTTCACTTCTCTGTTCTGCCCGATCCCATCAAGGATCCCAAGCTGTTGTAAGATCAGCAACAGCACATTAAGTGACTAGCATTCCTTATATGCTGCTTGTTTTCTTACTGTCTACAGTAACTAAGAGACATGCAACTCATTTACTTGTTTTTGGTAGCATCTTTGGTTGGAGTTTTTGTTGCTATTTGTTTTATCTCCYCCCTTCCTTCCAATCCATTTACCCTCACCTTTGCTGAAGGTTAGATACTCATATTGATAAGGCATAACACCAGTACCATAAGGAAACTTTATTACTATTTGACACATAAAAATTTTCACTTTTTTTCTTCATTTTCTGTCTATTTCTAAAAATAAATGACAGCTCATTTTGTGCGTAGGTTCCTGCTCATGACAGTCCAGGCTGCTAACAGATTACTAATCTGATGACTGCTCTATTAAAAGATCTTAAAAAGAAAATTTCTCCTTGCTTTTTCAATCACAATTTGGGGGAGTTATTTCCCAACATTAAATCGCTAATAATAAAAATCACTGCTGTTGTACCTACAGAGATCATTTTCCTTGGATCAGTACACACATGCAAAAGGCACACTATCTATATACCCATGACCACCACCAAACTCCTGAAGAACCATCAAATTAGGGATCAAAAGTACTGCTTCATGATACAGGGACAACATCTTKAAAGAAGGGAAGTTTTAATGCAAGAAGAGAACAAAACACAACAGCTTATAGTTAAAAAAARAAAAGGGAACACCAGAGGGTTGGCAGGGAACACAGTATGGCACTGGCAAACGCTCCTGCCTGCCAGACAGATAGTCAATGTGGTATCTGCTAGGCTTCCACTGATACAGACAAGCAAGCACAGAAGCAGAGAAAGCTGCAGCCAGAAAAAACACTAATCGATAACTGTCCTCTACAGGTTCAACCTCCAGRGACTTTTTCTTGTACCTGGTCTGTATGATAAAGCACATAATGAGCCACCAGAACTTCAAGGTTAGCTTGCTCAGCAGAATTACCTTTTAAGTAAATGCAGAAAAAAAGTTACTTACCAGAGCAAAGAAATGACTCCCCTTACCATCATGAGAAACTACCACAAACCTTCTCCTCACCCAGCCCAGCTGAACATGTTGATGAGGCCAGGTCAGTAAGCACAGGTGGTTGCATTTATGTCTTCATTAACACTGAGGTAATTCCTAGGTCCTCAACATGGGGGATGATGTTGCTGCCAGTTACTATAGTTGACCCAGAAGGCAATTCCTTCCCTGGAAATCTTGTACACTGACAAACAGCCTCTGGGATAAGGAAGAGGTAAACCAACTTTTCTTACAGTTAGGTCTTAGGGGATCTCTGCTGCTCAAAGGCACTGCTGGGATCTAGATGACAGCGCTGAGCTCCGTGGGCTCACGTTCTAAWGGGCAGAGCAGAGCTGGCCTCTACCTGCAACAAAAATGGTAGCTRAAGGTCTCCTTCCCATCTTGCTCCTGCTTGGGAATTGACTATTCTGTGTCTCTGGAGCTGTCCCAAGGGCAAGCCTGGGCACCGGGCACTTGGCCACCTCTGCCCTGTGCAGCCAGAGACAACAGGTAGCGGCCAGCATGGCCAGGGTGGATGCCTCCCCCCAGAGCCTCCAACAAACTGACGAGCAACCAAAACCTCAGAACGCTGCTCAGTTACATCCAATCCCACTTCATTTGTACATCTCCCTAACTAAGCTAAAATACCCCATCCAAAACTCCTAGCTTCCTGTCTAAACATATTTTGATAGARGTAAGCTTGCAGAGTGCTTAGAAAGTTAATTAGCGTAATTAATAAGGATGACACATTCAGCTTCAACATATCRCACACGCTCGTGAGTACTGCAATTAAGCAAGGATACAGTCCACCTGTTAGCAGCGTCTGCTCCGAGGAGGGGCCGGGAAACAAAACTGYCAGAACAACCAGCCCTGGTGACACYAGGAAGTTTCAGTGTCTGACKTGAGGGAAAGAGAAATAACCCTTCTGGAAAAATATATTTTAAAATTACTTGAGGGACACTTAATTACTGAGTTTTTTTAAATTAAAAGAAATTCAGAACAGTCATTTTTCAAGAAAACTGTCTAGAGACAGAAGTGTAAAATATTATAAAAATAGATAAGAAAAAAGAAAAAAGGTGTTACATAGAGAAAATTGCTATTTTCACGATCAGATCACTTTACTGTCTCTGGTCATGTTAGWATTTCAATTTCACTAGACACAATGATATAGGATTAATGAATAAGAGAACACGTGTAGTAAAGTGATCAACACACAGAAGATATTGTGGACACTGAAATAATACGTAACTTTTCTTGCAAAGAAGGAAACTACATGTGACAGTCAGAAGTTGGAGTCTTGAGGTTCTGACCAATGCCCAATTAGAATATTTAAAACATCATTCTAAAAATTTGTCAAAATGATATTAAACTAAGGAACATTATGTTAGTACAGACTTCAGAATAAAGACACAGAAGAGTAAAATTCAAAGAGCACAGCAAAAATAGATTGCATAAAACACATAGCAATAGCTGTRCCTGGATTACAGTCCTCTGATTTATCACACATATTGGGCTGCAGGCAATGACCTGAATTTTGTTCAACAAAATGAGCCAACCGGGGAATTTGAGCCAAGACCTTTATAACCTAGAGTATAAAGAATTATCTTTAATAGATAGAGCGATATTACTAGAAAAGCAACATAAGACATCCTGTTAGCAGAAATGTTAATCTTACTGGAGCCAAACAAAAGCCTGCAGAGGCATAAGCACTGACACCCACACCCCAAATCCACTGCTGCATCTACCTTAGCATTTTAGTTCAGTGCTTGGGAAGCAAAACTCCTGGTTACTGCTGTGCTTGGATGTGCCACATGGAGCGCTCCTGGAGCTTTCAAACCGGATCCCTTTTGGATGAAACCAAATTGGATGATGAGCTGCAAGGAGCTAACTGCCATCCAGTTCATGGCACCAGGAGAGCCAGCTGGAAATAAAAACTCCGGACACGTGCGACATGTACATGGATCCTCAACAATCACATAGCCCATGTACAAAATGTGAATGTACCAAATGTGCATTTACAAACTGAGTATGGAGAATCTTTCCAGCATATCACAGAGTACATCTGATTTGGCAGTTAATTCTTAACACCAGTATGGTCTGTTTTAGAGTTAAAAGCTGTTTTCCTTGGCTGGTATTAAACAGAGTTTACTTGAAAAAGTCAATAGAACTTACCCAGGGAAAACTGAGGTATAAAAGAGATTTCTTATAATAGAAAATGACCTGATATCATTGACAGTAATTTGCCTCTTTATTGACTGTTTCAACCCAAAGGTCAGGGAATGAATGAACTGTGAAATATTTAACTTTGGTCCTTCTTTGAAACTCAGTTGCTTTCCACATTTAGTTCTGTGTAAGTCTATTGAAGCCAATAGCATGTGTGGGAAGAGAAAATGACTTAGTGTCTCTAAGTAGGCAAGAACAAAGACTTCAGCTTTGCTTTTTGCTTGGTATTTTATTTTCCTAAGTAAACAAAAGAATACAGGTTGACAGTATTTCAAACCAGGTTTAACTACAACCACTAAGAATTAAGTTAGATAAACTGCAAAATCAAAGAAAAATTCCCACCACTGATTTCCATATTTTCCAAACACATTTTATTCCAGAAATAGACTTTTACTCACATATTTTGCATATTCTATTGTACTCCAATACTTTTAAAAATCTGCCAAACACCTTTTATCTCAGTGCTGAAAAAAGACCCTCAGAAAGGCACCATTATTTCAAGTCTTGTCTTAACAAAACTGTAACTGTGGYTTGTAGTTCACAGAATTTTTGTCCTTAAAATTTAATAATCCAGCAGAGTTCACTGCTGTCCAGACTACCGGCTACACTTCAGATTCTTCTTACCCTCATTTAGGAATTGCAGCAACAGACTTGGAAATAAAATTAGAAGAGGAGGAGTTGGTATTTCAGGAGTGAGTATGAATTATTGCTAGATGAACAGCTAGCAGATAACTACAGCCATTTCAAAGGGCATCTGGGTATCCAAACAGAAACTCTATAATGTACTGCAGCTCTGTGAGAAGCTGAAATATGAATATCTATAGAATATTATAGGTTACCTGATAGTAAGGAGGGGACCCTGTATAATTTTTATGCCTTGAATTCACCTGCTATATCACCATTCTTTAAGGAAATAACTCACACCTCACAATATTACATCACGTCTTCTTTCTTTTAGATGGGTGGCTATTGCATTACAGTGTTCAGAAACATTAACATAACATCTGTAATTATCGTGCTGTGGTCTGGTAAAGAGCTTGTGAAATGCATTCCTGGCTCCGTGGCAATGCATCATGCTGCTAAKTCAGCCCCCAGCAGCCCAAGGGTTCAGATGGAAGTTTTCCTTATTTGTCCAAAAAGGCATAAAGGCAGATTTTGGGGGAAAAAAAAATCTATTTTCCGCAAAACTTCATAAAAACTTCATAAAAGATTGTTTACTTTTTCTGCTTTTGGGAATGAGAGGATGTGAGGGATTTCCAGCTCTTTATAAAGCACTGCTGTCATTCTTCCCCAGTATATAATCTAAAGCTATATTTAGCAAGTAAGACAGAGCAAGCTATTTTTCTCCAGAACTTATGAATTCACAGTGGGCAGAGAATAATATGCAATTTAAAATGGCAAAATACCACAACTATCTAGACTTTATATTGCTGGACAATACGTAATGTGTATTTTTGTGAGTTTTTAAAATACTGATTACATTTGTAAAACCAGGACAATTTCCATGTAACACTGAATATTGTTTGCACTAAATTATATGATGAGACATATTAATCAGGAGGTGAGAGGAGTCACCTTGCTGCATGTTACAACAGTGACTCTGTTGTATAACCACAAGTATATCATTATGATAAAATCCTGAAGGGCAGGAGAGTCACTTCTTTCCTGCAAAACATTTGCCTGGAAACACTAGAAAGATTTGCTGTTAATCTATGCCAGAGGCATTATGAAACCTGTATGGATTTCTTAGGGATGAGTGTTTAGACAGTGCTCTTAACACATTGGTTTATATTTCTAGTCTACTCTATGTCCTGATTTTCCCCGTAGAAACAATTTAGCTGATAGAATCAAGGAAAGGAGATAGAAAATTGCTGATGACACAGTGCTAAGCAGCAGCGCAAATAATTTAGGATGACACAGGAAGGATTATGAGGGACTTAGCCATTTAAAATTACCAAGTGTTTGTTGGCATTCAGGGCAGAAAGCTACAAAATTAACTGAGGCATTCGAGATGCTAGTTGAAGGACGAAGAGGTGTTGGATAACATCCAGACACACAAAAGCTAACTTCTAACTATAATTGACAGTTACTGACAAGCTATGTGTCAGTACTCTTCTTCAGCATAAGAAAAAAAAAATCAAAAATAGAATGAATTATCTGTGAATGTTGGATACTCTACCATTTTATTCAAAGAAATTGATAAAATAATTTAACTAGAAAAAAAATAAAGGTCAGAGTAAATTAATGATTGGAAATATACTGCTGGTTTATATTGAACTAGAGTGGTAATAAATGACCAATCTAATATGTAAAGGCATCTCAAGAAGCACAGCCACACTGCAAGCCCAATAAAACCTTTTTCTTGTGCTGTGATCACTTTAGAAAACATTAACTGTAGGAATTAGAATCTCTAAAACAGACCAAGGATAATAATAAGTAGCACTGGACAGACTTGGCCTCTGTTCACTCATTCAGGATAGAACAGAGCTAATAAGACAATGAAACACTTTAAGCAGTTAGGATTTTTTAGTTTAAAGCAGAAGTCACTTCTCTAGAAACTGATGTTTGGTAGGCTCATTCACCTTATATGGATTAAAATGGATTTGGGAATATTTCAACAAGTGAAACATTAACAAGAGAWATTAAAAGCAGTCCTGAAGCTTTCTCCCCAAGAATTTCCTCTCCTGGGAAGTCCAACTCTTTTCCTGCAATATAAGCTTACTTGGGTGTCACTATTCTAGGGACACTCCCCCTTCCTTCTCTCTTCCTTCCCTCACCATCAGGTAAGCGATTRCTAACCAGCTGTATCCCACTGCTGATGGCTTAAAACAGCAGTACAGCCATTTCTCAAGAATGTGCTAAATCCTGAATTTTTTAGTCAAATGCACAGTAGATTGTAAAGTATTTATAAMACTTATGTGGGCAAGCCGTAATAGATATCAGTCTGAAGATAATTTGGGAAGCTGCTAAACATGCCATCTTTTCTGCACCAAGAAAGACTCCAGTCTGAGACGAGCTGAATTGTGAATTTGGATATTTTCTTCCACGAAATGGTTGCAGAGGATTACCATCATGTATCATTTTTAGTTGGATGGTTTCTGAAGAGAAACTCTCTAAGGAGAATTAWAACCACTATATTTCTCATGAAACTGTGTTTCATGGCATAACTAAGTGAAATCAAACTCTGCTTTAGRTCCAAGAATATTTTGAAGGCTAACAAATGTGGATATTCCTTCAGATGTAAAAGTGATCCATTTTTTTCAGAATTTTTTTTTCTTTCCATCTTCATAAGCTTAAACAGAGCTAACTCAGCCCTAGTCCTGCAGCTCATATTTGGTAGTAAAAGCCCACCAGGTGACATGCTACCCATCCCCACAACCCTCTGCTCACCAACAGCAGCCTGGAGAGGGGCTGTTGAGTTGTTCAAACGACCTCCTTCCTTTTGAGTGTTACATCTGCTCTTGCCGTAGTCTTCATATGGGATGCTTTCTTCAAAACATTCACAAAATGCCATCGCGTTATCTGTGAAGGAAAATGCAAAATTCCGCTTTTAACACCCCAGCAGAAAAGATCCACTCACCTTTTATTCCTCTTATACAAYAGGATGGTGCAGTGTGGCTTACCAGGTAACAGAATCAGTTTATTGAACARGTCTGTTTCTTGGACATTTAAACAGGGAAAGATTTCCCTAGGATTAATACTCCAGACAAGCAGTACCCAGCTAATGCACCTTTCAAAAGACAGGAAAGAGGGAGAAGGAAAAAMTAAATACATAAATAAATAAATAGAAGAAGGAGGGAAGTTGGAAGCCCTTTTCTGTGCCCTTAACCCCTGTTTGGTGTAAACGCTGGACAGGGCATCATTTCAAAAAACATCTAGTTCAGAGGCCTCTGTGCTAGTAAAATACAGTCTGAAACAGAATTACATTGCAGGTCATCAAACCTTAAAATCAAATAGACTGGTATAAACTCTATTTTAATATTAGAAAAGACTATTTTTGAGGCCAGGAACAAAACCATAGCCATGCCAGGAACAAAACCATAGCCATGCTTTCAATTGACATAAGAAGCTAAAAAAACACTCCGCAAATAGACAGCTGAAGAGCACTGACAACATGCCATTGCCATCTGGCCCTCCTTCTTTACAGACTGAGAGGCATTTCAGGCTGCATGGCCAAAAAGAAGCAAGAGGGGGTGGGCCACCTCTTCCAGCATCTCCAGAGCCGCTGGAAACTTGGTGAAACTGGGTGAAACTTGGTGCCTTTGGCTAATCCCAAAAGATACCCAAGCTTCGGAAGCTGTTGCCTCAGACAGGCAACAGGAGAGAGAGCTCACTCTATGACATGTCACTCCTTCCAAAAAAACAAACCAAAAAACAAACAAAAAATACACAGAGGATCTAAACTCTAGGCTCTTATTGCTATCTTTTACACCAATGTGATTGTTTTTCTTCTTTTTTTTCCTCTTCCTTTAGTTTCATTTCTTCTTTTTCTGTCTAGCAGAAGACCTGCCTTAGCTACCAACACACTTTTTTTGAASGACTGATAGGAACCTTTGACCTGAAAGGCAACTAGAATCAACTTTTTTTTTTTTTTTTCAGAAATTTGTAGAGATCTTCATGATCTTAAATTTGACGGTTAGATGATAATGATATATCTGTACCTCTTCCTCCCATAGAAAGTACCGTTAGCATCACACAGAAACCACATTTTCAGCTGCTTTTAAGAGATGCCCATGTTGATCATAAGATAAAAGCACTGCCACAGAAATCCTCAGTTCAATTTATTTCTTTTCTATACAGCTGCAACGTGCTTGGAATGAAAGATTCTTCTGAAGTGAATAAAGACTCCTCTGAATGTTAATAATTCAGGCAACYTTACTTTCTTATTCTCAACAATAACACTCTTTAGGAAGTTTAATCAAAAATCTTCGAGACCGATACAAGTGAAACAATACAGGATAGTACTGCTAGGCACCCTGCAGGCTCTATAGCTGAACTATTTTAATACTTACCAATGCTAATTCCTGGGGAAAAACAGAACCTTTCCTCTCTAGAGCAAGWGCACTTACAGCATGTAACTAATTAACACAGATACGCAGGAACAAAGCAGTATTCCTAATTAATTTGGTGGGCATAAATTTCTGAGTTAGCCAGCTATTCTTTTTACATAGCTCAAAAGAAAACTTCAGGTCTAGGAGGTGAAAGTCTCCTATTAACATGTGATGGCCTTCAATCAACTCCCTTTCCTGCTCAAGCATTGAGCTGCTAGCCATGTAAGAGCATGCTCGAGGAGATCTCTATCTTAAGCATATGCTTTTAGGAACTATTTTTGCTGAGGCTGCTATTCCTCTCTTAAGCAGTAAATCTAGTCCCATTTCTTTGGAAACAGCAAGAATAACCACTGCTCAGAAACAAGGCTGTAGGAGCAACAGTTGTAGATATTAACAGAGAGCATTGCCATAATCACCATTTCAGCTGTGTGGAAAAAGGAAAGAAGAAAAGAAAAGGAGGAAAGAGTAAAAGAAAAGAAAATGAATAATTCTTCTCTATCCTAGAGATATGAAATGAAGAACCTCCTCCCCATGTGAATTTAAGAACTGAAGAAAAATTTATTGTATATAACCTTACATTGAGGTTCAAATAAAATCACCTGGACTGGGAAATAGTAATATCTTAACTGGGATGGGGCCTATTTGGCATCAAGATTCACTGACCTGCCTGGTGGGACTAATTGATTAAAAACAGCTGGGAGTTCATCTATATTGTCTCCTATCTTATCTTTGATTATAAACACTTAGATAAATGTCTGTCATCAAAAATACTTGGCTGGATGGCATAAGGCACAACTAGCCTTATTACCCACCGCAAGAATTTGCTGCTGCAGTTCCAAAGGAGTTTTAGAAAATTGCTTTAAARGCTTCTTAGGGCTGAAGTGACTTAAATTGACTGCAGTTTTAGGAYAACCTTTTCTATCTGCCATCCCAGTAGTGCTGATCAGTACAAATGTGACGCTCCTTACAAACCCAGCAATCCAGCGTTCATTTTCTCAGATAATATCTGACACTGTAAAACAAAAAGCATACTTAAAAACACTTGCTAAGTAATCTCWGCTTTTCTACTATGAGGGACTCTAAACTTCGGTCTCAGAAGCAAAACAAACTAGCTGCTCTCCAAGCGTTGTGAGACACCTTTGCTAGACAATTTGGGCTCCCTCTTTCTTTCCTCAGGGACCACGTACTGCCTCTCCCTTAGCCATTGCGTTTGACTCCACAGACCAACTCACTCGCCTCTTTCACTCATCCAATCTTTTTATTCATGCCTCTGCCTTCCTTCTGTACTCTCAAGATACAAACAGCCTATCAGGGAAGCCTAACTAGGGAAGCAAAGAACCTCTTTGGCATTGTTTTTATAACCCTTCATCAAGCAGGCGCCTCTAGAACAGCATGAAGCAAATACTGACTTTCAACACATTCTTTCTCCATCCTTTGCCTCTTTTCCTGGCTAAGGCTGATGGGATTCATGTGCAAACACTCCCCCCATCTACAGGCTGAGTCAACTATTTGCATGACAAGTTTTGGTGTAGTTCTCCTTATAATATCTGAATGTATATCACAATCTCCTGTCAGCCTTTACCTACTGTGAAAGAGATCTATCTGATCACATTTTAAGCAGCTGCTGATGCTCATATGACTCACAAAGACTTGCCAAAGTAGATGCAATTATTAATACACATTATTCCTGTAGTGGTAGCAATCATTAAAGCACATCTTCAATGTCTTAGATCATTATTTTTGTCATCTATTTGTGAAATGATTCTGATTCACAAAAGAATTGGGTTTTAAAATGGCCAATTTTACTACCACTATGAACTATCTCTAGAAATTCTTAAATTGTCACCATACATACACACCTCTGTGAACCATTCTGTTGTTTCCTTCATCTGTCACTCATCTGCAGGGATGCAATTTATTGTTTCCATCCTTCACAGTTTGCACTATCTTAACGTGTTAATTAAGATGGACCTTCTAGCATAATAATTCCATTAAAAGGAGACTTTATATAATAAGTTTCAGAAATTTTCTTAGCTGAAAATGAACTTACAGATAAAAAAAAAAGAATGTTAAGCAGCCTAAATTATTTTCAGTCTATTTTTAAATTATTCTAATTTCTTCATTCTTATAATAGGGGAAGAACAAAATCAGAAAACTGAAAATGACACCATTATCTACCTTAAATTTAAAATAGTTTTAAAGAAACTAAATAGTTTCTTAAATAGTTATTTAAATAGTTTTAAAGAAACCATCAGAAACAGCTTTGCATACAAGCATTTTGAAACAGAAATGACCTAAAACTGTGTGTTTCTTAACACATTAATTGCYCTAATTCTGAGTAGTGATCAAGTGGTACATAACTGCTCTGCTTGCACAGTGCGTACACCACCTATCTGAAACACAAAAAGCATCAGAAAGAGAATTTTAATTATATGTTTCATTAACTTTCAGAAAAATAGTACGCACTAGTGACTTACAGGCACCGTAATATATGCTGCTGGTGCTTCCTTTCCCTAGCCCAAACTAATTTATTCTCTTTCAAAACGTCTCTCTACAGTTAGAGGAAAAAAAAAAGCGAGCTTTGAAAATACTGAAAGTCACGTAGATTTCTTCTTTTATTTTATACCACTGATGAAGAAAGTAATGGATAGTCTGTATATTTTTGTTAAGTAATGTGGCTAACACATTATGAGCAAGCTTTACTTGAGTATCACAATAGCTGCTAAAGGATATGTTCAAACAGGCTTTGAATCGTCAAGGAAAAATACAGGGTTCTTTTGGTAATATGAAGACTCCTGATTGTCAACAGTTTGTCCCTTAAAATCTAACCTTGAAAACGCACCGACTCCATTTTATTTTAGTTCCATTATTCATTCAAGCAATTAAATGTATATGTTTTCAAACATATTATAGAAATTTGGCACATAAGTCACACAAAAAGTAGTTTCATTTTTTTTAGCCAAATAAACTCAGTCCAAGACAGATCGAGCTCTTCGTTGCCTCAGCTTGTTAGAAACCAAGAATGTGCTAGAGGAAAAGGTAAAATGTAGAAGAATAAAGTATAAGGAAGACTTTAGTGAGGGTGATGATAACCTGGTGATGTGCCAGAACAACCGCTGGTGTGCTGAACAAACCACTATAAAAAACAGAATGTCAGTACATGTCAGAATAAGAATGAAGATTGTTCAGCAGGGAACATAATTCAGGAGCGTGTCCTCCCGAAAGCACTGCATGTATATATGAATATACATAAACACTTCAGTTGTTCAGAATATAAAGGAGAAAATTTGAAGTAAATCAGCATTTGTGGTTTCAGTTTAGATGAAAACTTGTATTAGGAGGAGATATCTTGTAAAATTCACATAACTTAAAGCAACTTTTGATTCCAAAATAAATTTTCAGCAGTGCCAATAGAGATCCATCAAAATTATTTAGAGATAGATATCCCAAATCACATATATTAAACCCATGTTATAACTTTCAGTCCCTCTAGTTTATCTTTACAGTAATAATATGCAGCCAAGTATATATGGGGAGCTGATAAAAAAATCACCTTTATAATATGTTCGAACAAGCCCTCAAAACAGCAAGAGAACACAGATGACTGACTACATGGAACATAAAAAAGGCTGCATTTGTAAACCAGCAAATGCTTAGCTCTATGAAGGAAAACAGCAAATAATCTCTCTATCTCTCACATCTCCCTTTAATCCTAAGGCCCAGTAAGTATTTCTTTCTGGTTTTAARCATCTATTTAAGATGTATTAATGCAATATAGAAGAGCTTGTATAAAACAAGGTCTATTAAACTTAGCTAAATCTCTTGAGGGTCTTTCAGGGACTTGTCTTTGCATCATGCAGGTGTCAGGCAGCAGACATTCAGCAAGGACCATTCCAGGTTCTGCCTCTTTACCTTCCCCCATCTTTTCCCTTCTCGGTAAGAAATTAACCTCATGATAATTTTGTTCCCAGCTCCTATTTTTGACTTGATGAAGTTGGTTTTCTAATCAGGAAAGGTGAACTCAAAAGTCAAGTGCAATCAGGGAAGTGATTAAGACAAGTATTTAAAGGTAGCAACTAATGCCGCACTAGTATAAAAAGCAAACACCTTTAAGCTGAGAACAAACTGTTCACTCTCTTAGTTTTGTTTTCCACATCATCTAAAAGGAGGTTGATGTGCTTCTACTCCATCCTTCTCTTAAAGAGAAAACATTTTCTAGAACAAGTCTGGATTTAAACAGATAAAATCTTTACRAAATCTGCTTTATCATTGATTTTGACAGTCTACATAAAGAGCAAGTGCTGAACAGGACCAGCAAGGCAACTACCCCAGAATTTGCCATCCTAAGACCAGTACATCAGCACCTCAGTGCAAAGTGAAGAGGCAGCTCTCCATGGTGTCCGTGCCTGCAATTGGCCTCCACTTGGTCCTTACTGGCGTCATGGTTGCAAAGGAGGAGACGAGCTTCATACTTAAAAGAACCCCTCCTTCAAATGCGTTCAGATAAGTTCATGACCAAATATTATCTCTTCTGAAGCATCTCTCCAGTACATGTAAAAATGGTAGACATTCCAGAAAAAAAGKTTTTCTGCATCCTAAAGTCTCGATTTCATTTAAACCCATTTAGTTTCTTTTTGGGAATATGACCAGAAGACATGAGATGTGCTTTGGGTACCTTTATTGGCCTTTTTCCTAAGGATCTGACACACTAACTATAAGACATTTCCCATGAGGAGCCACAGGATTTTAGCTAGCAGAGATTATGAATGCATAGGATAAGAATTTTAGTGCAGCGATGGCATTTGAAGGAAAACCTGGACCACACAAGAGACAAACTGGAGTTGCCTTGCTGGGGCAAATACGGGAAGCAGAAAATCTAAACGATTTCCTAGCAAACAGGTACACTGAAATGGAGCTGCCAATTCCCCAGAAGTCCTAAGTTCACCTGCAAAAGAAAACACTGAAAAATATTCACAGTATTATACTTACAAATTATTATCATTATACTTACATATTGCTTAAAACCTCTGTTTCAAAATTCATGAAGAATGAGCTCCACCACTAGGACACCAATAAAAGTAAAAGATGAGAAAAATCTGCCTTTTGCAGAGCTTTGGAAAGTCACATTGCTTCCAGCTGAATYGTGTTAACTGTGTGGCAGAGTTCAATTCCCATTTTTCCATAGGTGCTGACCGCATACGAACCTGTGACAAACAACTTGACAAAATGACAGCATTTCAAAGTATTTAAACAATGATTTGTATGTCCTTCCAGGTCTTCCAGTATTCAATTTAGTACCTCCAAAGTCCCTGGACAAAACACCTGGATTGCCCAGACATCATGCTATGACAAGTGACTAAAGTGGATTGTTTTCTGTGCAGCATAAGCAATGCATATGATCTTACAAATGCAGAAAGAGAGGGTTGTTTGAATATAGATTATTTTACATATAAATTTCTAGTTTTCCTATTTTTAAAATTAAACCTTAAATCTCTATATGTACTAGATTAAATCTCTAGATGTACTAGATTTAACATAAGCAATGTTTGTAACATTAGAGAAGAAATGAGAATAACAGACTCCACATAGTAGTGGATGTGATAAAAATGTTGGTATTTTTTTCTGAACTGATTTTAATCCAACTTAAATCCACCTACCTTTTCAATACTGATTTTATTCATTTTTCTGTGCCTGGTTTAGCAGCTTTAAAGAGCTTTGCTGTCCYATTTATGTATCAGATTCAGTTTGGATACCTTGGGATGACAATTATATGTGATGAGTGTCCATAACTTCAAAATAGGACTAAGCCTCTTGAAAAATATTTTTAATGATTTTTAAGAATTTCAGATGTTTAGGTTTAAATATTTCACCTGGAAAAATTATAAAAAATTGAAGCAAAGATTATTGATCATTATTTCCAGTAGAGCTATAGCTTTATACCTGTATTTTATTAGCTATATAATTAAGAAACAATGCCATTTGAAAAGTACATGCTAAAAATTTATACTAATRTACAAATTAAAAACTAAATAATTGCAATTTACTGGCCCCTTTGGGGAGTGAGCATATTAAGTTCATCTTCCCCATTTCAATTATAGATATGACACAAGTAAATTAMGCCAAGCCAATATTCTCCAAAGATGATTTCATATACACCAATGTCTGCTCTTATTTTTCAAATATTACTCCCCAGCAAGGAATACTTTGATGTCATTTGGATGCCTTGTGAGGTGTAGTGCAAAGAAAACAGAAAGATTCCTGCTTTGCTTGTTTGCTTTTTGATTGTGGGATTTTTGTCTTTGTTTTTCCCTGATTTTTCTTATAATTCTTTTACCACKGGGCTGGGAATGAGAAAAGGGCAAAATAGTTTAATTAAAAGAGCTCATCTGCTGCACAGACCAGTTCTTAAAGTTACAATTTTCTGAGAACCAATTTTTTCACTCTCTCCTGACTGCRCCTATTTGCCCTCAACTCCCAGTGACTTGCCTTGACCTGGGTTACCATAAGGCAGCTTAATTTTGTCACTCTGATGGCTTCCCTTGGGTCTGCACTATCCTCCAGGAAGCTACTACCCATGATTTAACAGGGTCAAAGCAGCAGTCAAACATTGGCATGGAAGGAAAGAAGATATTGGTGTTTCAACTCAGTCAGTCTGGAGCTGGGGCAGGACCCAGAGCTGCATTTTAGGAATTGTGTGGCTRGGTGAGCACAGGCCCTCAGAGCAAGTACCAGGAGTGCAGCCTGAGCCCCCATGGCATCGGGAGAAGAGACCTTTCCCACCGCCTGGAACAGGCTCTCGGAGGTATAAATCACAGCAGCATCAGCTGCCCTGGGATTCCACAGGCACTCAATATAACAGCGCCCACGCGTCTCCCGAGTGCAGCATCACTATCAACAGCATTGCCCAYGGCAAACCCACGCGCTTTTGATATTAATCGTGGCCAAAAGCTAATAGATTGTGACCTAGAAAGACTTTAAGATCAAATAATAGTCCTCACAGCTTCCCAGAAGGAATAAATGAATTCCTTGTAAATCATTAACTTGCAACCCTCTCATGGTCAAAGTTCCACTAGACTAACRCACGCTTTTAAATCCATTAGGATTTGGGCATTTGCTTTGAATACTAATAGCAGCAATAACCTGAACATCCAAATAATTGCTACCAAAATACCTCCTTTCTGCTGAAAAAGGAGGATTGCAGATCACCATGCTTCATGCCCAGTTCCTTAGCAGCTGCAGCAATAATCACAAAACAAGATAAATTTAAATGCAACTGGCAAGCTGTGTCTGATGCAAAGGAGCAGCAGTTATCTGTACMTAGAGCTAATCTGTGCAAACCATCCTATTCTTTTTCCTCATTCTCCACTCCATCTTATATTTTGGCTTGTTTCATCTCTGGCGATTTCTAGTTTTCTATAGCCTATTATCTTTTGGCAGAATTTTTCCTTAATTATATGTTCTAAATTCTAGGCCAATAAAACACCTACAGGTACGCAGTAATACAGTAGATGAATTACAAACATTAACAGCTCCTAAGTTTGAATATGTGGAAACTATTATTTAAAATATATTTTAAAGCTAACAAAAATACATTAGATTAACAATCTCCACAGAATTACCATAGGTCTGCTTTGAAAATATATAATATGATAATTAATAAAGCTACTGTGTTTGATTCATGATTATAGAAATGATTATAAACTACTTAAAAAATGCTGTAATATCCTCGCAAACAGTACTGATGAACTGAAAAGTATGCCAAATCTGAATTGGTCTGTTCAATTTGTTTAATGGGAGGATTTTATTAACCAAAAGGAACATGTTCTATCCATATTTTGCCATCTGGGAAAATTGACCATTACTCCAGAAAAGCGAGATGTCATAGGAGATAGACACGTCTGTGCAAAGCAGAAGTCAGCATAGCAGCCCTGACATCTCCATCTGTAATAGTGATGAGGGCCTCATGCTGCCTTTATTTCTGCCCCAGGCTTCAGCTGGTAGAAGCTGCTGTGACTCCAGTGCCTTGCAAGTCGTTCTGATTTGCCCCATATTTTTTCTCCGTCCACATCCTCTGGATTTGCTGGCAAGCCAGATGGAGCACTCGGGATTCCCACTGCGATTTGCAATGTCCGTCTCCTTCTGCGATCACATATAGGCATTGCTTAAACACCAGCTGGGACTAAAGATCTCCGCAAGTGGTAAGTGTCTTTTATTTCAAGATTAATGGCTGATTCTGCTTCTTTTGTTCTTATGTCAGTGTTGCTTCTTGCTTATTTGTTGCGTCTAAGATAAAACATCAACACACCCTTGCCTATTGGGAATTCTGCTGTTGCTGCATATTTTAAATATATCAGCAGATAAGAGTAATCCAGATATTGCTTGTGAGAACTAAGTGCAAAGTGAACTATACCACATGTGAATCACACACTTCCATGAACGAGAGCATTTCTACAGCTAATCACATGCAGTACTGCACCTCACACACTAAATACTAACTTTACCAACTAGACAAGCTCTTCAACCTGGTAAACTAAGTGATTTTTATTGCTGTCCTCCTCTGTACAGCTTTAGAGCCCGTAGCAACCTTGAAATGGCTTGGAAATTTCCCCTACTCTGATCTCCCCACTGCATCTTCTCCCTCCAAGTGCTGCAGCCAAGCATAATACTTCATCTGCACTCAGAACCTGGAAAGAAAAAGTGACTTAAGAAGTAGATGTGACATTTCTTTTAAACATTATCATAACAAGCCAGATGATACGTTCAGCTTCTGCTCATGCATAGCAACAGTGAATTAGGGCAAGATATAGATTCACTAATGAACATCTAATCGCTAAGGGACTGAAGGCGTCTTGGTTTTTTCACTCTCTAATATTTCTAAGGCCATGCCCACTAAACGCAAAGGAGTACGGAAGAAGTCTTGACAGGGCAGGAAAAAGCATGTCTGAATTTCAACGTTATTTGTGGCACCCAGCCTSGTGCTTGCTCTGGCTGTGTCCAAGGCTTATGTGATTTGCCCAATTAATTTTCAGCCTCACAGTTTCCCAAGGAGGGCAGATCGTTCAACAGATTCTCCCAGCCTCGCTGACTCCAAGCAGTTTTCCACCCATGGAAGAAAGGCACCGAGATCTTACCTGGCTGGCTGAGCTGCCACCTTGAACAACGTGGTCTCAGAAGTGCCCTTCATGAACACAAGCATTTAGGGATGATTCCGAGGCTGAGAACCACCAGTGAAACAGTGGCCAAGTGTGAATTATTGGGACCTAGCCCTCAGATGCAATGCAACCACCAGCAGCTCCATTTGGCACTCAGTGAGTCCACATGGWACTGAATTGCCTGACAGAAAAAAAGAGCCCTCGTCCGGCCTCTACTCAATAGCTAAAATCTCGAGCTGCCAGTAATGATGAAAAAAAGAATACATTACATTTTTCATCTCCCATTGCTCAGTTATCTTGAGGACATTTCTCTAAACTGTAGCTGCAGTGGCATTTCCTAGCTGGCTTATTCTTAGGAGTATTTTATTCTCCATGAAAATGCACTGAGACAAACACACTGGAGAAAACCCATAATCTAGCATCAGCCAAATCATGACAGCTGGAATCACTGAWGGGAGATGCCTCAGAGCATGAGCTGAATAAGCATCTGTTTTTCCTTTCATAGGAGACAAAACCTCTTCACTGGTACCACACAGGAATAAAATGTTAGTGCACTTTGCTGCCCGGTAGGAAGGGTGACCAGCTCTACACATTCTTGGAGTTCATTACAGCCAACTCAGACTATGACAGACGGAACTCATTTAAGGACACCGTTTTTGTATCTTAGATTTTTGACAGTGACAGATTGAAGCCATGGCCTTGCAACGGTCTGATCACAGAATGAGAATAATCTGTGCAGTTAGTCACAATTATTATGACTGTAGCCTCTTACTCCACCCTCAGCAGAAGAAACTGTGCATATTTGAGCCCTGTTTTGAATAAGAACATGATTTCCTTCCTAGGAAAGCCCATTAAGGACCATTTCACTTGATTATTCTGAATGTATTTAGTCTTAATCAAGCTGTGGTTACTAGAATTGACATTTCTGAAAGGTTTCTTTTCTCCAGTTTAATACCAGAATGCAGGTTTAAAGTGCTCTTTCGTGGCAGGTAAAATGATTGTAGCGGTTACAGAATACAAGAAATACAACTATATATTAATAAATAACATGCTATTATTTCTGGAGTTAACTTGGCCCATCAACTGATCTTCACCATAGTCAAAATATGCWGCATTTCTGACTCTCTGCATGATTTCACTTATCATTAATAAACTCAAGTACTAATATTGCTGATTTCAGATAAGGAATGTTCATACTCTAGCWCATATGTGAAAAAATAATTTCTTGTTCATAGGGAAGGTAGTATTTTAGAAAAGGATTCGGAAATATCGAAGCCCAACAGCCATACTTGGAGCAGTGTCTGTCACCTTTAAGGAAGACAGAACATGCACACATATCTTGCAAGATTCTTAAGTTAAAAGTTCATCCTTTCTCACTATCTCAACTGATTCAGTACTAGATGAAATACAACTAGATTCTTCTTCYAGCCATATGTCTTAGCATTTCTCAGTTTTCTACTTTTCTTCTTCACTATCTTCTAGTGGATTTATTCTCCAGGTGACAGAACACTTTCAGATCAGATAATGACGGCACACAGAGCGCACTGAATTCAAGTGTTATCTTGCGCTGCTCTGAGTGTTGAATTTTTCTAGCTGTTCATGCCACCAAACCCTCGGCTACTATTAACTCTCAGCTGGATACAGCCAGTGCTCAGTTTATCCTCCTGCCATTCTCCAAACTGTTCTTTCCTTTGGCTCAGCGACACGGACCTCTTCTAAGACTAACTAAAACAAATTCTCTCAGTGCTTTACAGTGCAAACACAACCTGAACCAGCTGAAGGTCTGTCTATGCTCTCTGAAATTAAGTCAATCATCTTTCAAATAGAGAGGAAGAGGATTCTGTTTGAAACATTTTGACTGTCAGCTGATTCTCCACCAGCAAAGTTCAGTCTAAACTTGACAAAACATTTGCCCTTAAGCCTTGAAGCCCTGGCTAGTGAYGGTGCAGAGAAGCCGCCAGATCCACACACCGTGACCCATCTTTTGGCAGAACAAGAAGTGCCCACAGGACGCTGAGCACTTAGRGGAATTCCTCTTATTAAAGCTTCAAATCATGCCAATTGGCAAGAAACATTAGGCTCACCAGCACACTGCGATGGAAGCAACTGAGAAGCATTTTGTAAGGGTCATCTCCAACCAGTGGAGGCACTGAAAGAGAAGTAGTTCCTCTCCCTGGAACACAGATAAGCCTGTCTGAATTAAATGGTACTTACCCAAAAAATTGCCTTTTTTTCCTCATTTTTAAAATGATTTTAATTACTGACTTGAGGCAGGGGAGAAATGGCATTAAATATTTTACGGGCTCTGGGGACAAAATTAAATAAATTTCTCTCTTTTGAGCGACTGTAAATCCAGAAGAGAAGCTTCCGTTATCATCCCTGAGCATTGTTTTTTAATCATTTCTATGGACACATACAAGAAGACACACACGAAGAGAAGTTCCAGCTCTAAATATTATGTTGACACTGTAGGCATTACCTAAGCCTAGTGGTACCATTTCAGAGCATCGCAAGCAAATAAYTCTTACTTGTCTTTGCAGGGAAGCACCTGTACAGTTTATAGCACTTGAGTTTTTCCTGCTAGAARATAATGGTCAAGAACCAACAAGAGTCACGTCTGTACAGCCAGAAAGGAAAGGGCATAATCAYAAGAATATTGATACTTTTGTTTGAGAAAAATCTTTTGTTCTGCTTCTATTTCATGCTTTGTTTGGAGCAGAATGCAAGAGTTTGTCCATATATGACTTGTTGTCTCCTACATGTTTTTATATCTTATAAAGGTGAAAGGAGTTCTAAAAATATTCTAATAACAACTTTTACTGCACCTTAATGCCCCACTGTCTAATGAAAAATTACAATAAGCAAAATTAGAATGTATTTTAGAACTTAAAATTAATGTATCATTCTAAGAATAAAGGAGGATACAACCAGAAAAAAATTACATTGCTTTTAAAAGCTTAAACTGGTCATCCTTCTTGTTACCCTTCTGCAGAACACCCTTTTAATAGCTAAATGATCACTGGGTTTTCTCTGCCTTGTAGAATGAGTACATTAGTGACACTGAAGTGTGTTTGCACTCTACACTTCGTGCTTGAACTCCATCAGACAGCATCCAAATGGGAAAAGGAAATGTTATGTGGTGTGAAAGGGCTTGCATAGCTGATAAATTTTAGAGCAGGCACATCCAACCTGAGCTGAGGAACTGCATGCATTTCATGCAGCCAGAGCAGCCAAGGGAGATGCTTTTGCCTTCCTTAAGCCCACTCAGGCTCAGGGGAAGGCAGTGGTGTTACCCAAGGGACCCCAGCCACCGTCTGTGAGGACCCACCTCACCTGAGGGCATCTACATGCACGTACGTCCACAGTCAGCATCTGGGAAAAGGTCATCCAGTTCTGCAGCACACTAAGAAACAGCACGGATGAAAGATTCATGATCTCAAAGCTCTCCTGAGCTGTTCTTCCGTTCAGCTCAAACTCCATTGCATAGTCTCACCCCAAATTAAAATCAATCTAACTCTCTTAGCATGAATTCCTACCAAAGAGTCAGCACTTACTCTGGAAACTGTTCATGAGCCTACAAAAGATAAGGAGGAAAAAATCACCACTTTAGGTGAAAAAAAAAATCTTAGATTTGGTTCATAAACCAGGGCATGAAATTCAAGCATCTCATGCGGAAAGACAGACAGGTTCACATGGCTCCTGGGAGTCTCCCCACCACTACTCCCAGAGCAGGATGGCACACACATTGTTTAGATGGACACACTGTCTACGGTCAACGAGGTTTGCAGTGTGCTGGCTGTAGGAGAAAAGCACGCATTAACGTTTCCTTCTTTCACTTGCCAAGATACGGTCTTAGAAAATCATCTGCTTTTACATGAGTCTTGAAGAACTCCTCAAAGGACGGAGTAAAGCAAATAAAATTAAAAACGAGACTTCATTTAAATTAAGCAAAATAAAACACACATGTATATTTGGAAAAAAATCAAAACATTTCAATTAAAAAAAGAAGACATACAGCTTTCTCATAAAAGATCTGCCCAAAACAACAGCGTGAGATGTCAATACATTTTTCTACATAATTTTTTTAATGACAGGTTTTTTTCTCTTCTACTGGATACACACTCAATCAATGGTCAAATTAATTTCTGACTAAAACAGCCTCAGAGTAACACCAGGAACTGGAACAGGACAGATATGGATCYTTCAGTTTGGGTTTTTGAGGTTTGTGGGGGTTTTTTGCTGTTTTGTTTTTAATTTTTGGCAAAAGCAGAGAAAATATACAGCGCTTTATCTAAACATTGTTTGCACTAAAAGGGCTGCGCTATCACACCAATTCATAAAAAAAAAAAGTACTTCTATCACTGAAATTATACTGCAAACTAAAGGGAAAATACATTTCTTGGTTGGGCAGTAAGGGTACACGAAGATTAACCAAGGGAAAATAAAGAGAGAAAGAGACAAAGCAAAATATCAGTACGAAAAGCGCACAAGCTTTTTAAAAACTTAATGACCAAAAATGCTGTATTATTTAACTGAATGCTGAATATGCTACTGAATACCCTGTAAAATAARTTAATGAGAACGCAGAACAAGCTTTGCATTTCTGTAGGTTTCCTCTCATGTCTTTAACAGCAGCTTAAGACTATAGGGAGGCACAAACCCAGCACATCCCATGCCCTGACTAATTCCAGCCTCTCCGATACAAAACCTGCACTACCAGATCAAGTGTTTCCAGAAACTKTTGATGTTTTACAGGGAGAGGTGCTAAATTTAAACAGATTTGTTAGCCAGATTGGAATGGTTTTTAATGATTAGAGAGTCCAGCTTGTTAAAACTAACACACCAACTGAAATCTAATTACATCTATGGCAGTTAAAACATTAGCTAGCAGAATTATGGAATTAAGGAGGATTTTAAATTTGTTTTTCTTT
>PTEX01000914.1:0-10409 GCA_003342815.1 Eudromia elegans
GACTGTGGCGTCATAAAAGGCAATTGTGACGTCATAAAGGGTGATTATGTCATAAAGGGCCATTGTGATGTCATAAAAGGCAATTGTCACGTTATGAAGGGTGACTGTGTCCTAAAAGGCCATTGTGACGTATTAAAGGGCTATTGTGACTTCATAAAGTAGTAGTGTTGTGTCATAAAGGGCCATCGTGACATCATAAAAGGCAATGGTGGTGTCCTAAAGAACCATTGTGACTTCATAAAGGGCTATTGTGGTGTAATAAATGAATATCGTGGCATCATAACGGGCCATTGTTATGTGATAAAAAGCAGTTGTGATGTCAATAAGGTGGATTGTGACGGCATAAACGCCGATTGTGTCGGCATTAAGGGGTATTTTTACATTATAAAGGGCTATTGTGATGTCTTAAAAGGCAATTGTGGCATCATAAAGGTCGAACTTGTCAGCCTAAAGTACTGTTGTTGCGTCATAAGAACTATTGTGACTTCACAAGAGGGTTTGGGGTGTCATAAAGAGCTATTGTGACCTCATAAAGGGCGACTGTGGCRTCATAAAGGGCCACTGAGATGTCATAAAAGGATATTTGCATCCTAAAGGGCAACTGTGAACTCATAATAGGCTAGTGTGGTGTCAGAAAGGGCCATTGTGATGTTATAAAAGCTGCTTGTGACATCATAAAGGGCTATTTTGGCATCATAACTGGACAATGTTACTTCATAAAGGGTGTTTTTGGTGTGATAAAGAGAGGTTGCGTCAGCCTAAAGAGCTATTGTGGCGTCATAAAAGGTAATTGTGATATCATAAAAGGCAATTGTGATGTCATAAGGAGCGCTTGTGATGTCATAAAGGGCTATTGTGACATGATAAAGGTCCATTGTGAGGGCATAAACTCAGATTGTGTCAGCATTAAGGGTTATTGTGTTATAAAGGGCCACTGTGACGTCATAAAGGGATACTATGATTTCCAAAAGGGCTAGTGTGATGTCATAAAGGGATATACTGATGTCATAAAATGCAACTATAACATCATAAATGGCAATCCTGACATCATAAAAAGCAATTGTGGCATCACAAAGGTTGCTTGTGGCGTAAAGGGCCATTGTGGCATCATAAAAAGCTATTGTTGCATCATAAAGGGCCATTGTGAGGTCTTAAAAGGCGATTTTGACATCCTAAAGGCCGAATATCTCAGCATTACGGACTGTTGTTGTGTCATAAAGGGGTATTGTGAAGTCACAAGGGGCTATTGTGGTGTCATAAAGAGCTATTGAGATGTCATAAAGGGCCATTGAGACTTCATTAAGGGTTATTGTGGCATCATAGAAGGCTATCGTTTTGTCATAAAAGGCCGTTGTGACATCATAAAAGGTAATTGTGATGCAATAAAGGGTGAATGTGTAATAACGGGCTATTCTGACATCATAAAAGGTAATTTTCTCGACATAAAAGGCAACTGTGACTTCACAAAGGGTCATTGTGACGTCGTAAAGGGCCTTTGAGATGTCATAAAGGGTCACTATGACCATAAAAGGCTATTCTGTCATAAAGGGCATTGTGACATCATAAAAGGCTATTATGGTGATACAAAGGGCCACTGTGACTTCATAAAGGGCCACTGTGACTTCATAAAGGGCCACTGTGACTTCATAAAGGGCCACTGTGAATTCATAAAGGGACATTGTGATGTCATAAAGTGGTATTGCGACTTCATAAAGGGCTAGTGTGACGTCATAAGGGGCCATAGTGAGGTCATAAAGGGTTATTCTGGCCTCATGAAGGGCCATTGTGACGTCAGGAAGGGCCATTGTGACGTCAGGAAGGAGTTTTGTGACGTCGTAAATCACAGTTATAACGTCAAGAAGGGCCATTGTGGTGTCATAAAAGGGTACTGTGACTTCAAAAAGGGCTAGTGTAATGTCATAAAGAGACATTGTGACCTCATTAAAGGCCATTTTGGCATCATAAAAGGCGACTGTGACGCCGTAAAGGGCCATTGAGACGCCGTAAAGGGCCATTGAGACGCCGTAAAGTGGTATTGTGACTTCAGAAAAGGCTAGTGTAGTGTCATAAAGGGCCACTGTGACCTCGTAAAGGGCCACTGTGACTTCATAATGAGGTATTGTGCCTTCATAAAGGGTTAGTATGGTGTCATAAAGGGACATTCTGATGTCATGAAAAGGTATTATGATGTATTGTGATSTCAWAAGGGAGAGTGTGTTGTCATAAAGGGCCGTTGTAATGTCATAAAGTGGTATTGTGACTTCATAAAGGGCCAGTGTGTTGTCATGAATGGCCATTTTGAGGTCATAAAGGGCCATTGAGACGTCATAATGGGCCATTGTGATGTCATGAAGGGCCATTGTGATGTCATAAAAGGGTATTGTGTTTTCAAAAAGGGCTAGTTTGATGTCATAAAGAGACATTGTGACGTCATTAAAGGCCATTGTGACCTCATAATGCGGTATCGTTACTACATAAAGGGCTATTGCGGTGTCATAAAGAGACACCATGACATCATAAAGGGCCATTGTGACATCATAAATTGGTATTGTGACTTCATAAAGGGGCATTGGGAGGTCATAAAGGGTTATTCTGGCCTCATAAAAGGCGACTGTGATGTCATAAAGGGCTATTGTGACATCATAAAAAGTGACTGTGACATCATAAAAGGCTATTATGGCGACACAAAGGGCCACTGTGACTTCATAAAGTGCTAGTGTAGTGTGAAAAAGGGCTATTGTGACGTCATAAGGGCTAGTGTGGTGTCATAAAGGGACACTGTGACGTCAAAGTGCCATCGTGACGTCATAAAGTGGAATTGTGACTTCAGAAACGGCTAGTGTGGTGTCATAAAGGGACACTATGACGTCATAAAGAACCATTGTGACATCATAAATTGGTATTTTGCCGTCATAAAGGGCTATTGTGACGTCATAAAGGGCCATTGTAAGGTACTAAAGGGCTATTCTGGCTTCATAAAAGGAAACTGTGATGTCATAAAACGCCATTGTGACGTCAGAAAAGGCTATTATGGCGACACAAAGGGCCACTGTGACTTCATAAAGGGCTAGTGTAGTGTGAAACAGGGCCATTGTGACGTCATAAAAGGGTATTGTGACAAAAACATAGAGTGTGATGTCATAAAGAGACATTGTGATGGCATTAAAGGCCATTGTGGCATCATAAAAAGTGACTGTGACGTCATAAAAAGTGACTGTGACTGTGGCCATTGAGAAGCCATCAAGAGCCATTTTCACATCATGAAAGGCCATTGTGACGTCATAAAGGGCCATTGTGACGTCATAAAGGGTTAGTGTGGTGTCACAAATGGCCATTGTGACGTCATAAARGGCCRTTGWGACGTCATAATGGGCCAGTGTGACGTCATGAAGGGCCATTGTGATGTCATAAAGTGGTATGTGACTTCATAAAGGGCTAGTGTGATGTCATAAAGGGACACTGTGAGGTCATAAAGGGTTATTCTGGCCTCATAAAAGGTGACTGTTATGCCATAAAGGGCTATTGTGGCATCATAAAGGGCTATTGTGATGTAATAAAGGGCCATTGTGAATTCATAAAGGGCTAGTGTGACGTGAAAAAGAGCCATTGTGACATCATAAACGGCCATTGTGAGGTCATAAAGGGGCTTTGTGACGTCATAAAGTGCCATTATGACATCATGAAGGGCCATTGTGATGTCATAAAAGGGTAATGTGACTTCAAAAACAGCTAGTGTGATGTCATAAAGAGACATTGTGACGTCATTAAGGCCATTGTGGCGTCATAAAGAGCGACTGTGACGCCATAAAGGGCCATTTTCACGTCATGAAAGGCCATTGTGACGTCATGAAGGGGCATTGTGTTTTCATAAAGGGCCACTGTGACTTCATAAAGGGCTAGTGTGGTGTCATAAAGGGACACGATGACGTCACAAAGGGCCATTGTGACATCATAAATTGGTATTGTGCCTTCATAAAGGGCTAGTGTGACGTCATAAAAGGCCATTGTGACGTCAGAAAAGGCTATTATGGCGACACAAAGGGCCACTAATACATCTTAATGGGACATTGTGACGTCATAAGAGCTACTGTGGTGTCATAATAAGACAATGTGACGTCATAAAGGGCCATTGTGGCATCATAAAGTGGTATTGTGACGTCATAAAGGGCTAGTGTGGTGTCATGAAGGGCCATTATGAGGTCATAAAGGGTTATTCTGATCTCATAAAGGCGACACTGCCGTAATAAAGGGCTATTGTGGCATCATAAAGGGCTATTGTGATGTCAAAGAAGGGTATTGTGACTTCAAAAAGGGCTAGTGTAATGTCATAAAGAGACATTGTGACCTCATTAAAGGCCATTTTGGCATCATAAAGGGCCATTGAGACGCCGTAAAGGGCCATTGTGATGTCATAAAATGGTATTGTGACTTCATAAAGGGCTAGTGTAGTGTCATAAAGGGCCATTGTGACGTCGTAAAGGGCTACTGTGACGTCATAATGAGGTATTGTGCCTTCATAAAGGGTTAGTATGGTGTCATAAAGAGACATTCTGATGTCATGAAAAGGTATTATGATGTATTGTGATGTCATAAGGGAGAGTGTGTTGTCATAAAGGGCCGTTGTAATCTCATAAAGTGGTATTGTGACTTCATGAATGGCCATGTTGAGGTCATAAAGGGCCATTGAGACGTCATAATGGGCCATTGTGATGTCATGAAGGGCCATTGTGATGTCATAACAGGGTATTGTGTTTTCAAAAAGGGCTAGTTTGATGTCATAGAGAGACATTGTGACATCATTAAAGGCCATTGTGACCTCATAATGCGGTATCGTTACTACATAAAGGGCTAGTGTGGTGTCATAAAGAGACACCATGACGTCATAAAGGGCCATTGTGACATCATAAATTGGTATTGTGACTTCATAAAGGGGCATTGTGAGGTCATAAAGGGCTATTCTCGCCTCATAAAAGGCGACTGTGACGCCTTAAAGGGCCCTTTTCACGTCATGAAAGGCCATTGTGATGTCATGAAGTGGTATTGTGACTTCATAAAGGGCTATTGTGGTGTCATAAAAAGACACTGTTATGTTATGAAAAGGTATTGTGACGTCATAAGGGCTAGTGTGGTGTCATAAAGGGACACTATGGCGTCATAACGGGCCATTGTGACATCATAAATTGGTATTGTGAGGTCATAAAAGGCCATTGTGAGGTCATAAAGGGTTATTCTGACCTCATAAAAGGCGACTGTGATGTCATAAAGGGCTATTGTGGCATCATAAAAAGTGACTGTGACATCATAAAAGGCTATTATGGCGACACAAAGGGCCACTGTGACTTCATAAAGTGCTAGTGTAGTGTGAAAAAGGGCTATTGTGACGTCATAAAGGGCTATTGTGATGTCATAAAGGGCTACTGAGGTGTCATAAAGGGCCATTGTGACGTTATGAAAAGGTATTGTGACGTCATAAGGGCTAGTGTGGTGTCATAAAGGGACACTGTGACGTCATAAAGTGCCATCGTGACGTCATAAAGTGGAATTGTGACTTCAGAAACGGCTAGTGTGGTGTCATAAAGGGACACTATGACGTCATAAAGGGCCATTGTGACATCCTAAATTGGTATTTTGCCGTCATAAAGGGCTATTGTGACGTCATAAAGGGACATTGTGATGTCACGAAAAGGTATTGTGACGTCATAAGGGCTAGTGTGGTGTCATAAAGGGACACTATGACGTCATAAAGGGCCATTGTAAGGTCATAAATGGCTATTCTGGCCTCATAAAAGGGAACAGTGACGTCATAAAAAGCCATTGTGACATCATAAAAGGCTATTATGGCTACACAAAGGGCCACTGTGACTTCATAAAGGGCTAGTGTAGTGTGAAAAAGGGCCATTGTGACTTCATAAAGGGCTATTGTGATGGCATAAAGGGCCATTGCGATGTCATAAAAGGGTATTGTGACTTCAAAAAGGGCTAGTGTGATGTCATAAAGAGACATTGTGACGTCATTAAAGGTCATTGTGGCATCATAAAAGGTGAATGTGATGTCATAAAGGGCCATTGAGAAGCCTTAAGGGGCATTTTCATGTCATGAAAGCCATTGTGACGTCATATAGGGCCATTGTGGCGTCATAAAGTTGTATTGTGATGTCATAAAGGTCTAGTGTGGTGTCACAAATGGTGGTTGGGGTGTGGGGAGCGCCTGTTGCCTTGTTGTTGGTGGATGCTGTCTGGTGAGTGCCCAGTGTGCTTGTGCGGAGGCATGCTGCATGCATGGGGTAGTGTTTGTGTGGGGTGCCTGCTGTATCCCTGTGCGACTGTGATAGAGCTGAGTGACTGTGAGAGCGCCAGGAGGGTGACTGAGAGCGCGCCACGTGTGCGATTGTGAGAGCGCCAGGAGGGTGAGTGTGAGAGCGCCACGTGTGCGACTGTGAGAGCGCTGGGTGAGAGATTCTGGGAGTGTCTGGTGTGTGACTGTGAGAGCACCAGGAGGGTGACTGTGAGAGCACCAGGAGGGTGACTGTGAGAGCACCAGGAGGGTGACTGTGTGACTGTCCCTGGTGTGTGCCTCAGAGTGCTGGGTGTGTCCCAGTGTGAGTGTCGCGGTGCTTGGTGTCTTCCTGTGTGAGTGTCGCGGTGCCTGGGGTGTGACTGTTTGAGCGCGCCTGGTGTGTGGCTGTGAGCGCGCCTGGTGTGTGGCTGTGAGCGCGCCTGGTGTGCTGTCCGTGTGTGTGCCTGTGCAGGTGTCCACCGAGGGACGTGGTCTGCCCACCAATGGAGTTGACTTGCCTGCCTGCCTGTGTGTCCGCCAAGGGAGGAGCCGCGTGGAGGCCGCGCTCTGCGCTGGTGCCTGTGCGGGTGAGTGTGACACCACCATTGCCTTTCATGACGTCACAATGGCCCTTTATGACATCACAATCGCCTCTCCATCGCCCCTTATGACGTTACAATAGCGCTTTATAACGTCACAATGGTCCGTTTTGATGTCACAATCGCCCTGTATGCCAACACAATTGGCCTTTTATGACGTAACAATGGCCCTTTATGAGCCAGCAGTAGCCATTTATTACACCACTATAGCCCTTTATGACGTCATGTTTGCCCTTTATGACGCCACAATTACCTTTTATGACGTGACCATGGCCCTTTGACGTCAAAATCACCTTTCAATGTCTTCACAATAGCACTTTATGACCACAATTGCCCTTTATGACATCACAATCGCCCTTTATGATGACACACAATAGTCCTTTATAACGCAACGATACCCCCTAATGCCAACACAGTCGACATTTATGCCATCACAATCGACCTTTATGATGTCACAATAGACCATTATGACACAATTGCCTATTATGACGCCACAATTACCTAATATGACGTCACAACCATCTTTTAAGACATCACCATGGTCTTTTATGACGCCACAATAGCCCTTTATGCTGACACAATCTCTCTTTACGACACAAAAACCACAATTTATGAAGTCACAATGTCCTGTTATGACATCACAATCGCCCTTCATACCGACATGATTGCCTTTTATGACCTCACAACAGCCTTTATGAGGCCAAAATCACGCTTTCTGACGCCGCAATTGCCTATTATGACGTCATAACCACCCTTTATGCTGACACAGTCGGCCTTATTGCCCTTCATGACACCACAATCACCTTTTATGATGCAACAAAAGGCCTTTATCACACCACAACAGCCCTTTATGACGCCACCATTGCATTTTATGACGTCACAAYGGCCCTTTATGACCCCACACTAGCCCTTTTTGAAATCACAGTATCCCCTTATGATTTCACAATGGCCCTTAATAAGGCAACAATGCAAACACCAGCGGCGTTTATGCCATCACAATTGACCTTTATCATGTCTCTATAGCCCGTTATGACACAGTCTCCCATTATGAAGCCACAATTGCCTTTTATAATGCCAGAATTGCCTTTAATGATGTCACATTTGCCTTTTATGACATCACCATGGTCTTTTATGATGCCACAATAACACTTTTTACTGACACAATCTCTCTTTATGACATCAAACACACCATTTATGAAGTAACATTGTCCCGTTATGACGTAAGAATAGCCCTTTATGACGTGAAAATTGCCTTTTATGATGTCACAGGTTCCCTTTATGACATCACTAGCGCCTTTTATAGCATCACAATGACCCTTTATGACATCACAATGGCCCTTTCTGACACCACACTAGTCCATTATGAAGTCACAGTTGTCCTTTATGACATGACAATCACCTTCTATGATGTCATAATGGCCCTTTATGACGCATTCTCCATTTATTGCATCACAATTGCCTTTTATGATGTCACAATGGCCCCTTACAACGTTATAGTCGYCTTCRTGACATCACAAWGRTTCCTTAKGGCATCACAGTGTCCCTTTATGACACCACACTAGCCCTTTWTGAAGTCACAATTGCCCTTTATGTCRTCACAATGCCCTTTTTATGACATGAGAATGGCCCTTAATGACATCTCAATGGCCCTTTATAACATCACAGATGCCCTTTATAAGGTAACAATATTTCTTTATGATACTACAATAACCCTTTTGTGACATCACAATAGCGCTTTATGATGCAACAACAGTCCTTTATGTCAACACATTTGGACTTATGACGTCGCAATAGCGTGTTATGATGCCACAATAGCCCTTAATGGTGTCACAGTGGCGCTTTATGACGTCATAATCGCTCTTTATGCCCCCCACAATTTCCCTTTATGACGCCACAATGGCCATTTATGACATTACAGTACCCCGTTATGACGTCACGATGCCTCTTCATGACATCAAAATCGCTTTTATGACGTAACAGTGGCCCTTTATGGCATCATAATGGCCCTTCATGACATCACAGTGGCTCTTTGAGGTCTCAATGACCCTTTATGATGTCACAGTCACCTTTTATGACACTAAAATAGGCCTTTATGACATCACAATGTCTCTTTATGACATCACTCTAGCCTTTCTGAAGTCAGAATGGCCCTTTATGACGTGAAAATGGCCCTTTATGATGTCTCAATGGCCCTTTACGACGTCACGGTCGCCGTTTATGACACCACACTAGCCCTTTATGAAGTCATAATGGCCCTTTATGGCATCACAATGGCCATTTACGACGTCTCAATGCCCATTTCTGACGTCAAAATCCCCCTTTAGGGTGCCACAATACCCTTTATGACATCACAATGGCCATTTGTGACACCACACTAGCCCTTTATGACGTCACAATACCACTTTATGAAATCACAATGCCTGTTCATGACGTCACAATGGCCTTTCACGACGTGAAAATGGCCCTCTATGGCATCTCAATGGCCTTTATGACGTCACAGTTGCCTTTTGTGATGCCACAATGACCTTTAATGACATCACAATGTCTCGTTATGACATCATACTAGCCCTTTTTGAAGTCACAATACCCTTTTATGACATCACAATGGCCCTTCATGACATCATAATGGAGCTTTATGACGTCACAAAGCCCCTTTCTGACTTCACAATAGCCCATTATGACGTCACAGTCGCCTTTTATGACGTCACAATCGCCTTTTATGAGGCCAGAATAACCCTTTATGACCTCACAATGGCCCTTTGTGAAGTCGCAATACCAATTTATGATGTCACTATGGCCCTTTATAACGTCATAGTGTCCCTTTATGACAGCATACTAGCTCTTATGACGTCACAATACCTTTTCACGACATAACAATGTCCCTTTATGACACCACAATAGCACTTTATGAAGTCACGATACCACTTCATGACGTCACAATGGCCCTTCATGACGTCACAATGGCCCTTCATGACGTCACAATGGCCCTTCATGACGTCACAATGGCCCTTCATGACGTCACAGTCGCCTCTTCTGATGCCACAATGGCCTTAAATGACGTCACAATGGCCCTTTAGGACGTCACACTAGCCCTTTATGAAGTAAAAACACCAATTTATGACATCACAATGGCCCTTCATGACATCACAATGGCCCTTCATGACATCACAATGGCCCTTCATGACGTGACAATGGCCCTTCATGACGTGACAATGGCCCTTTATGGCGTCACAGTGGCCTGAAATGATGTCACAATGTCTCTTTATGACATCACACTAGCCTTTTTTGAAGTCGCAATACCCTTTTATGACGTCTCAATGGCCCATTATGACGTCTCAATGGCCATCTGTGACACCACACTAGCCCTTTATGATATCACAATACCTTTTTTTGAAATCACAATGCCTTTTTTTGAAATCACAATGCCTTTTTTTGAAATCACAATGCCTTTTCATGACTCACAATGCCTTTTCATGACTCACAATGCCTTTTCATGACTCACAATGCCTTTTCATGACTCACAATGCCTTTTC
>PTEX01000917.1:0-10570 GCA_003342815.1 Eudromia elegans
CGCCGCGCGCGCGCCCGCGCGCACCTATGTGCTCCATACGTATGTAGCGGCGGGAGCGCGGCGCGGCTAGCGGATCGCGGGCGCGGTAACGGGCCCGGCCCGGCCCGGCCCGGGCGGGCGAGCAGCTATTTCCTCGTCACATGCTCATTTGAACGCGGCGCGGGGCCGTTGCGTAGCGGGGGGGTGGCGGCGGAGGGAAAAGAAAGTAAGAAAGGGGGAAAATAGCTCAAAAAACGGCCCGTCCGCTCTCGCGGCCGCGCGCGCCGGCCGCAGGGTCCCGTGAAACGCCCCGTCCCCGCGCGTACCCGCGCGCCCCGCGGGGACGGAGGAAGGGGCGGGGGGGTGAACATGGCGCAAATGCCCAACCTGGCGCGGGTCTCGGTCCGGCCCGCGGCGGTTCCGCTCGGCCCCGGGGGGCGGCTCCGCCGGGTGAGGGCGCCGCGCTCGCTCCGCGTAGGCCCGTAGGAGTCCATAGGGGTCCGTAGGGGTCCGTAGGGGTCCACAGGGGTCCGTAGGGGTCCATAGGGTCCGCGTGGGAGCGGGCTCCGCCGTGCGCGGGCCCGAAACCCGCCGTTTGGAGGCGGAGGCGGCGCTCGGCCGGCGGGCGCGGGCAGGTGCCGCGGCGGGGCCGGGGCCGTTTGCAGGTTTCATCCCTGGAAGCGGCGGCGCCGCCGCGCTGAACGCGGCGGCTTTGGGGCTTTCTCGGAATATCCCTCATTGCCGCCCCCCGGCTGCGAGCGCTGCCCCGTCACCGTTAGCACCGCAGCAGGCGAGTGGCGCGCGTGGGTCGGGCGGGGGCGCGCGTGGGGGCGCCTCCTGCGGGGGGGGAGGGGCGTTATGTCCCTGCTGCCGCCCCTGTGACGGTTCCTGCGCGGCAGATGCGTCCCGAGTGGGAACGAAGAGAGGTTATTGATGGAATTACCCTACGGGGGGGAAACACCCTTCGTCGTGAGGATGCGCTCCAGGCGCCCGCCCGCCCGGCGCGCCCGTCCCCAGCCCTGCGCCGGACACGCGTGGGCTCCGCGCGCCGTGTCCGCTCCGCAGGCGCGAGCACTCAGCGCGGAGCGTTCGATGAGCTGGTATTTATTTTAATACGTAATTACAGTCAATGCATTTTACACAAATACATATTCTGTACATCTTACACACGCGCTATATATGCACTGCATACATAAAGGGCACGGCTGCATACTTACAGAAATCCCCAGTTTTCGAGAAACGATCTCATGGTGTGCATTGCAACAGGTTATATTATAAAGAATCACGAATTTTAAATACTTAAATATTATAATAAGGTCTGGTATTGCTCTTTACATGTGAAACACGTCGCGTGGTGAGACTGCAGATCGAAGGGCTGTGTTTTGGTCTTTATTTCCCCTCCCACTCGGAAACAATTCATTGGGAAAGCGGAGATTCCCTCCGCCCGCCGCGCCGGGAGCGCGCTCGTTTCAGCGCAAAACAAGTTTTATGGCTCAGTTTCTTCTGGGCCAACCCAGCCGCTTCCAAGCACCGTGATGAAACACCAAGGCTCAGTCTCGACCTCCAGCTTTTAATTTTCATCGCCGTGAGCCGCCGTTCTGTTACCACCCTGGTTCCTTTCCAAATATTGTTGAACTAACTCGGGGAAGGTCTCCGGCCGAGCACCCTTCCCTTGAGGCCAGGGCGATCTCGGGCTTGCAGTAACACACACTGTGCCTTGTTTTCTCCTCCAGGTCCCACGCTCACCGACACCGAGACGAGCCACGGATGCGCCCCAGGACGCGCACGGACACGCTCGGCGCCGCCGTGGCTTTACCGAGCTCTTTCCGATGGCACCAGGAAGCTGCTGCTCCCGCTGGGCCGGCCCGGGTTGCGAGGCAGAGGCAGCGCCCGGGCTCTGCGCCGTGAGTCCGATCTAGCTTCAACTGAACGAGCGCGGGAGCAGCTCGGGCCTCTCCCGCCCCTCGGTACCGGAGAGCAGGCCTGGAGCCGGCACCGAGGGCTTTTGCTCCCCCCGGAGCGGGGGGATTCTTCACATTATTTTCTTCACAGATTCCGGGCTCTCCTCTGAGTGGGGCCCGTGATTCCGAGGGCAAGACAGCGCTCAGTCCCGCGCAAAGGCCATAATGGGCAAGGAGGGTAAAACTCGCTCGTCGCGCCGGTCCTCAGTGCACCCCGGCGGGGAGGGCGTCCTGGGGGCCCGCGGGCTGCGCTTCCAACGGGTCCGCACGCCCCGCGGGGCTGCGGAGGCCGCCGTGCTGCTGCAGGTAGCGGCCCACGGGCCCGTGCGGACCCCCGGCCGCCACGTCGAGCGGGAGGCGGCCCCAGTTGTCGCGCGCGTCGAGGCGGGCCCCGGCGCGGTGCAGCGCGGCCAGCGTGTCCACGAAGCCGGCGCGGGCGGCGTCGTGCGCCGGGGAGCAGCCGGTGCGCGGGTCGGCGCGGTTGGGGTCGGCCCCGCGCTGCAGCAGCAGCTCGGCCAGCCGCGGGCTGCCCAGCATCATGACCTGCGGGGAGAGAGCCGTGAGCGGCGCCCGCAGCGCCCCGCGCCGCCTGCGCACCCCCTGCGCGCCCCCTGCGCGCCCCCTGCGCCGCCGCGCCTGCCCAGCGCTGAGCGCAGCGCGCACCGCCGCGCCTCACACACACGGCGCTCACGCATACCTACACATACACAGTACTCATCCTCTCCCTGCAGATTTTCCTCCTCATATAACGCATATAATGCATTCACCTGTGCTCTGCATGTTCTCTTCCCCATGTGATACTCTCTACTCTACGCACTCCACACACCACATGTCACCCACCCGACATTCTGCAGCAGCCCCGAGCACTTTGCTCCTCTCCCCCGGCGCGTTGCCCCCCGCGCTCTATCAGCCAGCTGGGCAGCTCCAGCGCGCTCGGGCGGACAAGGGGAAGCCGCTCCGCGCTGCAATAACCTGGCGCTCCTCGGCGCCCTGCGTGGATTGCCTCCGTGCCAGCTGCTCTGCTCATTTCAGCCGCCCTGCTCAGGTCTTTTTTTTTCTACTTTTCTATTTTTTTTTTCTGGCCCAGCGAGGAGAGCACACATGTGTGACGCAGGAAGCCTCCTTGCAGGGCACTGACTAGCGCCGCGCGGTAGCTGAGCTCCTCGGAAGCAGAAATTCAATCTCACGGGCGCAATTAAACAAAGTCTCCGCTGTGATTGTCACTTAACACAAGCCACCTCACCCTTTTCAGTGGAAACTGAGCCGCTGTAAGTAGAATAACTATAACTTAACACTGCAGTACTTTCTTTTCTTTTTTAACTCTGAAAAAAACCCTTGTGGTTATAAACTAAAAGTGTTTTATTTATTTGCAAAGAAAGCGTGATTTTTTTTAATAGATTAAGAGATTTTCTATTCTGATTAAGTTTTCCAAGAACATGAACTAAGGCCATATATGGGAGTGGCAGCCATTTTGCAAAGACAGAGCAGAACTTAATCCCACTCTAAAGGGAGAAAAAAAACAAAAAAAAACCCAAAAAACAGAGACCTTTTCCAGCTGGGATTGAATCAGGAAAAAAAAAAATCTAAACGAATAACTTTCCAAGTGTTTGTTCTCTTTTTCCTTCTGTAGTTTATTTTACAAACAAGATCCTTTTGCTATATAAAGTTCAGGGTGCAAAATGGCTCTTCATCTTAACTTGTACACCATCGAATATATCAGCAAAAATGAAAACTTTTTCATGATATAAACGAATGCAAATTTATTTACAACGTATGTATCATTAAACGAAAGCCTTAAAATATTTAATATAGATATGATGATTAATAAAATGCCATCTTTGCTCTGAAAATGACAGGAAAAAAATACCTGTAATTTCATAGTACCCCTGAGTGCAAAGTGTCCAAATAGATAATAATGCTACTAATAATGAAGAATAATAAAATAGTAATAGCAATAACCCTAGTAAAATTAATACTAATAGTAATGATAAGTTATAAAAATACGCGCTTCCAAATACTTTCTACACATTCTAAAATAGTCATTTTAGAAATGTAAAACAGAACCTATAAGCTGGTATTCATAATATTTATGGATGCAAAGTATCCTAAGAGATATTACTACTATTGCTAAATAATAAACAGAAATTAAAACTGCAGAAATAATTATAATAATAAATAACAGAAATAAAAACAGCTGAAATGATGATAATAATAAATGTCTAGTAATACAGTGTTCCAAACTGAAATTTCTACTAAGTGACAATTTTAACTGACACTCTGTGGAATGGAAACAGTGCTACAGGATCCCACTTCTTTTGCCTTTGGTGATAGATCCGAATAGGCTTTTTAAATTATTTTTTATTTTAATAGGGTGATTGAAACCCCGTCATCTTAGACCTATTTGTAAGCGAAACCTGCGGTCCCATCTCCCCTACTAAACACCCTCCGCCGTAATTCGTTTGCTGAGGGCGATGCCCCTCTAAGGTCGATCCGCTTTTAGCGCAGCGCAGAGGACCGACAAAGAGAGGCGGCCCTATCGAGACCGGCGGTTCTTAGAGCCCGAATGAAAAAAAAAACCCAAAACCCACATTAAAATAAATAAATAAATAAATAGAACAAAGGGGGGGGGAGGGGGAGGCGGAGAGGCGCCCCCCTCGCGCCGCGCCGGCGGTACCTGCAGCGCGGTCCTGCCGAAGCGGTTGCTCCCGTTGGGGTCCGCGCCCGCCTCCAGCAGCGCGCGCACCTCCCGCACGGCGCCGCGCGCCGCCGCGCAGCACAGGCGCTCCGCGAGGCCCCCGCCGCTCCGCGTCCCGCCCTCCGCCATCCCGCCGCGTCCCCTCCCGTCCCGTCCCGTCCCGTCGCTCCCGGCGCCGCCGCGCGCTCTGGCAGCGGCCGCCGCGGTCCCGCTCCGCCCCCTCGGGCCCCGGGGCAGGACGAGGGGGCTCCCGGGGCGGGGGCCCGGCGCGACGCGAGCCCCGGCGGGGGCGGCGCAGGCAGAGGGGCTGCTCTGCCCTTCTGGGCCCCGGGCACCGCCCCCGCCCGCCGCGTGTCCCGGCCCCCTCCTCCCGCCCCACGGCGCTGCCCTCGACGGCAGGTGGGCAGGGGCGCCGAGCGCGGCCCGGGCCGGCGTGGGGGGCGGGAATTGCGCTATAGGGCCGGCGTGTCACTTCTGCCCCCGAGGGGAGCCCTGCTCCCCTCCCGCCCTCCCCCCGGGCGCGGGTCTGGGGTCTGTCCCTGCGCTCGCCGCGCGCGGCACCGCGGGCAGCCCGGATGAGGAAGAGCGCGGCCCGCAGGAAGTCTGAAATCCAGCTCCTCCAGCGGCGCCGAGCTCGGGACGGGGGCCGCGACCCCGCGGAGCCACCGCGGGCCCCATAGAGCCCTGTCCGGCCCCGCGGAGACACCGCGGGCCCCATAGAGCCCTGTCTGGCCCCGTGGAGCCACCCCCGGCCCCCCGGAGCCACCCCGGGTCCCACAGAACCCTGCCCGGCCCCGCGGAGCCACCCCCGGCCCGGTAGAGCCACCCCGGCCCCGCGGAGCCCCCGCCGCCGGTCCCCGCACCCCCGCGGCCCGCCCCGCTCTCGTCCGAGCTCCCCTGTGCGCGCAGGTCGCGCTGCCCGTAGGCGCCGCGACACGAGCCAGCCCCTCCACGGGCTCTGCTGCCCCTTGCTCCCCTCGGCCTCCCCAGGCCTGGGCTGCGGCGTACTGCAGCGGGGAGCAGCCGATTTCTGCGCCTCGGAGCCCGAAAGGCGCCTGGGCCTCGCCCGCCGCTCTCGGGACCCCCTGAAGGCAAAGAAGCCTTTGGCGAGGAGCGAGACGGGGACCCCCCCGCAGCAGCTCCTGCACCCCCGGCCCCACCGCATCGGGGCCCAGGGCTCGGCGTCCCGGCTGCCATCGGCCACAGGAGCGAGGCGAGACCCGGGCAGAGCAGCGGAGCCGGCTGGGCAGCGGTGATCCCGAGAGGAGCAGATGTGCGCAACGGAACGGTGAGCAAGGCGGGCAGGACTGGGGCCTCTCCCCTCATCCTCATCCTCATCCTCATCCTCATCCTCATCCTCATCCTCATCCTCATCCTCATCCTCATCCTCATCCTCATCCTCATCCTCATCCTCCTTCTCTTTTCGAACGCCAGACCCCTAATCTCCTCTTTTTTCTTTTTTTAAATATAAAATACTGTATTATTATTATTTTTATTGCAAGGGTAAAATAAAACAGCGCGCGGTTCCCACGGAAGCGACGTGTGCGCTGCGAAGATCCCCTCGCCGCCCTGGGCCGCGGCGGGAGCGCGGGGAGGCCCCGGCGGTCCCATCCCGGGGGAATCGGGCGCTTCCCGCGCGGCGCCGGCCTGCGCTGCGCTGCCCCGGGCCGCGAGACCGACAACGGCGCCCAGAAAGTGGGGTATATAAATATATATATATATGTGTGTGCGTGTATGGAGAGAAAAAAAAAAAAAAAAAAAAAAAAAAAGAACGAAAGAAAGAAAAAGAAAAGAAGGTAAGGTTTGAGCTGCAAAAAATTAGACGAAAAGGCTTCCCTCATAACCTCCCTCCTCTTCACCAGACAGGCAAGGCAACCTTCGCACACGCTTTTCTGCTCCTCACCCCGGATCTGCTTAAATGACAGCCATGAAAAGATAAAAACTGGATTTTTTTTAAAAAAAAGAAATAATAATCATAAAAAAGAAAGCAAGAAAAGCCCATCACCACCAGCGATCCTCTCTCAGGTTTTCTGAAATCTTAACATCGATACTGGAGGGCGGCGGGAAAATGTGTTGCCTTTGACTGGTCTTGATGTCCGGGAAGCAGTACTGATCATGGTTTCGTGCTCTGTGCAGCTTTGTGTTTGCAAAAATTAATAAATAAATAAAAAATAAATAAAGCACGCATATGTGTGCTTTTCTTTCTTGTGAATATAGATAAAAATATATATAACTACGGGTAGACTCACAAGAAATATTTCTAAGAGGCTGCTGCGGGACTCTGACTGCCCGTCTTAATTCGCCTGCTTTAGTGGATCCTAATCCACTGAAACTTACAAAACTGTAGAGTGGAAATAAACAATAAAATAGCACACGTAATATAGTATTTAGAAAGTGGTCAAATGATAAACAGGATTTTGTGCTAACGATTGCTGACTCTCCAAACCAATTATCAATCTCTTGCACTATAAATGCTGCATTTTTAATTTACACTCTTGAAAATTCTTTTTTTTTTTTTTTTTTCTTTTTACTCTCACAAAAGCAGCTCCTACCTCGTGCCCTTCTAGTGCCAGAAACGACCTGGAGTGCATCAAAACCAGCACCCTAAACAGCATCTAAAGTTCCAGAAAGAATATCTGAGTCACTATCACCTTTTTGCTAATGCCCTTCCAAGCGGACCCTGAATTAGGATGGGACACCCGCGCATAAAAACTCCCTCTACATGTAGGTAATATTCCGTACGTGTTCCCGGAAAGAGTGAAGGGAGGAGGAATATTAATCTTCTACATTAAAAAAAAAAAATTCCTCCCCCCGCCATTTCTTTTGCAAAGTTACTGTGTAACAATATACTGAAAACAGATCAATTTCAATACCGTAGTATTGTAAACCCGGACACTGATCTATTTTATTTCGCTAGAATAGGGCCGATAACTTGTCATGAAAAGCAGTCATCTTTAGCAAATCGCCTGGTTTACACCTCGACAAGTACTACCCTCTTAGGGAGAGAGAGAGAAAAAAAAAGAGGAAATTTTAAATTTTTTACATGGATTACTTTATGATCTAAAAAATCCTTAATCGAAAATGTTAGAGATTAATCAAATACTGCTAAAATACATCTAAATACTGCTAAAATACATAGAAACACACTATTGGAAATTCTTTCCTAAATAGACCAAAAAAGGCTTATGGAGGGAGCGAGTGTCGGTAGTGTAATGGAGACTGCATGGAAGTTACACGATTAAAATCAGGGGAGAAGAAAAATGCTATCTCACAAGAAAGCTAGGAATGGGGAAAAATGGATGAATAAAACTAGCTAAAGCACTATCTTTAATATTAAAAATCTCGGAACATTCTCAAACATAATTAATTTTCATTACACTATTGTGTAAAAATATGATAATCTAGCATCTTAATTGTATAGTCTCAGAAATAAACCAAAGAAGTTTTAAATTCTGCGTGTGACTTAAAAATTAATTCACATAAGAATGCACACATAAGGTTTTTCTGTTTTCGAGCTGTAAACCTCTAAAGATATGCTGGGAATAATTCCTGACTGCAATGTGCCCTAAATAAATGTAAAAATATACCTAGACACTTATTTTTCTTAAACATCATAATCTTTTATATTGTTCCTAATTATCCTCATAAATTATGTATTTAAAAAGCCTATAATGGCGTAATGGCTCTGTAAAATCAGCTACTATTTATGAAAGAGTAACAAAAAATAATTATGCTTTTGACCGGCAAATAACCCCTTTCCTCAAAAACTAGACATCAAAACAAAGACCAAAAAAAAAAAAAAAAAAAAAAAAAAAAAAAGCTCTAAATAGAAGAAGAAAAGAAAGAAAATGAATTAATTTAATTAATTTTGCATTTTTCAGAGAAATAACTTACAGCACAACCAGTTTCCGCCTACTAGCATAACGTGGAACTGACTCTATCAGCCATTTTATAAGTGTGCTTGCCCGTTTCGGGCAGAGTCGTGGTTAAAAAGCAGCTTCTTGACACCGTTTCAAGGAATTTATCTCTCTCTTTCCCTCTACTCCTCTTTCTCTAACTTCGATTGGATTTTTTTTCCCCCTTTCCCCTCTGCTGTTTTTTTCCCCCCTCTTTTTCCCCCTCTTTTTAATACAGCAATTTAAATTTGAACAAAGATTGAGATTCTTTCTGTGCATGTAAAACAGGGGCAAAACAAATTTATTTTCTATTTATGCACATGATAGTATTTCCTTGGTTTAGGACAAATTAATGCAAATAAGAAGCGACCACTTTCCTATAAACTGTGTCCTCATTTATTATAGTTTTGAAATTCAATTGCAGAAGCAACCAGCCAAAATGGTTCTGTGCTTTCTGTGTGATGGTATTTATTACATCCTATCGTGGGTCTAGAAAAAAAAAATATGAGAAAGTGAAGAAAAGTTTGGCTTTTCTTTTTCTTTCTTTTTCTTTTTCTTTTTTTAAATCAAACTACACAGTCCGATTCCCTCAATAGTCCCTCCAGATTTTTTTCGCCCCATATTTTCCACAGTGAACATTTTATATCTATCTGGAAATTTTACAAAGCTATATTCTTCCCTCCTCAATGAGAAGTTCAATAAATAAAGCAATATTTACAGCAAGTGTGGAAAAGAAAAAAAAAAAAAAGGGTGATCATGGTGTAGAAATATCAAGGTCCCTTATACTTTTTTTTTATTATTTCAAAAGAGCGAATTTACAAAAAAAAAAAAATCAATAGCTAAGAGCTTGCATTTTATTTTTGACACTGATGTTTTTCGAGGTCAGCTAGAATTTATGGATGCTTTCATGTTTATTAGTGAAAGCTGAAAAAAAAAACCAGGCCTAGTTAAAAAAATTAAAACAAAACATAAAAGCAACAAATTAGATATTAGAATTTAAGCGGGAGAAACTTGATACAGTTCCAGGTGACCAGACCAAAAAGAATTCCTCACATTAGACACTCCGAAAGAGCTCAAAGTGACCTAATCGGAGCTTGGAGCAGCCACGGTGTGAATTACTTTCTCTCCAAACTTTGGTCCCCACATGTTGAAGAGTTTCCTTGTTTATCAGATTTTATACATAAAAAATAAAACCCAAAAATAAATAAAAGTGGGGGACAGGGATGACACACAGAATAATTTTGTGCAGAGATTTCCAGAAACTGTTTTTTTGATTCTTTTTTCTTTCTGTCTTCCTCCCTGCTCCGCCTGTTTTTCTGCCTGCGCTCTCGGCTGGCGAGGGGGGTTCTCTCCTCCAGGCACCCATAGCGAGGGTTTTTGCGCCCAGTCTCCGCAGGGCTCCCCACACTGACCGTCCTCCCCGTTTTCCCCTGCGTGCCCAGCGCTGTGGGAGGACCGAGGCCTAAGCTGCTCTGTGTGGATCCACGGTTCTGCCTAAAGAAATCTGGCAGCGCTCCCTGCGGCTGACGCTCGGCTGCCCCCCCGTCCTGCGAAGTGTCTTTTAGATCCCTTTTCTCGGGCAGCTCTGCCCTGGGCTGCGAGGAGTGCAAGGGGGCTCCGTGCACCTCGCTGCCGCTCGTACCCTGCTCGAGAAACAGAGGCCATTTTTCTTTCAGCAGAGCAATAACTGTTCCTGCTCGCAAGCAGCCGTCTCCAAGGGCTGGAGGACTTGGAGATATAAGAAAAAATATAAGAAAAGAAAGAAAAGAAACTTTTTTTTTTTTCTATACAAGCCTTAGTGAGAGAAGGAGGGGAAAAAAACGAAAAGGAAAGGAAAGCAGAAGAAGTTCGCAAGGTGGGGAGAGGTGAAAGAAGAAATCGCGCCTGCTCAATAACTTGCAATTTTCTATTAAAGAGGAAAAAACAGATAAGATCTGCTCGCGTGAGGGGCCCCGCGCGCTCCCGCCTCCTCCCGCGCGCGGTCCCGGTGCCGGTGCCGGTGCGGTCCGTACCTGCGCGCGCGCCTCCTCCGCAGCACG
>PTEX01000093.1:0-71222 GCA_003342815.1 Eudromia elegans
CCTTCCAACCCTAGCCATTCTATGATTCTATGATTCTATGACATTATTAAGATCCAAGTATGATATAAAAATGCATAAAGCTTGATCAGGTGTAACACTGTGTAAGTAATCAAAAGGACATATACCAAAACAAAGACTCACTCTGTGTCTCCTTTTACTCCATATTACTTTTTTAATCTTATCTTGCCGTAGATGTTCCTGAAAATAAGACAGTATGCAATTTAGAGATGAAGAAACGACTTGTAAGCTTCCCTGTCCTCAGGCTGAGTCTGACCTTCTTGTGAATAATCTCTTGAGGGGGGAGATAAGGCAAAATCACAAGAAAGAGAGGGAAAAATTTGTCTGCTTAAATTGACAGTGGTTCGGCTAAAATCAGCAAGTGGTTTGTCAAACTGAGAAGAGGGAGGCTGTAGTGTTAGCAGCAACTTCACATGGCCCTATAACCGTTAAGGGCACCAAAATAGTATCTGGGGGGAAATCCTTGTATCTGTCTGTCTATCTATACATATATATATATATATATATATACATGTATGTATATTTTCCTCCCAGACTGCATCAAAGTGTGAGTGCCCAGCAGGTAAGGGAACACCAGGCAGTGCAGAATGTTGTGCTGGGACTTTGAGGCTGCTCAGGACCAGGAGAAGCAAAGCATCACRCAGTCAGTTGAAGCAGTTCTAGATGATGCTTGGAAAATATGCTATATGTTCTGATTATTAAAGAATAGCTTTATGGCTTTTCTGAGTCTTCAGAGAAAAAGATCCAGGAACAAAATTAACAGTTTGGGTTGCTTGTTTCCCATAAGCGTCAGACTGGAACTGCTTGTTCTGTGTTTTTCCTAAAGAGGACTTATTTCAGGAAAATTTTAGATTCTACTGGGACGTGGTTGTTTACAATAATAATAATAAAACTGTAAAAGTGTTGCCCATTATTTAAGGACCATTATTTAAAGCTGCAAAATCATTTCTGTTCTGCTCCTACAGTCAGATTCCTAATATGTTCATCTCTGGGYGCAATATTTATGGTTGGTGTCAACCTGAAGGTTTCTGGGGAAAAATTATTTATTCAGAACTACCAGGCAGTGGAAAAGAGCACAACCCCTCCAAGCAAGAGGAGTGATCTCACAGTTTGGAGGAGGAATCAAATGAAGAGCTGAAAGGCTTGCTTGGAAGATGGCTCTAGTTTTTATGGTTAAATCTTACACCACCAAGGAAGGACACAATGCAATCTGAGTAACTTCAGAATGTTTATTTACAGGAAAAGAATAAATAAATATTGTGTGTAGATATATTAATTATGCAAYATATGCTGTACTGTGTATTTTAGTAGTGACCTCAGATGACGGCTCACAGAGCAGCTGAGAATCTTTGCAACTGGCTTTGCCAGTTGGTAATATCTCTGTCTCAYGACCTCTCAGTAGAGATGAGAAATGCCCAGAGAGACCAGAGGAGAGAAAGAACCATAGCCATGTATGAGTAAAATACAGCTTCTGAATGRAGAATGGGGGGATGTGGAAGAATGCAGATATTTAGCCCAGACAAGAGGAAAAAATAAAAGGAGGCTAATTGAAAAAAGTCCCCTATAAAGAAGCAAATAATAATAATCACAGAATAAGTCAAGCTTGGGGACAGAGTGGGGCATCACGATGTCTCTAGTCCAGTCTCATTCTCAAGGCTGGGACAGTGCTGAGACCAGTTCAGATTGCTCAGGTTTCTGTCCAATAAGGTTTTAAAAASCTCCYCTTCCAGTGCATATCAATCCTCATTATACAACTTTTCCTTGCACCAGAACCACCCTTCTCCCAACTCATGACCGTGGTCTCTCCTTCTCCTGCCATGCACCTCAATAACGAGCCTGGCTCTATCTTCTCACTAACCTTCTCTTGGGTATTTGAAGGCTGTTATTAAGTCCATGTTAGGMTTTAACTGGTTGTTCTTCCCATAGGGGAAAATGTAATGGGTGTAAGTTGTCAGAGGGAGGTTTGAGTGAGGCAGAAGGGAAGCCCTAGTAGGGAACAGGAAGAGGATTGAGATGCGGTGCCAGGAATCCCAAGTCATCTGTCACTGGTAGTTGTTAAGAATAAATTAAGCAAATGCTTTTAGGTATGAGTATCCTTCCATGGGTGGAGGTGCCAAGGGATGAGCTCGACCTTCGCTTTAAATGCCTTCCAGCCTTATTTCCTGCTGCTTTGATTCTGTGCTAGAAAAGCATGTGAATACAAGCTTTAGTGCCAGCTTAGAGCCCCAGGGCTCAGTAATTGGCAAGGTTGAGCCCTAACTGCATAATAAATTTCAGCACTTATTAATATTTCAGAAAGTTATGAATGCCTGAAAAATCACTAGGGAAAGATGGTTATGATGGAAATCATTTTGCAGGCTCAGTTATTGCAGTGCTAGCAGCTGTCCACTCTACTTGTGTTTAGTCACCTGAGATGAAAAAGAATAAACTTTATTTAAAAGGTCAAAAAATAGGTCTACCACTAATGAATCTTTTAAAAGATCTGTCATCTTTACTACTAGTGACCTTACTTCTTTATATTTAAAAAGCTACAAGTTAAAATTACTTGTCCAGGTACCTAAATACCTTTGTGGGAGACTGCTCCCACAATATCCCACTGATATGGTGTCCATTCTGTTAAGCAAACCACATGTGGCAAGGGCTGCTAAGCTTGATATTATTTAAACAAACACTAAAATTTGGCCAGCTTATATTTTTCTAGGTGTATGCACAAATGTACTTGAAGGATCCCTGTGAATTTTACCTTTCAGTTGTATTATAAGAGAACAGTTGATATGGATACGTGGGAATTAACAGGTACACCAYCCCTGAGTTGTCTAATGTGTCATTTATAACATTTTGCACTGGGTAATCGATGCATATGTCTGAAATGGCGTGAGAGTAGCATGTGGTAGATGATAAGCCAGGCATAGCCTTGTGTGTCTCCAGGCAGAAGAGAGCCCTTTCTGACCTGTTCAGTGTAAAATCTTGATCTTCCACTCCATTTTTGAAATCTTTCATAGTTCTTTTCACCACCTCCATTGTATCCTCATAAAGAAACATATTCCCTTCCAACAGGGTTTTGATGCCTAGCAAAAAGACACCCACTTATTCTCTGCACTTGTTTCTGTAGTGCTGCTATAACCTGCTAATTRGATAGAGACTATTTCACTTCCATTACAGTTTAAATAAAACGATGGAAGTGGCTAGGTTGGGAATTCTTTTAACTGTMTAGTTAATTATAGCTTTTAGATTTGGTCAAAATGCTCTTCTCTTTTTTTCTTTTTTTTCTTTTTTGGTAGAAAGCTATGGTGTCTAAACTCCAACTAGTGTGCATCATCCGTTCACAGCTCTGCTGTTCGAAACTCAGTAGTGACACCTCTGTGATAAGYGAACATCATCTTTTTTCAGTTTGTTCCCAGACCAGCACCTAAAGCAAGACCTCATTAAACAGAGTCCACTGTGCAGGCAAATCATTTGCAGGCTTAACAGTTTGCTGGTGTGAAGAAGAAACCACATTGTAAAGTAAAAGCTTGTAATGTTAGCTGACAGTACAGGCTATGAAGGATAAAGTGAGGTGCTGGAGATGTTTTTGAAATAATGTTTATTTCAGTCTTTGAGGATTTCCCAGTAAAACCTGAGTTTGGGAGTGGAGACTTTCCAAGTGAAAACAGAAATTTTGCATAAAGCTGTTTAGTTAAATGTTATTTCATGTTAAAAAACACACAGGCAATATATTGACATTTTTTAATCAGAYCTGCCATGCAGATCAAGGAAATCTGAAAACCTTGATACTGCATGCTTAGTTTTCTATGTTCTATTCTGGAAATAGTTTTGTCTTTGCCAACAGCTAAAGCCCCCATGCTTTTGACTGAAGATTGGGGGGTCCYGGGCTTTTGGGAGTGAGACTCGCAGTGTGCATGGTCCACCCTCACGGCAGCTCTTTGGGGGTGAGTGTTGGTAGGAGAGAGGTCTCCCCTCAGCTGAGCATATTTGGGCAGAGCAAGCAAATTGTACCACTTTCTATTCCTAATCCTCTTGTGTATGAYGAGGCAGCTCTGCTTTCCAGGCAATAGCAGAAGCTGCCAGGACAGTAAAAGTGATCTGTTGCTTGTTTCTAATTTTTTTTCTTTATTGTTATATTGCTACGTAATTAAATGAGAATACTTTCTCTGAGGAAACGGTAGAGTGACAAAGCTAAAGTATTTGGAACTGGTAACCCTGCCCAAATATAGGTTGATTCAAAATAATGAGCTTAGCTCCATATTTCATTTCCCATTAAATTCTTCTTGTTATTTGATCATGGTAGTTTGAAATAGTGATAGAGGCGAGTTTCAGTGAAATAGGAACTTGAAACTTTGTTCAATCTGAGTAGAAAACCATTGTGTACGGTTTTAATCCCTACAATCTTGATAAACTGCTAAGTCTGTTAAACCTGCTAAGTCTGGAGGCTGTTGTGACCACTCTTTACAGAGATAGCAATACTATTTTTGTGGATGTGTTTCTAAAACGTGCTAAAAATGGTAAACTCTTTATTGGATTTTAGCAAGAAAAAAAGATAAGAATGACATGCTGTGAGTACATGGGACTTAGTCCTCTCATATTTAAGTTCCAAAATTTTGTGGGAATATAGGACTTGTGTTCCTGCATAGCAGATGTCTAGCTGGGAGGGTGATCTATTCAAGTTTATGRAATAACTGATATGCTTAAATGTTACATTAGATTGAGATCCTTACCTCTGACAGTTTCTTTGTAGTGCCATAGACAAAGAAAAATGAAAAAAGGATGAGTTTACATCTGTTAGTGCAGAGATAAATGACGTTACTCAGGTGACTTCTCTATATGACTCATCTTTATTTGAAGCGACTATTATTTCGAGTGATTTAATATTGTCATGTGAAAGGTTAACGGTATTTGTACTTTAAAGGGGTTGAACACAATACAGATTATGCTCGAAATATAAATCCAACCTTCCTTTACYTTAATTATTCTAGTAGAACAATTTCCTGTGCATCTAGTAAGCCATAAGCAAGCTCTTATTGACTAACAAAAAAGTCTGCATTAAGGGAAACTTAACACAAGTCAACTTAAAAATCARTTTGCTACCTAATGTGTCAGTGTCCCTACAAAAAGTATTTGTTCAGTTGTTGATTTAATTAAAGTTCAAAACGAGCGTTACGTCTCAAATCAGGAACGTGAATAGCTTTTTTGCTTGACCTGTRCTGCGGTATGTTAAATCCTTATTATGGAGGTACCTCCCTCTAGTGGACAAGAAGATACTTTGCTGCAGGATTTTTTGGTGTCCTTCCTAGTGTGCACAGGATTTAGGGATAAGGGTGCCTTTTTAGAGGACGGTGGTGGGGAAGAGCAGCAGTTGCACCCAGGAGGGCAAGGAGGAAGATGCCTGTGCGCCCTGACTCGGCATCGCCAGCGCGTGGGCTGCGAGAGGGGGCTCATCGCGGGGTGCTGCCGCTGGCAGGTGCCGTAGGAAGGGTCAGGATAGTCAAACCGAGGCTGTGGAGCAACCGCGCTTGGCTCCCCTGATGCTGAGGAAACTGGCTGAGGGATAAAACAGTAGGTAAGTAGAAAACAGTAGGTAGAATCCAATGCAAAGTGGTGTACTTGAGTAAAAATAAACATGTGCAGTGACAGGCTTAGTATTACAGAATCACAGAATGGTTAAGGTTCAGCAGGGACCCCTAGAGCACGGGGCACAGGGTGGCATCCAGGCGGGTTTGGAAGATCTCCAGAGMAGGAGACTCCACARCCTCTCTGGGCAGCCTGTTCCAGGGCTCTGTCACCCTCACAGGAAAGTTCTCCTCACATGGAGATGGAACTGCCTGTGCTTCAACTTGTRCCCATTACCCCTTGTCCTATCACTGGCCACCACAGAGAAGAGTTTGGCCCCCTCCTCCCTCCAATCATTCCTCAGGTACTTATACAKTGGTTATTACCACTCAAAACAAAAAAGACCTTGGGAGCCACAATCAAGTGTTTTTTGAATATATCAGCAATGGTTTGAAAAGGTAAATCAAACATGAGGAACAGTTAGGAGAAAAATGGAAAGAAAAAATACAGTGCTCAGATACACCATATTTTTGTGGCTCTTTGCGCTGTCTTAAAGAGGATGCAGTACAATAAGAGGAGATATGAATAGAGATGTTAAGAAATACAGAATAAATTCCATGCGAGAAGAAACCGAGTCAGAGAAACGCAGATCGAAAGGGGAAACAAAGCAGGACACTCCAGCCTGGAAAGGGACAGCTCGAGGCAAATATCCTTCAAGTACATCAAATCGTGAAGGGGAAGAGGAAAGTGAATAGGAACTCCTTATTTCTACTTCTCATAASAGGAGGAGTTAGTGAAATTCTTTCAGGGTATCAGGACATTCACTGAAGTGATGAAATACCGGTCCGTGGATGGCTACTGGGCACAGCAGTCTCACTGTGCGCTGTGTCTCAGAAAGCCCATGAACGGCTGAGCGTCAGGCACTTGTGGGGTTGGCCATGGGGCAAAAGCCCTCTGTAGCTGCTCTGCTCCTGTGTGCTCCTTTTATAGATCCAGCACTGCCTAGGTGGGAGACAGACCAGTATTTTAAAACCACCTCAGTCATCCTTTACCGTATATACACTATGGTTTATTTTTATATCTGCTTGTAATATTTTGATAGTCTTGGTTGTATTTTAAAAGGGTATGTTTGCTATTTGCAGTACCTCTTCTTGGGGCTTTATCGTMTGTCTCTCATGTTAGGTGTTTTTCTGACAGTTGCAGCTGCAGGTGATCTTGCAAGCAAAAATATCTTAAAAGATATAAGGGGGGGAAGGGAAGAAGGGGGRAAGCTCTGCAATTTGTAGAAAAACTTCATAAAAACAAGTGTGGGGAGTAAATGTCAAAGATGAGATAACTTGAGTTGATTTCATCTATAAAATCAATGATTTTTATGAGCCTTTCCTGTSATCTATTAATTGTGTCCTTGTGAGGACACCTTTTTTTAAAAGAAGTCATAGTGAAATGTTTTACTTATATACAATGTAAAGCCATATCAGAAACTCACATCTTTGTATAGCTTGCCAGGATATGGTCTAAATGAGGTCTTGACAGATAATATAACTGCTTTCTAGGCTGTTTTCCTTAATTGTAATGCACAATTTTAAAACTCAGTGGCATAATATAGTTCAGTGTATATCAGGAGGATTTCTAATGGTGGTAATAAACTAAACATCAAATAATTAAGCATCTTTCTCCCTTGCTGGTTTAATTATCAGAGCTCAGGAGCTGCTTAATATTCCCTTRATGAATCCCATGAAGAAAAGAGGTGTCAGTAAGTTTAACAGCAGTGCACATTAATGTGTAGTGCGCATCGCTCAGGCACCCTGTACACATMAGTGTGCTGCAGCTTACTGGAGAAAAACAAAGTTTGGCTGGAGAGTGGGATGTCTGTGGCTGGCAAAGCGTGGCACTAAAAGAACTGAGGGTATCTAGACGTATGTTAAACACCTGGAAAAATGTGTTTAAAGAAGATTCCCTGCACATACACAGCTCACTACTTATTTCTCAGTGGAATTTTAACACATTTTACATGTGACCACTTTAGATTGATATTTTCAGATTCCACTGTAAATAATAATGATTAATCCAGTATATTATTTTTTCTGATACTTTTTCTACTCTGAGTATCAATCAGGACATTATTTTATAAATTATTTCAAGGCTCAGTCAGTATTTTTAGACCTGTATCTATTTTGTCAGTAAAACTTCTACTGTAATTAAAACAAAGGGAAAGTCATGACAGCAATTTCTCCTTTCTGTTCATACATTCCCTGGCCCAGAAATACCATGCTGCAGGAAAAAGCAGATAGACACATGTTCCTCTACCTATAGATRTAAATGTAAACAAAAACTCCCATGTGGGCTAAACTCCTATGTGTAACAAGTACTTGTACCCATGTACTGCTCAGATGAGAAAGGGGTGAGCTTCACCTCTCTGCCCTTGGTACCTTACCCTTAGGTAGGTCAGAGATTCTTATTCCCTCTTGCTTTCAAGGGTGAAAGMAACGGTGACCAATGTGCACTCACGTTACGGATGCTCTTGAAGCCTTCATGAAACAAAGACACACTTAATGGGATTTTAAAAGAATTACTAACATTTCTAAWAGACCATCATGGAAGCAAAATGATGCACTTCGTTCAGAAGTGGGAAAGGTGGGAAAAGATATAAAAAGTACCTGATGGCTCCAAGTTATCTCTGAGATTGAACTTTCCACTCTGTCCGCCTTCTCCTCTGTAGTCTGTACCAGTTATGCAGTGCGTCTGCACGCACTCGCAAACAAGCATGTGAAAACACATATCAGGCTTTTCCTTGGAAAACTCTAAAATACAATTTCTCATTTAAAAAAAAAAAACTCTTATCATCAGATATCATCAGACGATGACCCACAGAAGAGCCCAATCTCCAACAAAAAAAAGCTTTGCGGGACCTTTAGAGTTTCATATTTATTTCCTACTGCTTCWCTACGTGCTAGAGGGCTTTCCTGGCTAAAGCTGTTCACTGGAAGACAGTTTGTCTCTCAGACTTCTGTACTGTCACGTTTCAGCTCAGCCAGAGTATATTGTACCATGCTGAAACATACTGAATGATCCAGAGTCCCGGTTATAGCTCTCTATGCTTGAATATGCATTTTTTAATTATTATTTGCATATCTTAATCTGGTTTGAATCGGAATTAATTCTGATTAAGATATGCAAATAAAAAATATTTAGCTCTAAAAGAGGCAGCACAGATGCCAATCCTGATAAATACACACAGGAAAAATGAAAATTCTATGTTTACTTGTGCTGAGATCACATCTCATGTGTCTTGCTTTCCTGCTGTGTGACCTTGGCAGGCTGTTGCATAGGTACTTAGCGTAGGTCACTGGGGACTCAGTGTTCCTACCCAGTCTGCACTCAGTAAATGTGCTGTCAAAACATACTGGCTCTAATCTTAAACTCATTTTCTGAAATCTGTTCAAATTTGGCTCTTTCTTTTGTCAAAAATTATCGATCTTTACCAACCCTGGAAGGAGTCTTGTCCTCCTGCTTCCTACTTTCTRCCTACATGAACTCTTTGAAAATGTTCATCTATCTTTAGGAGGAGGGTTATGATCTTTTGCACATGACTAAACTATTAGGAAATCAGTAACTTAAGAATGAGAAAATGTGAAAACCATATTGAGAAATGTTTGCATATGAAATCTGTATTTTGTGTTAACATGTAACGACCAGTTATTCTGATATAAGAATATAAATACACTTGATGCATGTAGCTCATTGCTGCCTTTTGTTCAAAGTCAGAAACCTGGGTGACTCGTTATTCTRAGGTGAGAGTGAGCCTGGGGTAACTCAATTCAAACCATCAGGTAGTTGCTCTATTTCTTAACAAGAAATTGTTACCTCTACATCTGATGGGAAAAGCTAACACTACTTTGAAATGGGCAAACACATCAGAAATTAGAATGCCTTCTACTGTACCATCAGCATAAGGAATAATATGCATGTCAGATGAAAAGAGAGAAAAAAAATCATTTGAGAAAGTTTTTCAAGAAATAACATAATTACGCTTTGGAAATGTCAGCACAACTATAAGAGCTCGGAGCAAAAGCAACACAGTTTTGTCATTACTGCCTTGTCTGGATTACTTGATTAATGAAGGACAAATGAAGATTCTGCTCCCTAGCATCAGTAAAAGGGAGGATTTTATACGTCAGCTCCTTGACCCTTGATGGAATAATAAGATGGGGTTATTTTTCCATTGTTGTGCTCAAATCCAAGCAATGAAATCTGCTAAGGCACAAAATGTCCTTCSCTGGGAACATCATCGTGTTCCATGACAAGTCTAAGACAAGTTGGAAGAGAAGTTGAAGACGAGGTGACAGCATGTTACTAATATTGTTGAGATCCATGAATCATTACCAACAGATGTAGTAAGTGCGGAGTTTTCAGTAAATTACAAAGTGTAATTTCTAGAGCRGCTCTTGTGACTTTACTTCAGATGTATATCCATACAACAAGCAGTGAACTAGAATGCAAGAGGACATACTTCTTAAGGGGCAACACTTCTGAAATKAAAATTAATAAATTAAAAATTAATACCGACCTAGCTTTACTCTTAAGGTTAAATCAGTCACACGTTCAGGGGAAACATAAGCACAGTGTTGATCAGGATTTATCAGTTAATCATTGCTCATGATATTTGCAGGACCCAAAGCGTATCAATATTAGTAACCTAGAACCCATCCTAGAGCAATAGGAATAATCACCCTTGTGCGATGCTGAGTTTCCCCTATGCAAAGAAACCYCTGTTCGGAGTAGGATACAAAGGGAAAGGATGTGAATTTTCTATTTATATGTCAGACATATTGGAATGTTTGGAATGGAAAAATGAATTGAAAAAAMCTAATTTAATAGAACATTCTAGTTTTCCTCCAAATATTTTATGACATACTTTAAAAATAATAGATCTATGCTGCCTCCTTTTTTTTTTTTTCCAGTTTTCTGAAACGAGGCTGCATGAATAGGTGTTACGATGGCGAGAACTTCACTTGAAGAACTGTGACTGGTGCTGTTGTTGTCTGACTGGCACAAAACATGTTTTCAACCTCCCAGAGAAACACTCAGCGGTGCCCTTGTAGGAATATACTGAAAACATGCTATCTGAAGAGGTCTATGTTTAAAAAAAAAAGAAAGAAAGAAAGAAAAGGAAAGGACAGCACCTTTTTAAAACTTTGGACTATGTTTCATCTGTTTAATGTGGSAGCTCTCTAAAGAACAGAAGAGGTCATTTCCCCATGGATGCTGGAACAGACTTTTTTAAAGAAAATTTTGTCTGCCGTTTATTTCTGGATCATCTGAACTTTCTAGTCTCTGTGAAGCTCTAGGGCAAATCCTTCCCCTTCCACTGAATGGAAACCTTTGATGATGCAATCATTACTGGCTTTTCTTTGAGAGCTCTGTTCTTCCTTCAAGCTCTGCTGTATAGCAGCACCTTTGCCATAGTACCATGTCAACTGGGGGGGGGRRAAAAAAAGGCAGRAAAAAAGTTCCCTGACAAGTCCTCCTAAGCGACCYRGGGCTKTTAAGAAATCCTCACATTATAACAACTGAACTGTGAGAAATGCAACCCACACCTCCTGGTCAGGCAGAAACTTCCTCGCTGGGGCGTAGGTGGCAGTCGAGCTCCAGGAGCTGAGAGACTCCAGGTAGCTCCACGGTTCTGTCAGCTAGACCCAGGGCTGCTTTCTAAAATGTTGCACCCTCTATGTGCACRCTCACGTGCACGTCTCTTCTGTGACTGCTCTACACCCAGGCGCTAAAGATTAGGCAAATTCAGTAAAATGCACAGAGCAATATSCAGATGGGCACTAAAGCCAACAGCCTCTCCATTTGGAGCTAATGGGTTGAACTTGATAGTCAGAGTCTCCCAAGCTAGATGTGGTTGTATATTGTATTGTATTGTATTGTATACATCGATAAGCAAGTTGTGAGAGTAGCAAAATAGGTGGCAGTGCCTCCTATCTCATGTTGCTGTTTTTTCTGAACTGGAGCTAATGACTATGGGCTGTAGTATGACTGGTGGCTCTTTTGCTGCTCTCCAGTAGATAATACCATAGGACAACTGAAAACTTTTTRTTATATACCTGGAAATATAGAGCACAAAATGCTAAAGTGTTCTTAAGGATTTTGCAGACTTCCCTTGCAGATGATGCTTATGTACTATGCAAATTATTGGATCAATATGCYCTTGGGGGTTTATTTTCTATATCTTGAGTCTTTCTAAATTATGCATAATTTTATTTAACTGCTTTTTAACTCTTATAGTCAATTWAGCTCAGATATTAAAGTCTACAATTTCTTTTATCATGGCTATCCCAGTTATAGTTCTTTTTAAACACAAGTTCAGATAAGCATAATAAAAGGGAAAGAAACTCTTAAATGAATACTAACTTTTGTCAAAAAAAACATTTTGAATCCTACCAGACTGTTTGGAGGCTTTCACTCTTTTTCAAGTTCTACATTCATTACAGTTTTTAATAGTTTTTCACTATAGATYGAAGAAATATAAAGTCAGAGACTAATAGAGCCAGCTCTAGGGTAGAATTTTCAAAAGCCTTTAAAAGAATAGGGAATTAATTATAGGTCTGTGAGCAGTTAATGAAATGATGGCAGTCTATGATGCAGCTATCTAAACTATCTATATAATCATTCTTGCACAGCATTGTTTYGGCAATGAACAACTTGCACCAAAAAAAATGATAGGGTGAAATGGTGTCTGTCAAAAGAGTAATACTTCCTTGAGCCAGTTCATCACGCTTTGATTCCACAAAAAATGTCTCCTACAGGCACACAATATAGCCAAGCTAGTATATTTGTGCAGACAACAGTGATTTGGATTTTGAAATGTATACATATTATAATCGGTTCTCCAGGAAGAGAGAAAGGAGTCAAAATTAAAGGTTAGTATTTCGGGTAAAACTTAGATCTGTTAAAGCCTGTTTTCCAAATGTGCAGAATCTATAATTCTACTGTACAGGATATAACATGTGCAGAAGCATTTCCCATATACTTCATGAATTATTCAAAAATAAATATGAAAAATTTTCAGAACCAGTTCCAGCCCCCAAACTGTCCTTTTGGYTATGGAATGTGCCCAAATACTGTGATGACAGCTACAGAACAAGAATCCTTGCTAGATGGCATTYTGTTTTATATGTTTCCCAGATAGTTTCTTAAAATTTTGTATCATTATTCTGCAGAGAACTTATTTATTTTTACTCATCATTGTGAATGCAAGTWTTGAGGAAATTCTCTGCTCTATACAGCTGATAGCAATAGGCTTACTGCATATTCCACACTCCCCTTGTGCCTTTGAAAGCTAGAAAAGCTTAATAAAAATCTAGTTCATGAGAAAGAAGCCTGCATAACATTAATGATTTTTGCTTGTGATACGTTCAGTCTAATGTGCAGCTATCAATTTCTATCAACATACATTGCACAGAAATCTGAATTACCTTCTCTCTGCATTTGACATTCTGTCTGATTTTCTTCTCCCTCTTGCTAGAAATCTTAGCCTTTCCCTTTACATTACACGTTTTGTGGTGTTATTTTCTTTTTGCCAGAATATGCCCTGGTACGTGAATATGATGAGTGCTGTTTTGTTAGCCTCAGGAAGCACTAGAGAAGGAAAGGGGAAAAAGAAAAAAAGAGGTTATTTCTGATGTTATTGTGATATTACTGTGTTCCCCCATGACGTGCAGCAGGACACTGCAGCACACAGAGGGGCATCAGTGCAGAGAGGTGCTCAGGCTGAGCCCAACCCGCMCTCTGTGCGTTCACACAGAGCTGCAGTGAGCCCTGAAACCCAGGTCATGCTGRGAGCAGTGGGACCAGATGAGCACGATGCCACCAGCCTAGCTAAGAACCCCCTAGTCACGCTATTCCCGGCACGTCGTCAGTGACAGCAGCACGGCGAGGTGGCCTCTGTAAACRCAGACCTGCAATCTTAAGTGTCTGGACCCTCAAAGTTCTGGTTCAGCTGCTTATCTGTCAAATGGAGCATTGGTGACAGTTCTTAAGTGTTTATCACAAGACTTGTGCTTTCAGTGTCCTTCCTTAATCCCAGGTTCAAGAGCCTTGAGACGACAAGSTTTTCTCCTTATTTATAAAGCAATTTTCTGAAGCAAAGTTTTAAGAATGCTTATAAATGAACATCATGATCTGAGAGGTATAAACTGTAATTTTTGCAGGTTTTATCAATAGTACTGAGTATTTTTCTGCCTAATATTTGCCATCTTTTTTTTTTTCTCTTTTGTGTAATGGCTATTTCTTAGTTTCTTAAAATATTTAGTAAAGTGAGCTATGATAGGAATATGATTAACAAAATGAAGTACTGAATGGTGCAAACATTACTTTTGCTCTTCTTAGCAGGTAAACCTGACGGCAATAGAGATTATTTAATAAAATCATATTTCTTTGAGATGAATGTACAAGGTCTTATTTCCCTGTATATAGTAAACAGCAGCATTTTTTTCCTTTGATCATAGCTTGCAGTCTGTTGCAATAGCATCTACCCTGCCACCAGTGAGTTCTCTCTAAGCTTTCCTGGAGTCTTCTCAGGGTGCCTGCCTGTTTTGCTTCTGTGTTTTTCTGTCTTTTCTCCTAAATCTGCAGTTATGAGTAGAGAATACCAACATGCCTGTGTGCAGTTATGCATTCTTGAGTGGCCTGGCATTACCTTTGTAGTTAATGATGACATTTGACTGCATTTTGGTGTAAAAATTTGAGCAATTTTATTAGGCAGCCTCTCTGTTTCTGTACTTTTAAATAGAAAAGGACAGTTTCACTCATGGACTTTGTTATGTTTTTCCCAGTTCTCTGGGAGAACTTCGGCCTGTGGAAGCATCTTTCCCGTTGTCTAAAAGGTAACCACATTGTTCTGAAGGAAGTTTGTTACATAAAAAAATAAAACAGTTCAYAACAAACATGAAAATATCAAAATGAAGCAGTTTTGGCAGAAACTGAAAGTTGAACAGCTTTCACTTAGCRCAAAAAGTCCCTAACCAATACTTTTAAATGGTTTGCTAGACAGCACGTCTGCTTCATTCGGCAGAGAGAAAGACAGATTTTTCTCAAATGACCCAACCCCATGCATCTTTTTTATTATTATTATTAATAATTATTATTATTATTATTTAATTCATAATCTTTTTCCATGCTGCATGGATTGGAAGAAAATGCTGCAGTGATTTGGAGAMAAGACAGTAGCTCAGACTGCAAGGGGAAGATTAGAGGGTGCTGGAAATCTGTAAATTTCCACCTATGAAAAGCTCCAGCTTATTATATTGTAAGACACACACCTTCCAAGTAGATGCTTAGTTTTTTTGTGTGCCAGAGGAATATTTTAATTATCTCATTTATGAAAATGCTGTTCCTTTGCTTTTCAAATTAGCATTCTAACCCTAGACATATAAAATGATTAATCTTTTGACGTTCGTGTTCATATCTTCTATGATACATCAGTTCAGCTGCCTCCTCTGTTCAGCCACTCTTTCCCTCAGCAGTTTTGCATCCAAACACAAAACTAATTTTAAAAACAGCAACTTTCATTTAGAAGTGCAGCAATACAAATCTCCTGAGAATTCATGTACCAGACAGGGAAGATGAGGATTTTATACACAGAGCTGAAGTGTGACAGGCTGAGGCCATGCCCTATAACACAAAGTTTGTGATCTGTAATTAAAAATGATTCAATATGAAACAAACAGAATGTGGATCCCCTGCTGTGGCACAGGTTGCTCTGTAGAAGGGAACATGTGCCTTAAATCAACAGTCATTTTCTAGGCAGTATGAGAGGGCATGAAGGGATGGGGAATGTAATAATCTACAGGACAACGTCCTGGTAGGCCTGCAAAGGCCTGGTAAATTCATGTTCCTCAAAGCCTTATAAACATCTACTGAAATGGAGGTTAAATCAGTTCAGATGTTGCAGTGGTCCATAAAAAAATGTGCAGTTTTATAGCACTTAAGTGGTGTGATGTAGCAGGAAAGCTCCCCGGCTCCTGGTCTGACCCATCAGTTGTAAGCCTCTCAGACCATCAGACTGGCATCACCGACTAAAACTGTGCTAGTTCACAGCAGGAGGAGAACATTTTAGGTTTATCTGCATCTGTCCATCAAGACACAACCTTAATTTGGTTAGAAACCAGCAAGGAACCTCATAGCATCTCCTGGGCAAATCCTGGCCTCTTCAGAAAGCCTGCTCTGGCATTATTTATTACCAGGAGAGCTAATGACCCTCTCACATTTACAAACTTGCCATTGCTTAGGCTGAGCAAAGGGCACAGATAATTCCTGCCGCAGCCTCTTGGAGGTTGGTTCATCATGAGTAACACTAAATGTTTCAGCCCCAGCRAGGATGTAAGCGGGGTAGGTCAGAGCCATGTCCTTCCCTGGAAGGGCATCTCCTCTGTCCGTGCAGGGAGGAGCTGGGCCCAAGGAGGTACGGGGCAATAATTTATCTGTGCCTTGAGTGCAGTGCAGCTGGGTTTTGACCAGGWGGTCCATGTGTCCCACCCCAGACAGAGGTTTGTCACAGGAGAGAAGGGGGAATGGAGGAAGTAKAGCTCACATCTCTATTAAGTAAAAGACAGGCAGGTCTGTCAATCTTTTCTCTGCCTGTGTTTTGCAGAGTTGTAAATGTACTGGGAATGCTTAAAACAGGTGCTTATTTACTGAAACCTGGAGAGAACAGAGGCCTGAGCAGCTCAGTGCTGCCAACTCTGCTAACTTTGTGCTTTGGGAATGGGCAGTGGATATGTGTGTGCGTGCCTGCTGCTTGTTACTCGTGAGTACGGACAGGCACATCCAAGGCAAGGAGTGCATCTGTGTGCCAAAAATCACCATGGAGGATCAGGTGAGCGGTGTCCAGCTGCCTTCGCCCCTTCGGACTCTAACTCCAAATGGTCAGTTCAAACTCACACAATCAGGTTCAGCACGGCAAAGCTCAAATGAACTTTGCTTTATAGGTGAAGAAGTAAATGTTAACAGTCAGTCTGTAGTGCCTCCCTAACCCAGGTGGATATGACTTATAAGGGGTTTTATGTGCAGCAGTGCTCAAAACTGTGCTTCATATATAGAGTTAGTCAGGGAAGGTTAACTTTTTTCGATTTTTCTGGTGAAATCCAGAATAATAAAGCTATTTTAGATGAGTAGAACTCCCCTACCCGAGCCCTTAGAAACTGCCTGTTTGAACTTTATGCATTTATCCCAAATTGCTTTTACATTTTTTTTCATTTAGCTCTATTTTAGCTGGGTTGATAGGTATGCAACAAAGTGTGATGCAAGGAGAAGGTGGATGCAAGAAGACTTCCTTTTTTTCTTTTTTTTTTTTTTTTCCTGCAGCTCTCGGTGTGATCAGAGTGAAAAGTGGYACAGTCTCTGCTTGGCGTGTGCTGGCAGCTCAACAGCAGTGTGTTCCTCTCCTTTTTCTGCTTCCTCGGGTGAAAACTTGGGCTTATACATGAAGCCTCTGGTTATTCACGCCTCAGTGCTGTCTGCCAGACAGATGTAGTTACAGGCAAAGCCAAGGTGAGGGCAAGGCAAGTGGGACACCTCCTTGGCTGCAGCCGAGGAAGAGGAGGTTGAGAGGGAGGCAGGGACTGCAGCAGCTTATGCATTCAGAAAAGAGGAGGAGAAGGKGGGGCAAGACAGTGTTTACGCTCCACGTTGCTTGACATGTGTCTGGTAAGAGCTTAGACTCTAACCTTGTGAGCAAGCTTGCAAGGCAGGCGTTTTTTTTCCCACACAAAGAGATTTCAAGTCAATAATCATCAGTGAGAGGAATGCTTTCAAAGCGCCTGTGTGACGTGGCTTTCATATTCACGCAGGCAATTTTGAAAATGTGATCCTRAAGATCTTTTTGAATATAGTGGAGTCCAATTCACATTTTAGTGCAACCATGGGTCTTTCCTGTGATTTCCAAAGGCAGAGATTAATTTTTATTTCCTGGGATTTCAAAGTGCAAAGTTTATTTTTTATTATGATATTTCTATCAAGAAAACAACATCCTTAAGATGTTCATGTGTTTTCAATCATTCTTCCAGGAATTAATTTTCCCCCTTCTTCAGATTTTTTTTCTGTATCTTTTTTTAGGCTTGCAATAATTTAAGAAATCACTGATGATCAAAATCAAGAGAGGCCAAAGKTTTACTTGACCATGTTTTAAACCATGATTAAATCAAAGTTTTAAATGACCATGATTGGTCATTTAAAAAATCTTAAAGATAAAAAGTTACTGAGGTGTATATTCTTTTCATTAAATACTTCATGGCAACAATAAGAGCTGAAGATTGTGGTAAGTGAACATAGGATCTTTCAAAGATGGGTGTCATATAAATCCTCCCGAAATTACTGGGAATCCTCTCTTCTTCTTCATCTCAGGTGGTTAGATGAGGGGAACCCAGTAAGCACTTTATTCTGTACAAAGTTGTGCTTAAAAACACAGTTATTTGGGAGATGTATTTGCCTGAGATGGCTATATGACAATCCTAACCAAAACACTGAGTTGAAAAAGTGAAGCAATATAATGTTGCTTTTCCTTTTGCTCCGAGAGACAAGGCAAATCAGTTCTGGGAGCTTCTGGAAGACAACCTCAGGCAAAGGTAAATTTAGCAAGTGGAATGCCCTGAGCAGAGACTGAGGAGAGAGCATTCTGCTTGCTTTGATTCCTAGGTTACAGCTCACACCCAGTTCCTACAGGGGTTAAAGTAAGGGCACAGCTACTGCACATCATCGAGAGTGCAGCGGCTCCCCGGCTGTTYCCAGATTGCTGTGTCTGAGCAATAAAATACTACACTGGACAGGGAGATGGTCATTCAGGGTCAGAATTAGCATTTCTGTGTCTGCCTGTACCAGAGCTCCTTCCTCTTGACCTCTGCTAGTTGAGTCCACACTCTGAAAAACACAGAAAAGAGTGGGAAAACCACAGGTTCTTTTGCTTTTGTTTGGATTGGACTTATCACAGCACAGCTCCTCCTCCTAGGAGCTGTGTTATCCTCTGGATAAATATGAAAGCGTTTGTTGCTGTAGCTAATGAGATAATGATGACTCTCACCCATTCCACTTCATTCTGGTCCTGACCCATGGTCTATATCAGAGTCCTGTGCACAGCTGCATTTTATCTTGCATAAGTTTCCTGCTTCCATTTTTCTAATTACTTTGTGATTCTAAGGCTTTTTACACCTGTGTCTATGTCTTTGGTGAATGCAAGCTGTACCACGTTAACCTTTTTGCAATCACCTGGGCATGTAAGCAGCCTACATCATTGACATGGATATAGTAATCTAACACAAACACAATTAAACTTGTCAGCTTGCCTGGAAATACTCTTTTTATATTTTTTCCCTCAAAAGCTTTAGAGGTGGGCCCTGTAAGTGACTTTCACTGAGAAAAACATGCTGCACATGCTTAGATTTTGACAGATTCTTTGCTCAAGACTTTGATAGATTCTTTGCTCAAAAGGTGGAAAAACAACAAAGCAAGAGATCAAAGCAACACACCAAATCTTATAAGTTTTAATTAAGCATGAGCAGCTGCATCCTGCCTTCTCAGAAAAGTCCCATCATTTGTGCTATGTAACATTAATGCTCACTGAATTGTAAAGCTCAGGGGAACCAGGCACAATTTAGAGAAGACAAACATTTGTTTTTCTGAAACAGATTCATTATCGTTTGAAGTACTGGTTTAATCTAACCAGTGATCTTATGGGAATATCTTTGAAGAGCTCTGTCTCTGCAAATCAATTTAATTTGTAAGCAGAAGGAAATAAAATGACAAAAAAAAGCCTGGATTAGTACTGCAAAGAGGACATCATTGATATCCCTYCAAGGAGATGATGATATTTTACCCTCTGAAAAAATTGTCAGGAAAAAAGAAACTTTAAAAGAATTTAAAGAATCAGGATTATTTTCTCCCTCATGGAGTGCTTAAAAAACACGAAGATGAAGTTGATTTCGGCCAGAATCTCCTGAAACGGGGGTTGAACTTTTATCTTTTCAACAAAACAATCACAGAGCAGCTTATTGCAGTGCCAATAATGGCAAGATATTTCTCTAGAGATCCTGGCGACAGAAGTGAAGAAGCGTAACCTTGTTGTAGCTCTAGTAATTCAAGTGTGGGTTTGGAGTACGTGCTCACACCCAGGCTACACTTGCACAGCACTTGTGAGAGGTTTTTCRTGGAGCCACGGAGACCAGTTGTGTTGGGAAGAGGCTTCTGTTGCATAAAATTGATTGTGTAGAACTGATTGAGCCAGATGTTTATCAGACCACTGGGCTTGAATGATTTCTGAATTGTATTTGATAAAGAAATAAAGCAGATTAAAAAAATACATTAAAAGAAAAAGCTTTTACTATCAAAGAGGCTCACCRGGATGAAACTTCCTGCAAATTCAAAGCAGAGACAGAGGAGGTTAAACAGCCGTGCCTAAAGTACCTATGTTTTTCATTTTCATTGTATTCATTTAATTATTTTCAGTTTATTCAGAGTACACAGCTATAAAAACTGCATTACTAAAACTGCAAGGGTTTCATATTTATTAGCACCTGCTTACACAGGCATCAAAATTTCAGAAGAATGGTGTGACCCTGCAGCAGCACTAAATGATAACCTGACCTTGCTAGTTAATCAGGTGTTATGCATATTCGAAATATTGCATTATGTTCATATTATGTTTGCCAATTGTTATCAATATCCTTGGCTGAGAAAAGGGAGATACAGAGCGTTACAACTGAAAGAGCCYGAGTTGGAGAGCTTAGGCTCTCTGGAGTTATCTGGCACGTTATGCCGAAGTTCATCCCAGATATGATATTTATATGATACCAGATACTCAGGTATTGCCTGAGACAGATTTGCTTTCCACTTCTAAGATGGCAGTGATAACTGAGTAGCATAAAACAAGCCCAGGTACTCCGATCATATCACCAGGATTTAAACTGTTGCTAGGAATGTTATTGCCCCAGCGCTGTTAGTTCTGCAGACATTCTACCTCTTCCTAAAATTGCCCCAATAGTCCTGACCGAGAGAAGTAAGGGATTTACTTTAATTTAGTGAAGAGCATTGAGAGTGCCTGGGGAACAAACATTCTTTGGGATCTTATCCCTTTTTCAATGTCGTTGAAGTGACAAAACTGAGAGTCTGCTCGCAGATAATTGGCCAACTAATTGCTGTCACTGAATAAATTTTTGCAGGAGGCAAAAATCTACCTATCTGTATRGAAACAGAAAAATGGTAAAAGCAGCTGAAATTGCATGATGTAAAAYCATGGCAAAACCTTCTTTGTGAATTCTCTTTGAATGAGGACTTCAAAATGTGGTGTGTTCCCTCAATTACAATTTTGAAATGTTAAAGTAATACAAAAGATTTTGAAATAAGAAAATTCTAATGATAAAGAAAAACTATGAAAATTTGGAATAATTAATGTTATAGAAAAAAAAAAAATAACTGCTTGGAAAAGGGCTTAGAATTTGTTTTTTTTCCTTAATTGACAATTTCTCTCCCTAAGAGAAATCTAAAAGTATCTAAGAAGGTCAAACATTTTTTGCAAAAGTTTTTATTTATAGAAATAGCTGGTTTTGTTATTATTATTGTTTTGTATTATTACTACTACTATTGTTAATAGATRTTTAAGTGAACACAAATGGTTATTTCAGCACTGAAGAGGAAAACTAGGCTTTACTTAACATGTCTTTGCAAACATGGGTGTGTTGCATCCTAAGTTACCTTCCAGACTGCTCTCAATAACACTGGCAATTCATGTACCTGAAACTGAATTATAAAGTCTAGATTTCCATGGCCTGCCCGCTGGGTGAAAAAGAAAAAAATATATATTAATCTCTCTAAAACAGTCAATTCCTTAAGCCAGGCTTCTGTCATCTGACTTATTTTTTGTAATACTTCTTAATGTTGAGCTTTTATTCTTAAAATCCTAGAATTAAGGAGCAAATCCTGTAGAAACTTTATAAACACAGAGCAGCTGGAAATTTCTACCTCTCCAAAGAGTTAACACTTGAAAGGGGAAGGAAAGAAAAATCAGACATGAGGTACAAGYAATCAGTGGATCACAGAAGTGGCAAACCTCTTCTGATGAACATTCATTTTTTTCCCTCTTCCCTCTAAAAGGGAGGATGCACAAGGCTTTTATTTCCTCCCCTACCTAACCCTTAATGTAAGACTTTGAGGATTTGCTACCAGAAAGCTGGGAGAGTAGAACAGCCAGTAGATCAACAGCRGGGTGAAGGGATTATAATTAGGAAGCCAGAGAGCAAGGCAGTAAGTGCCCAATTAGGAGAGGGCAGGGAGTAGCAGCTGAGGGTTGCCCWCACCAGCACTTGGGGCTGTTTGGATGGCTTTACTTCTTCTGCAGCAAACTTTTCTTGGGTTTGATTCCCTGCTGCAAGTTCTGTGCACCCAGCCCAGGAAAGGTGATGCTGGAAGAGCTCAAGTGTTCCTAGAGGTAAGCAAAGATTTCCTGAGTTTACTTTGGTAGTGTCCATGGGATGAGAATGATGCTAGCTCTGTGCTGGAGAACTCAGAGCCTGAACTCCCAAGAGCAGGACCTTAACTGGTCCTTGTGCAAACTTGATCCCAGAATGGGATACCAGAGTACCAGAATAAGAGGGATATTTAAAACTAAATGTAACCTCCTAGAAGCAAAATCTATTACGTTTGCAGGATCAGACCCAGCTTTCAGAGAAGCTAAAGGGAGTCTTATATCTCTCAGTAAAGGTATTAAAAATGCATTACTTTTAAGACACTTATATTGTATGTTATAGTTCTTCCTGAAAAATTTGATTGATGGAAGTTGTTTTAAGTGTATGAAATAATTGAAAGGGCAAAGKATATGGGTACTTCTTGAATTTAGTGTTTCTTTTTATTTAGATCTGATTTAGAGTGCTGTTGAGCTCATTCTCTAACAAAATGTCAAGATATGTTTTGATATCGACTAAATAGCATTAAGAAGATTGTTGAAACTCTTAAGGGTTTATTTTTATCAGAGTTCTGCTCTATTAAATTATATGATCTTGATGTGTACAGCGTTGTCTCAAAGAAAATATGTGCTCGTGTTATAGATTTTACATTATTGYAAGAATCAGTAACTGCAGTTGTCTTTAAGTAAGAGTACGTTTATAAGGTTAGTGCAATTGTCTTTAATATTTGTAATACTGGACAGAGAGATAGCCATAATACAGCAAGCTTCTGYCCAACAGGATTCAATTTCTTTAACACCCCTCATATCACTTACTGAAAGGGGTGGAGGGGAGTAGAGAGGAAGGAGGAGGAGTGAAAATGCATTTCTTCTTCTAAAATCTCAAGGGACTTCTTTCCCTCATTTCTCCTTGAACTCTCCCAGAGTTCTCTCTTCCATAGCTCCTAGACTTTAATCTTCTGTGACAGACTTTGCAAACGGGTTTCCTCTTAGAAAGGAGGCTGGGGAGCAGGGGGAAGGAGGTGCTCTACTTGCTTACCTAGAGTGCTTTTCCCRTGCTATGTTACCAACTTACAGGCACATTTCTATCCAAGCCTTTTCTTTCCAAGTTCTAATTAATCTGGTCTAGCTGCTTCATTGAACAATTACTCATCTCTTTTGGCATTTCATGAAGCTATTTAATCTCTTTTTGCTTTAAAAAGCCAAAGTTTCATAGTTGGCAGGTATCATTTTTAGCTTCTTTCATAGTACAAAGATAACATATTCTTTGGGGCATTGCAATACCACCCTGCTCRCTCATTAACTTCCCACTTATGTTCTTGTAGACTCCTTCTAAATTTTTCATCTGACTGTTTGTACTGAATAAGTTCTTCTACACACACGCACACATGCACAAAAAGTGTTTAATACTTATGGAAAATATTTGCAACGAAACTTGCAGGCTCTACCCGTGGCTTGCATGATGATCTCAGTCGCTATCTATTTCTCTGCCAGTACTGTCCCAAGACCATAACAGAGATTATTGTACCTTATACCTGCATATTGGGTGAGAAAGCTTTTCCTCCAAGTGCTGGGATAGATGTTGGACAGTGTTTGCTGGTGTGGACTGAGGAGACTCTGGCCTTCTTGCAAGCGCCTCTAGGAGCTCTGAATTTTAACAGGCAACAGAAAACACATAYTTTCAAGATCCTTCCTTGCTTCACTCATACTACTGTCCGCACCTGATGTAAATGAGCAGGACAGAAGCACACAGGTATGTGAGACTCTGTCTACCCTCTGTCTGCATTTAGGCAGAAGTGATTGCTCTTCCCACCGTGAAGTTTTCTTATACAGAGAAGCACTGCTTACCCATTTCTATACTTATTAGTGGGGGTTTTTTTTGTTATGTTTTGCTTTTTGATTTTAAAATGTAATTTAAAACTTACMGTAGTAAGTTTTACTACCTATTGTTACTGTTGGGGAAGGGGACCAAACTTACAGAAGCAACTTTTAAACAATAACTAGTTTCTAGGTGATAGATCATCCCAGTGAAATTTTTATGCAATTAGTGAAAATAATTGACCATACTRTTTCACTTGAAACCACACAAAGGATATGATCAGCCTGGATCTGCTGATCCTGTGGAAGCAATTTTTTTGGGGTCTAGAAAAAATTGGGAAGAAAGGAGAGGATTTTTTGGTGTATGTGTTCTTGTTTGTTTGTTTTTGACAAAACAGAAATAAACTATAGCGTGACTGTGTGCACTAAGCCAAACAATTATCACTCATCATAAACAAGGGAAAGCTGATAGCACAGTATTTTCCCCCTTTGATTTTCATCTATAATACCCTTAAGCGAAGTTGTAGGATCATTTACCCAGGAGAGGTTGAACAAGTAACAAGAGTCAGAACAAGAATTATTGCGGAGTTTGGTAATAATTCTTAGAAAATGCTGGGAAGAAAGTAAACCTCATTCTCAAAGCTCACTGTGAAATCCATGCAAAGCAGAACAAACTGTAACAAAAGATAAAGCAAACAATAGAGTAGCCTATAGCAGATGGTTAAAGCATGCTTCTAAGGCATGAAAGAGAAAGGGAGTTTGTAGACAAGAAGTAGACTTGAACATGAGCAGCAGTTGCTTTGAGTCTAGCTCTTCATCAATGTGTTGGCATGTACTCCTATGGAGAAGGATTTGACATGTTACCTGTAGTAAAAGAAAGACTGGTGTCAAGACAAGAGTAGGGTCCAAGGAAAAAGAATAGCTTGGGCAGAACTGGGTGTGGGGAATACAGGAATTAGTTGGAAGAAGGAGGATGGAAAGCACCCCTGGGGCTTGTGTAGTTTAGCTTCCTCATCCAAGGAGGGCCTAGTTTAATGTTAAATCAGGTTGCATCCTTTAAGTGTCCAGAATGCTGTGATAGATAGCCTGCACCCATTTAAAAACAGAAAAATAACTAAAGTAGTGTTGAAAAATGCATCTTTTGGGCTTCATTTTGAATTGTTCTTGTTTAGTACAGCATGATATTACAGCTGTTGATACGGCGCTGAGAAAAGAGGTCACAAGTTATGCCAAGGAGTAATTGAGAACTGTAAAACTAACCTAGGAACTGAAGAAACAAATGGTACATGATGAAGCACCAGAGGAAAGGCTAACAGAGGGAGATGAACAAAAAGCAAACATCAAATAGAGCCAGAAGAACTCAGCTGCTGAATAGCTTTGCAAAGAGATTAACAAAAAAAGCAGCTACTGATAACACGGAACAGGAGGCACAGAACAGGAAGAAAGCTTTGCAAATCCCTCTTTGTACTTTTCTTGCTTGTGGATAGAAGGGATATTTATTTGATTAAAGATCAGAAGATTATGGTGTTAGAAATGGAAGGATTAGGATGTCCACAGATTCCTCTTGAAGTGGTTAGTGTGAAGATAAAAGCTGTAAGAGATTACATAGTTCAGGGAATAAGAGCTGGAAAACTTTAGCATGTAAACTGAGGGAAGCATTCTAAGACAGTTAAAATGCTATTTCACCGGAAGCATGGAAAGATTTTCAGTTCTAAGTTTATGAAGAACAAAGGAAACATAATAATTAAATATGTCAAACTGAAGAAACCTCAGAATATTACCATGCCTGTGTTCTCATTATTATTTAAGCTTCAGACAGAAAAAAATGGATAATCATAAAGGCTTTTTGATGCACTTAAGAATGATAATGGACCTAAAATGTTCTCTTCCTTAGTCTCTCCATCTTCTGAGAAGAGACCAAATTATTGCAATCTTGAAAGGGCTCAGCTTAATTTAGAGCATCTGGCCACACGCAGAACTAATCTAGGAGGTAGGTGCAGGAACCTAGCAGGGACCCATCCTCCAACTCGTGAAGTGGCTTCCTGTAAGAAATCCTCAGACCGCAGAGCCTTCACTGATTATTAGATCCAGGTAATAGGACTTGGATCTTTATTTAATGGAGGACAGTGAGAAAATGACTTGGCCTGAGAAGGTATAGCTATGGTGTAGCATGAACTGGAAGGATTGCTGATTGGGGCAGCTGAGCAGCTAATGCTGAAATTCCTCGCTGCATTTGGATTGCGTGCGTTGTCGCAGTGTTAAGTAGCAAGGGCGATACAAAGGAGCTGAAGGATGAGTGAAAATGGTGCTGTTGCTAAACACAAAAGGCCTGGATATGTGTAGGCCCTGATCTTGGACACTACTCTTGTGGTTTTGCTTCAGAAACACAAAAAATGGAAGGGCTGGTAGGGGATTCACCAACTGTTTGGGACCAGCAGGTATGAGAGGTGTGCCAAGGCAAAGGAAATAGGGATTCAGAAACAAGGAGAAGTCAGAGTGATTGCAGATATGGGTTCTGCTGTTCTTATATGAACAAGTCTGCATGGTTTTGGATTGTCTTTATGTATGACAAATTACAGTTTACTTTCATCACATACTGAAGATGTTTGTCGCACTGGGTGCCTGCCTTACTGTCTGTCTCCAACAGTATTCAAAACCTGCCAGGATACCAACCTGTGCCATGGGCTCTAGATGCCCCTGTGTGAGTAGGGGGGATGAACTAGATGATCTCCAAAGGTCCTTTCCAACCTCAACTATTCTGTGATTTTCAAATATTTTAGTTCTTTCTGTTTTTTAAAATATTTTCTCATCAGGAGATGGTGAACATTCTTCCTTTGTCTTTCAGATACTTTCTCTGAACTATTTAAAGCTCAGATTTCTTACATGCGGTCTTCTATGGAGAGGGGGGGGGAAAAAAAAGGTCATGTTCCAGCTAGAAAAAGAGAAATGAAAAAGTAGTTAAAAAATAAAACTGTTCTTAGACTGGAAATGTTTGTCTAGGGCTCTCTGCAGATGTTCATATTTAGTAGAACACAGTGTTTTATGACCAGAATTTGGCTCCACAAACAAAACTGAAGATAATTCTTTCTATTTTGCTTATGTGAAAACTAGACATGAGGGGATGAAATAGCTTAGCTGAAGTTGCTGGAACTGTCAGCAACAACTGAACACTATGATATTGGAATAACAACACTAAGAAGGGAAGAAATTAATGAGGAATAATGTAGTCAGAGGAGGAAGGATTTGGAACATGCTAGTACCTGGCCTGATTACAGATGGAAAGAGGGCTGTTCAATTTGTAGATAARTTTAGAATAATGAGTCTTGGAGTATAGACTAAAGTGAAAGAATATCTGCTAATTGGAAAGTTGCTGCTGCATGCTGAATAAATGATGGCTGGTAAGCTAATTTAGAAATATCCCCAGGAGATTTCTGCCTAAGGTTCAGTGCCACAAAGGAAGGGACATAAGGATGGTATTTGCATTGAGGGTGAGTAGGAACCTTTTCCAGGTGCCATTCAAACGCAGGGTTAGTCTGGACTGCATAGGATTTTAACTCTTTCTAAAGCCTGCTCTGTTTTTTTTTTTAAAAAAAAAAAAAAAAGAGAGATCATCAAGATAAGAGAGCTCATTTTCAAATGATTTTTTTTCTTCAGAATGTCTCAGCCTACCAAAGAAGTGTAGATCTTTTTCCACTGTGTTAGCACCAACATGGTCCACATAACACCTTCCTCATGATAGCAGTATCCCTGATGGGCTACAAAACCCCCTGACATTTTCATCCATTCACATGTGGGGAGTGGATCCACAGGATGAAAAAGTAAGAACAGAATTTTGATGCATTATTGATAGTGAATTGTACTGAAACCACTTGGGGAATAATATGTTATTCAACATTACCCTATCCTGAGGAACTCCTCTGGTCACAGAGGACATAAACTCCCTTTGCAAGGCAGTGTCTGAACACAGTCCTAGAGTGGGTCTCCAGGCATCACTTGCTTTACAATGTTCTGCACTGTCAAAGTTTATATGCATGAACTAATGCTACCACTTAATCAGGTCTTGGCATGCATGGATCTGACAGTATTATAACGTTTCATCTACTCTGATTTATGCAAGCAGGTGGAAATTAGCACAGATTTACAGGCCTAGCCTTAAACCAGTTTGCCAGCAGCTGTGCCCCTGCTCCTACCTCACCTCCTCCTACCTCACCCTGTAGCAGGTCTAGGTGGGACTGAGATGCACTGGGTGGTCTGTCAAGGAAAATGACTCCCTAATAGATTTGTCAGGATCATTTTCCTTGCAACTCCGATCTGAGACTTAAAGACACTTTTTTTATTTCTTTTTTTTYCTCCTCTSTCTTCCCCCTCACWGCCTTGTTAGGGGTCTCAGGARGAAGCCCAAGTGCTTCTCTTTGGAAGGCTGTCCAGCAGAAGTGTGAGTGGCACATGGGCCTGTGTCATCCGRGCCTCTATTCCCATCTTTCCACATTCACTGAAAGAGGGAAGTATTCACTAGGACTTGCATTCCTGCATCAGATAGACTATACTAGGAGCTGTCTCCTCCAAAAGAGGATTTTTAAAGAGCTTAGACTGCAAGCTTTCCCTTCCCTTTATGTTGAGTGTTCATTTGAAAACTGTCCAGGTTCCATTTAAGAATGGTTGTCTTATTTATTAAAGAGAACTGCTAACTGCAAAGCTTCTAGAGAACTGCTAAAACTGCAGAGCTTCTGATCATCGGCTTCTCTCCTGCTAGGAAACCTCCTTTTCACCAACTTGTTTCATTCCTTTTTGTTTGAYGTTCCCTGATGGGATGTGTGAGCAGTTCTTAGCAGGGGAAAAGAACATCTGACTGGCACCCTGGCTGAGGGGCAAAGCAGCATCTGTAAAGCTGTGGCTTTCTTAACAGCTTGAAAGGAGAAAATAAGAACATCCTGTGTATCTGAATATTTCAAATCCAAGAGATGAGGCCTGCTTGCAGTCATCATTCCCTGCTCTGTGCCACAACCATATTCATCAAGAGTAATGCTCCTGAAAGGAAACCTTGAAGGGTAGGAAAGGCAGTGTATCAGCAAAACTAGTTCTACCCAAACCTGACTTCTTTTAACTGATTATGGAGCTGTTTGGATAAAAACATGAACATGCTAATAAGGAATGTGAAGAATAAGACAGGATGAAACAAGAGTTATGAGGAGAAGTTGGGATTGGGTTGTAGCCAACCAGCAAAATGGGGGGCAGAATGCCTCTCTCAGCCTTTACCGGCCTGCATTCATCCCACAYGTGAGAGAGCAGAGGGCCATGGTCTTGCGCTGTGTTCTCAGGGAGTGGAAGACTTTAAGGTGATTTTTTAAAATTTTTTTTTGGTGAACTTCTAAAAGTTTAATAGTAGAAGCATGAATCACCTGTAGCAAGCATCAGTCCACTGGAAAACATTCCTGAGATAAAGGTTGATCAACTAGYACGCTGGGAAAAAGGCTGGGCGAGGAGGGGGAAAAGCACTTGTCTGACTTAGATAATTCAGAGTCTGATAGTAAATGTCAAAAGTTAGGTAGTTTGCCCAMCCTCTACCCACAAATAAACACAACTTGTTGCACCACACAGCCAATCTCAATTCCTTAGGCCTTTTCTGGGGCACCATTTCTCTCTTGGGACTCTTGAGACTCTATTGTGGAGACTTATTACTCCTTGCTCGGAAAAGGTTTTAACTCAAACTTTGGCACACTCTGAGAGAATATAACAATTTTATTTTTAAGGCAATGTACAACAGACTTTGACTCTAATAATATAGAATATTAATGTAATGATTTCTTCTAATGAGACAGCATATTATGATTAAAATACCACCTGGCAAATGAGGGCAATAAAAATCTTAGAGGTTTTTATCTTCTGAGTATTAGGAGTTCATAGCTTACTAATARCCTTGGGACTTTAAATGCTAATAATAATGCTTGGTGTTGCTAGGGAATTGTGCTGCATGATATGTAGTGAATGCTGTGTGGAAAACATAGGCCTGAGGCATGATGGCACTTGCTAAATCTTTGATTATTTTATTGAACCACATATACAGTTTAATGACCCACAAAGCTGGATGCAGTTTGCAGTATTTTGTTGACACTGCTTGTCCTAACTGATTAGTTGAACAGTATTTTTACTGCAACATGGATGTTTAAAATAACGTCAGCGGATGGTGTTATTGCAGTACTGTAACCTGGTATTGGATGCAGTGGAAACCAACGAGTAGGGTTCCCTGTGCTTAATGGCAGTTGTCCACTGCTAGACTGCTACATGCCTGGGCAAATCATATCTGCTTACACCTTTGCCTAGGAAGAGAAGTATYTTGGGGCAAAGTGCATTTCTTGCTCCCTTTGTGAAGATGTCTAAAATAGGGGACTCCCACACATGCCTGGGGCATCTGTATGTTGTAGTAAGGCAAGTAGTACTAACAACTCTGAGAAAAAGAATGCACATTTACCTTGTGGTGTTCCTACAGAACAACTGTACTCCTACAGAATAACTGTAACTCCTAATTTATGTACCTAATATACTTAATTTTAAAACACAAGTGCAGGCCTTGGAGCATCAGCAGAAGATTTTGCTGAGCATGAGTACTTTGATGGGTGATGATGATGATGCAGCTTTTTATAAGATGCAGTTTTGCCRTCTCATACAGGCCAGTCCTGCTCACGAAATAACCTGGCAGCATCATACTGCTCCTGTGAATTTCACATGTTATCTTAGACAGCAGTCTCGCTCCTACAGTGCATTAGTATCTTTACATGTTCCCAMCTYTCCTCTCTGCCTTGCCYCGAGGGCTCATTTGCAACTGTCTTAATTTATCAAGAAATAAGGTTTAAAGCACAACTGAATCCTTTTGTCACAATACATAGTTGTTCTATTGTCTATCTGTCTATCTCCCCACGGATGGATAGTCTTATGTGGCTTTAATATTGGGTACTCGTCAAATTCAAGTGAAAAATTTTCAGAGAGATTTAAAATTCAAAATAATCATATTTTGAATGGAGAAATACAGGTCCTCAAAAAAGGGAGAGAAAAGGGTATTTAGACAAAACATTACAACATGATAATTCAATGGCTGGGATGAAATGCAGAGGCTAATGAATCCAGAACTATTTCTGAATGTTTTTATTTAGAAGAAATGTAATAACCTCAGTGAATAACTAATTGAATCTAAAGCACTGGGGAGAAAAGTGTTTCACGTGGCCTGACTGAACTCCAGGTATTCTGCACCATTAAGGTTCCACTAAAGTTCAGTAGCTTGCACCATTAAGGTTCCACTAAAGTTCAGTAGCAATCAAGCCAACAGCTTTTTTACCTTGAGGCACATGGTTTGCCTAGACCTCCAATAACATAAAAACATAAACCAGCTTTAGTTTAAACGGCTCAGTGGTATTCGAGGATATGGTTGTTTGAGAAACACTTGAAAATATTGCTGTCCTCACCAGGAAGTCCCAATACCCTGACTGCTTTCTGAGAAAAATCAGGTGTTGTTCACACAGACCCCCTTAGTGGTCTATAAGAGAAGGTCTGCTTTCCACCATCTACTCAGAGGCCAGTGTCTCCATCCTAAGTGTAAGCATTTGTGCTTTTCATGATAGAACAGCCAGGAGTGAAACTATTTGACTAATGGCTTTGGATGATGTTTGGGCACTCAAGTGAAACAATGGAGAGGAATTCACAGYGCTACAGTTTGTATCATCGCAGTTCTTTGGATATCACTTTCAGTTTTGCCTTTGTTATGAACAAAGTCTGGGTTTCAGCTCATATGTATTACTCCTAATAAGTCTATAGTATTTTACTGTAATAYCTCACTCCATTTTTTCCTATATTTTGTCCTTCTGTCTTCAGGATGCCAGATAATTTTTAAATAGTCACTACCATGATTATTTTCTAGTGTTCTCTATCTTATCCTGCAAAGAGTACATGTGCTTATATTGAAGTCATTTACACTAAAGCTAATCATATTCTGTTTTACTTAATTAGAACTGTGAATTCACTTAGAGTTGTTGCCAACACTTAGTAAAAAGTGCTGTTGTAACTTTCAACAGACGATTGACCTTAATGCTGTTGTGTAGCATAGACATGGACTCTCAGAATCAATCTAAGAAAACTGATACTATTGTTATATTGAATTTATCCCAATGTGTCTGTTAATGAGTAGTCTTTTATTGGGCATGAGAGGAAGAATTGCAAAAATACAATGTATATCAGATTCTGCATCCCTCTTTCAGGTATTGCTCAGGTGAATATTAGTAATATTTGGCTTCAGTGACTCAGTTGTGTATATTGTAATTAGTGCTGTTGATAAATGACAAGGATGCAGATGATAATACAGATAAAATATAATACAAAGCTTCTAGTGGTTTTGTATCTATTAAAAAATACTTTATTACATAGCTATAAGGAACTTGYGATCTGAATTGCACTAGATTAGTTCTTGTTTTTATTGCACACTTCGCCATTTAGGTGATAGTTTATTCATATCACTTTTATAGTCTTTATTTTTACATAAATGAAGAAAAAATCGAATATGAAAGGCYCAAAAGATCAGGAATAGGCTGTAGCACCATGATCGTCTCKAGCAAGTTTGTGTAGAGGMGAGASAAAAGCCMAAATCACTTGGTGCAAAGTAAAGGGTGCTTCAGGACACTGCCCCGTCACTGACAGCTGCCCATTTCTGTTGTYGTCTTGGTAGCTGTGTGAATATGAGGTGTCTCGGAGATGCTGAACAATCCTTTGTGATCCGTTCACGAAACGGCAGCGGTGCTCGGTGTTAGAGCAGCGTCACCCATCTTGCAGCCCCTGGGTCACGCTGTCTCTGCAAACTCGACARCCAGARCTCTAGTTATACCATGAGGGAGGAATGATGATGCCACAGATTTGTATGAGATGCCCTGGGTGACAGAAGGATCATTTTAAGACAATTGGTTTGTAGTTTTAGCTGCATTCTGTGTCCCATTAACTCTTCCCCATAGAGTGTAAAACTRGGTCTTATATAGTGTCACAAATCCAAATTTAGAGTTTCCATCAGTTCTGTCACATGAACTGCAAAGATGTAGCCTATTGCAAACTGCTTCATTAAAAAAAAAAACCACCACACACTTTCTGTCATTACCTGTAAAACAGACATAAAACCAGTCTTTTTTTTGAGTGTTTTTTGTTTCTTCCCCTCCTCTCACCCTGTTTTCTAATGTCYTTCACTCTAACGTTGAATGTTTGTATAACAGTTACATAAAGCAGTAGAAACATAAAGGACTTCTTGCATGTGCTACATCCATTTCTGCCTGGATTTTGCCAGTAGGAATTAAATTTGGGAAGAATTRTATGCAAACGTGAACCAGCATAAGAGAAGCTTTGCTAACAAGATGATGGACTATGAAAATACAATCTAAAAATGAGATGATATCTTGTCAGGAAAAAAGAACTGTTGTTGATTCTGCCCAGAAAGGAAGTTTTGTCTCATACACAGCAACCTTCTAGGGTCTTTCAGTTCTGTGTATACTAGCACTTGATTTTATTTAGTTTTGTCTACCTTGTAAATCTTAAATAAGAAACATGGGATCTGAATCTATAATCTAGAAAATCCCTGTTTATGTGGATTTTAGGCGAACCTTTGATCAGTGAAAACAAAAATATGCCACAGGCATGAGAAGCTTCTTGATGTGCTTACACCTCTCTGCATCATCAGAACAGAATAGTCACACTTGGACATTTTGTTAAGAGTACACTTTCTCTTATAACCCAGAGGGATCAAATACACAGGTTCTCTGCAACTTGACCTAAAAGGCTTTGTACAGCTGGGAGCATGTGCAAACAGAAGCCCAGACCTCTTCTTTAGCTGCTGTGTGCTGTGGAAAGTTTTTACAGACCTTTAGAAATGCCTTCATAGCCTTCGTATAAACTTAGAATTTTCCTATGAAAACAGAAAGACTTATTCCAAGATTGCCAGAACTAGTCCTTTCATTATGTGTTTTTGCTTGTGTGTGGGTTTGCTTGTTTTTTGAAAATGTGCTTTTCTGAAAAGATTTTGTAGAAAGGGTTCTGTACTAACAGCCCAGTGCCTCTCCACGTTCTGGCAGTCCTGTGCAGCAGCGCGCAGTATTATGGATCAGGCAGTGCTCAACATTTTCTGGCAAATAGGCTAGTGACTGCAGATTACACAGAGTATCTTCCTTGCCCATAGCAGGAGAAACTATGCAAAATGCTAAGGATAGCTTTGTGTATTTGGAGGAACATCTGGTTTATGGTAATTATTGAACTTCCCTATGGATGCTGTTATTAGCTATCTCCGATGTGCACCTCAAGTGAAAGATTTGTGGTAGTTATAGATTGTAATCAAACTCCAGAACTCCATTTAGGCCTTATCAGAACTTCAGTTCAGAGATTTAAATTAGAGAGACCAGGAGGTTTGAGGTAGCACCAAACCTCAAATAGATAAAGCAATTATTAGCAAGCTTGATGTATCTGACAATTACAAGGAAGATCTAAAATGAGCACAATTGTGTCTGAGGTAACGTGTTTGTAAGCCTAAGAATGTTGCAGCAATTAAATATTTCCTGTATGTCCGAGATAGACTCATGCTTGGAAGCAGCAATTCTTTTGATGCCCCTACATTTGTACACCTGCATAATGGTTCCTTCAAAAATTTATCACTATAGGAAGGTGTTCACCTCCATACTTAGAACAGATATGACCTGCCAGATTGCTAAGGTCAGCTACCTCAAGGAGGATATTTCCAGGAATTGTTCAAATTTTCTGAAAAATGCATGTGAGAAATGCATTTCTTCTCGTATTCATATTTCAGACAAGTCTTGAGATACTAAAACCAGTTTTGTTCTTTTCATTGCATCAATTAAAAATACTGTGGAAAAACTGAAGCAATCTAGCAAACTTCTCAGTTCATTTTTTCTTCGTGAATTTCTAGCCTTTATCAATAACAACTTGAGAGTGAGGAAGACAGGGAAATGATGGCTTTATGCAGGTGAGATGAGGTTCCTGGACCTTTCCACCATGGCAGTGGGAAGGACAGGAGAAGAGATAAGCATATATGCAGTTTTTTCCCCTAGTTTTACAGCCTTGGTTCCACAGGACAAAGTCATTCGGAAGTTGTTTTAGCATACAGCATCTGATGGAAATCTTTTTGGAACCAGGTAGAAATGACTCCTTTCTGTCTGGTGCTGTACCAAAAATCAGTCACGAATTATGTAAGAAGTACCAGGACAGTTTGCTGAAAATAACATCTTGTACTAATGAGACGCTGTAATGATGTTTGATGGCGTATACCCTATCTCCTGATCCACGGGCGTGCAGTTAACAGTGTTACACTCATAACCTCCTTGTGCTTCCCTTCAAAGCAAGAACAAATCTTTTTTAAGCAACCTGTGCATCACCTGCAGTGCAGCCAGCTGGAATGGGTTCCAATTAATAACCTTCAGTAAAGTCATACCCAGTTAGTACTGAATACTCAAAGTATGTTTTTTCACACCTATTGCTAGCACTGGTGCTTAGGTTACAGAAAAGTTCTATTTTCCAGCTTAAGTGGAGATCAGAGTTTGGATCCTGTGAGGGTTTTGTCTAGGTTAAAAATGGGGGAAGGGGTGGTATAGGTACATATGATGTGTCATAAAATGCAGGCAGTTTGTAACTTTTTTGAGAACAGTTTACTATGACTTTCCATGTAGTTTATTGGGTATATACATATCTCTTTCTCTGTGCAAAAGCCTTCTGGTAACAGTTTGTGACTGAAGAGAAAAACCGACCTGTGACTCCACAGAAGTCTTAAAAGGTTTGAATTTTGGAGAAAGTCTAGTGAAAGTGGGGGGGGGTGATGGATACTGCGTCCTTACTGTAGGTGTGAGAAATGACCCTTAGAACCTCTGGCCAGCTTTCCAAAGTCCACAAGATTAATAAATTGCATTCTGTAGAAAGCTGAGGTTTCTGTTTTCCTTGTTGCTCTTGCTGGGATTCCTTCCACTGCCCTCATAATTAGAAAAGATATGCTTTGAGGCAAGGTCACACTATTAATGTCCTATTATTGTAATAATTGGTTTACTGACAATTCAAAATGTTGAGAGAAAAGCAGTCTTTCGGACTGTATGGTAACATTGTAATAGTGAAGAAAAATCCTCTCCTTAGCCATATCTGTATTTTTAAAACAGCTCAAAGACATATTGCACTATCAACAACATCTTCTCAAGTGCATTTATTCCAATACTCCCACATAAAAGGTAGAGAGAGATCTTATTTCAAAACAGTTACAAAAATAAAACTATTGAATTCAGGTTGTCAGCTTGTTTAAGAAGGAAAACACTCATTTAATGTTCTTTACATTAAGATAATGCTGTAGGGATACATGATTCTATTTTTTTTATATCTCCTGAATACTGAAAATTTTAGCATTCTCCTTCCACTACCCAGCACTTTGTGTTATGAGAGCTTATCATGTTTTTATTCCCTGCTATGCATTCAAGCCAAAACATTAAAGTACAAGCTGTCACTTATAAAATGCATCTTGTTTTCTTGGTTCTCAATGCTGGCAAGTTGCAGTCACAAAATATAACCGAGGCTTTTTCAAAAACAAAGCATACCACATATAAAATAAAGCTGTAGTATCCAAGTCAGAGATTCCTCTTTTTGAAGGATGACAACTCAAAATGTAAGTACATTTCTTAATGTTGCAGCTGACCCCTTGTTTTCCTTCCTTCAAAGATAGCTTAATATTAGGGCAGGGAGAGACTATTTGTTTTAAAAGTAAGAGTTATGAGGGCTTAAGAACAAAATGATTTAGTTTCATGTATGACAGATCACCTGTATGACAGACACAAAGCACCTTAAATCCTCCTGAATATTCAGATCTCTCTGGCATCAGAAATGCTTTAAAATAGACTAACAGCTTCTTTTTCTAGAAAGCAGGCTTTAAGCAGGCTCTAACATCTGTATTGAGATTTGAAAATAATTGAGGAGAGAGGCAAGACTCTTGCCTCCACATTCTAGCGCTCTAGGCTGCAGCTTGGAAGTTTTCCTGTTCTTCAGTGCACTTTTCTGTGGGACAGTGCACAGAAATGCAGAGCTTCCTCCTCCTGTAGCTACCCAGCACTTGAATGTCTGACCAAAACAGAGCTGTGAATGTGATGAGCTGAAGCAGTCCTCTCATCCTGCTTCAGTTAGGTCAGGCTGCCTGAGAAGCATAAAGTGAAAAACCTTCCAAAAATCAGTATGCTGAGACAAAGAAAATGGGGGCTATCTTGTATCTGGTTATTTGCAGGATTTGAACTTTTTTTCTTTTATCAGGAGCATGCTTTGGTTTTAAGGTGCTGCTTGGCAAATAGCTAGAAAAAAGTTAGACCACAGCAGCAGAAATGTAACTCTCCATGGCATGAGCTCTATAGTAACATATACATCCAATACTCTAGATGAGCTGCTTGCTTCGTAAGAAAACTGGACCTGAGTAACACGTGCCTTATTTTTGTTCTTTTCACAAGTACTTGGAAGGGTATTTCTACTTCTTAATAAGCTATGGGATAATAGTTACTCTACCCACATCTGCCTTAGCAACAATCAAAAAGTTGTTATTCTCTATCTGAACGCTAAAAATAGTTATTTTTTATAAGCTCAGAACACAAATTTTCTCAGCAAAAGTCATTCTCATGAAAAGTTACCTGTCAAGTTTGTGTGCAAAGCAAAGTATCCTTTATTAGAAGATTCTTGTAGGTGGTGCTTAATCTGTGATAATGCAGGGAAGACACAGACTGTAACTTTTTTTTTTAAAAGATACTGCAGCCCCTACTGCAGGGGAAAGAGAATTAACTGAAGCGTTTTAAAAACTCCCACCTTTTTCCCCACTCAGCAAAGGAATCATCTATATGCTGCTGACCTATGAAATGTAGTCTTCTTTTTTCCACAAAAACACCTTAGACTTAAATATTCCTTAAATTCTGAGATAAGGTTCCAAGAGAATTATCATCTCAAAAAGACTACAATAAGGCAGTATTCTTTATGTTCAATCAAATGTCTACCTTGAGATCTACAGTTGAGCTAAAATATTTCACTACTGGGTCAGGGGAAACTATGAAACTTCCAAGACTTGCTGCTGGTTTTATTTTTAATGAATTTAGCTTTATTGCACCATACAAGAGAGTTTGACAGGCAACAGTCCAAAAACTGGTAGAACTGATGCTACAGTGCTGCACTTTGCTGCATACATTGATGTTTATATTATAGAATAAAACCAGATTGAATTTTCCAAGGCGATAATCCCTTTGTCCTGGTGCCCACTAAAGGTACAAATACTTAATATATATTGCATTATTTGGAGAAGTTCCATTGCCACGTGCTTATGTAAAATGAGTTGTGTATGACAGGAAAACATTATTGGTGTATAATAGTAATTAAACAATTTGCTTTACTATTTTGAAACTGATAGCATCGCCCCACTGAGGGTCATGGATACTGCCCCAAAAGTTTTTCTCCTGCCCTAGCTCTGACATTGAGTGGTGGAAAGGAAGGAAAAAAAAGTAAACTTTCTCCCTCCGTCTGTACAACCCCTGCACAAAAACCAAGGCTACAATCATAGGTTAGAATGATGGCTTTAAGTCTCTGTTTATGTGATTTCCAAAATATATAAGGCAATCCATTTAAAAATACTTTCTCAAAGGCATTTAATTTAAATAACGCACTCTATATGATCACAGGGTTARCAAGCGAGTGGACAGAGACGGAAGCAGGAGGTCCTTCAGGGAAATGCCATTAGTCCCGTTCATTAGGGCTCGTTTACTTTGGGTTTCTTGGTTGTGAGGCCATGTATAGTGCTATTAGGCAGTATATAGTCCCGCCTATTGTTAGAGCCATTGTGGTCCGATAAAGCAGCTTGTCTGGAACTCCCCGCTTCAGGTGGACTGGCAGCCCGTCTGCTTTCTGTGGGAAGAGATAGAAAAGAAAATAATTATATAGAGACCACCAGGAGCAAGCAACCTTAGGTAACACTAGGTGAATTCTAAGAGAGAAAACTGCTGAAAAATGAACTTAGTCTAATGTATCCAGTGTTTTTCATTTAGCAAGACAAATGCAAAGGCAAGTTAATTTTATTAGCAAAAGCTGTTATGTGCAGGCACAAAGAATATCTCTTGAAATACATTTTTTTAAAGAGGACCTGGACTGGAAAAGTGCCATCGACAAAAGAATGTGAAGAGATATGCATAAAAGGTTATTCACCAATTCAGACTGACACATTCCAAATGCAAGTGGCATGTAAGAGAGAAAAGGGTATATTACATAAAGCATATTTTTCAGCTTTTTTTTTTTTTTTGGAGACAAACAAAAATCTAACTAGTTTTGAGAAGTCCTGATACACTTACAAACTGCACAGCTAACGGACCAGCTTTGATGACCTTACTGTACTCTTCTTCCACTAGATTATAGGCAGCTTCAGTAATATTTCAATGACAATATACAAAGTAGTAATAATCCCTCCTWTGCTCCTTCAGATTTAAGTCACATGTTTGGATTCTCAGATGAAAACTACATCCAAAAGTGAAAGGATAAAAGAGATATCTTTTGAAGTTCTCTCCCTCCTCCCCCCACCATAAAAAAAAAAACCCAAAAAACAAACCCACCCGCAGTAGACTTTTCACTTTCTATATTTATACCCAGTATAAGGTCACTGTGAACCAATCCTGGCTAGACTGTAAATAACACTTTCTTAAGCAGACTTTAAAAATTGTAGGTATTGTAGAATGGCAAATTATTTACCCACATTAAAATAGAGCAAAATATGGTCTACTCTCTCCAGTTTTCTTTAGGTTACTCTCAAAGTTGTTACCTGAAAAAGTTTCTGTAGGTCTGGCACCTTGTTTTTACCCAAGAAAGAGGCATCTGCTGGTAAATCTGTAGCAAGTTTAGCTGTTGTCCCAAAAATCAAAGGTGGGGATTCAGTAGATACTACTGGTTTGAGTCCCTGCATAAATAAAGATTAAAGTACATAACAATTGTAAAATTACCAATTGTCAAATTAGGCAGACATGTTGCCAGTCACAACAAGGATAAAGAATTACAACAAATATTCATCAGGCATGAAGACCTGTGATTTAATAAAACACAACCAATTAAGGATGCATTATAGGCCCACTTTCTCAGCTACAATTTTGAGTCAGGAATCTCATGATGAGAAAAGCAGCTGCTTAGAAACTTCCTTTTTGATTTCTTCATGCCATAAGTTTCTGGTCATTATACAATTTTTTTTTCCCTTTAAGTTTTCCTGTGCTAGTCCTTGGTCCAAGCTGCTGCTTATTTTTATACATGGTTGTACCTAGGTCGTGTCTGCACAATGCTGCTAGGAGCAGGGGAATTCTTGCTACTCAGGTCAAATAATGAAGACACTAAACCCTCCTCTTGCACACTGAAAGCACTGGTCCATGCCGATGTAGCTAGGATCTGTGTGTTGAGGAAAAAATGGCTAAGACCATATGTTCTTTCATAGTAAAGTAGTGTACGAGCCTCAAGGACACTGCAGTAGCCCTGACAAGGTGACTGTTGTATGCAAGTGTTACTATACTCTGTAACTCATGTGCTACTGCAGCTTTCCACCCCTCACGTACTTCCTCTGAGCAGCATTTAATCTCCTCCTAGTTCAGAAGTTTGCTCTGTGCAGCATTTAATTTCCTCATAGTTCAGAAGTTTGTTCTCTACTTTTGCCAAAATTAAGCCAATTTTATGGTTATGATTTTAAATGAACAAAGTGACAACTTCCTTCAGCAGCCATGAGGTGGCCTCCTTTCATTTATTATAATAGCTAGAATTAACTGCCATACCTTAGCACAGGACAATGCTTTAAGTGCCTTAAATTTTAAGTTATGGCTCTTTAAATACTTTTTTTCTGATTTGCCGTAGAAATGAAAAGCAACATACAAGTAAATTAATGCAATATTCTTTTCAAACAGAAGCAGCAAGTGCTCTCCATGGATTGGATTAGAGCTGCAATAAAACTCCAGCTTCCTCTCAAAGGACTAGTTAATGCATTTTATACTTCGGGAGTAGAGTACTCACAGTGGGACCTGGTCTAGCAGCCCTTTGTTACTCTCATGTCTGCCACAGTTCAGATACACTTCCTCCCCCTACCTCTACAGATTCCTTGTGACACTGGCTATTTTTAACAGAAAGATTAAGGGTTTTTTTCTGCACCTCATAACAGCCTTTGGAATGATCATCAGGACCCTCCTGAAGGCACTAGTCCAATTTCTCACTTTTTCTAGGACCTAAATGAATCTCTCTAATCCCTTTTTACCTTCTTGGTTGTGTTTTGCAAGAAAGTGGTCAAAACTGCCTTCTGGAACACAGTGAATCCAAGCACTCCTAAACCAGACTAACTAGTGCCATTCTACTGGAAGGGCTTCGACAGAGATGAGCACTGAGTTATTTAAGACAAGGCAGTTCTAGTCACAAACAATGAGAACGAAGCCTCTACAAAGCTACTGCTAAGCCAGGGGTTGTTTGGGCCTACAGATGCAAGGATGGCTCCTGGTTTAAAAATGCTCCAAGATAGCAATTTTGGACTTGGTATTTTTGTTGATAAGAACTTAGAAGTACTTTATCAGATTGGGCTTTAAAAGGCTGGCAGTTAAACAGAAACAACTAGACAACAGATACTTGTATACGGGGTGTGCTTGTGATTTTCCCCCCCACCAAACTCTCTTCTTTCTTGTTGATTGTCATTATAAATTGCCTTCCAAAACAGCACTGAATGAGTTAAGAACATCCCCCAATGTCACAGATATTGCCTCACTGGTTTCAGAAAAAAAAAATACAGTAAAAGATAGAGAAGATATTTTTTCCTCTAGAAGCTGGAGAAGATATTTCAGTTTTGCAATGCAGATACTGTTTTAATTCAGATTTCTTAACCCAATGTAAAATTCTACTTTGATTTGTCCACGAATCTTGCGGTCAACTTCAACCAAGTTCAGCTAAATCAGAGTAACTGCATGCTTGCTTCAGTTGACTACATGAGTGTGTGGGTGGAGAGCAAGTAGAACAGGCCATCATCTCCCATCCTACACAGTCAAACTTACTGTAGCTATACATCCTCAATGTTACAAATAAGCAGTTCAGTACAGATCACTTTTGAGTATATCATTAAAACTGTAAAACAATACTCATTGTTGCTTAACTGTTACTTGGTGTTTAGCTCCACTAGAACTGCAGGCTTATTTATTAGCATCGTTCTGCATTCCGCTTCCTCTGTTCTATGCCTTTGACTTATGCTACATAATAAGATATTTCACACTCATCATTGATAAAAAGGTGTTAATCTTTTCCTAAAAAAGAGTTAGAGTCTCAATTCTTGAAGAAAGTATAGCGGATCTAAACACGCAGAAGAGTCAATATCGCCAGATTTCATCAGCATGCTAGGGCTAGGACCTTCTCAAATGTTGAAATCCTTAATGAAAGATCAGGATATGGAGCCACTCCAAGAAAACAAACAAGCAAAACACTCAAACATCACTAATGTTTTATTTGACTTTCTGCTAACCTCTCTGTAAGACCTTGCACAGTTCAATTTGAAGGTCAAAGGACACAATCCATCCACTGGTCGATTAGAACATTTGAAGTTAGAATATACATATATCATGGTAGCATGCATTCCAAGCTACATGAGTATTTTTCTGACAGCATAAAGCCATTAAAGATTTGGAGTGTAATTTAACAGAGACAGTACCCTGCTTTAGCTTCCAAATGTTAGGGAATTGTTCAAACTGAATGATATTGAGAAAGCAGAAAGTGAAGCAAGGACTGAAAAGGAAGTAAAGTTGATTATTTCAGAAGATGCACTCAAATAACCTTTATGGACATAGTGAACCTAAATGCTTATCACCTAAATAGCAAGTCATTCATAGCAGAATATAAACCATTGTATGAAGTTAAATATGTCATCATTAACATGATGTTTTTACATGGGACTGCTTAGAAGCTTTGCTTGCACTGGAAGGACAAATGTAAGTAAAGATGGCTTTGTATAATTTAAAGTATAATCTACATTAAGAAAGGTTAATCATGATAGTTTCCCAATAAATCTAAGCAATTCACACAATCATAGATTAGGATTTTTAGTTTGTGTGTGGAGGGATTGTTTGTTTGTTTTGTTTTTTAAAACTAGCTACAAGGTGAAATACTTTTGTATCAAGTCAAGTTACCCTAGTTTGACTACATTTCTCCTAGGACAGTGGTCAGCCTTGAAAAATTAGGGAAAAAGTTTGTATAGTTTGTCCAATGGTACTTGAAACTGGTCCCACCGTTTGTGGGACATAAACTAAGTATTTGAGCAAATAAAAGGTTTTCGCTGTATCTAGAAGTTACACTCCTCTTTTAGGAGCTGTGATTTTTAACCTATTTGACTCCACTTTCCATAATTGTGGTAAGGTGCAAAATTAAGTCTTTTAAGAATATTAAGATCTAAAAAAAAAAGTTTCAAATTAAGAATTTTTGTTAGTCTGCATTGTTAGTAATGTTACTGTCCACAAAAATTTCTGAATGCACTATCACTGACATTTTGTAAGGCCACAGTAAGTTTGCATTATTAATCTACATCAGAACAATATTAGGTTGAAATAAGTCACAATGCAACATTATTGAACAGAGTCAATAACTATACTGTTTGAATTGCAGAATTTGAATTGCAGAAAAAGTCTTCATCTTTTCCAGAAACGTTAAAACACAGTAGCATTAAAAAAAAAAAACCCTCTATTAAACAGTAGGTTATGACTACTGAATGCAGCAAGGAAATGAATATGAAAAACTTCATTTACAAGTTTTGAACTTAACGTTTATTTACTTAGATGATTGCTTACATTATTTTAATCCTCATTTATCACAAGCTATTCCATCAGACTGACGATTCTGAATGTATCACCTGGCAGTATGTTCCATCTCAACAAACAAACAACTAACAAAAAGCTAGGATTACTTACCAAAAAAAAAAGGCATTTTTTAATGCCTTTTGCACAGTACATTTGATTCCCACAGTTAAGACTAAAACATGTGAATGATGAGCCAGAAAAAAAGCTGGTTTTCATCACTGTTTTTTTTTTTAAAAAAAAAAAAAAAAACAAAGGGAGGGGGTAAGGGGAAGAGGAAGAGTGAGTGAGTGAGAGAGAGAAGGTAGCACTAGAGTAGCTCCAGTGAATTTTTATTAATTATCAGGAAAAAAAAMCCCCTTTGATTTCATCTATGCACATATACATCCTTTTTAATTTTAAATCTGAAATTATATCAGAAATATTTGCCTTTGGTATGTAGTTCTTTGAAACCTTGACTCTTTTCTCCATCGTTAACCTAGCAAACAGAATGACTCATTTTATTACTAATGTAAGAACTTAAGTTTTTTGAAGTTCAGAAACTTAAACCATACTGCATCTGTCCCTTGACAGGCTCACATTTAAAAAATGATCTTTTTTCCACCAATGTGCATTTTCTTTAATCTTTTAGAGTGGCCTGCACTGACTAAGGGACTTGGCACTAGGTGCAGCATTGCTCCTGTTCCTCACAGCCATTATTTCACAATAAATGCAGTTGTGGCTCACAGGTAACACCAAACTACTTGATGATAACGTGTTATTTCCCAACTCTAATACCCACTCATCCTAAAACTGCCCCATGATCTGCAGAAAGGAGCCCAGTGCCTCATCTTGCCCAAGGTCACAGGACCTGAGCAGCCCCGCTGCAGCCCGGTCCTGGGTGTATCATCTCCCTCCGAGTCCAAGGACATCAACTCTGTATATTTACGGAGTGCACAGCTAAAAACCGTGTGTGTGTATTGTAAAGAAAAAAAAAAAAAAACCCTTGATTTCATCTATGATAACCTCTATACTAAATCCTGCCGATCCTGTACAGGAGTCCTGCGAGAGAGCAGACCAGCAGCCCGACGCCCTCCCGGTCCGCTCCCCATAACCGCGAGGCTTGTAACCGAGACATGCCCGCTCCGCCGCCCTCTCTCCGTCCCCGTCGCGGCGGGCAGAGCCGCTCGCTCTCAGCGCTTCCCACCCTCCCTGGGTGCCAGTCGCGCCGCGCACGGAGGACAACCAAGGTCACGGCCGCCGCGGCGCCCCGGGCGGCTCCGCCAGCGCCCCCGTTACCTGCGGGTTGTAGGCGGCGGACGCCGCAGCCCCAACCAGCCTCTGCGTGAAGCTGTTGAACTTGTAGTACATGATGGCGGCGGCGGCCGCTCACGCGCACCTAACGGCCACCGGCGCCCGGCTGCGACGCCCCGCGCGCAAGGACCCCTGCAGGAGCTTTGCACCGCGAGGGCCCGAGAGCTCCACGGCGAATGCCTGAAAGAAGCGAGCTTGAGAAGGTGCCAAAGGGAGCAGGGCAAAGAGTAAAAGCTCTGAAACAGCGCTCCAATTTTCTAAACACTTAGGGAAGGGCACTTTGGAGCAGGTACCTCTCCTAAACCAATGCTGACGGACATTTTTAATCAGGCACCATGCCGAATGCCTAACAGCGTAAAAGAAATAGTGCGCCTGCGCATCGCTGCTCGCGCCCACAGTGGTGCAAGGACGTGGGCGGGAGGTAGGTGGTGAAGGGAGCGGTGATCAACCAATCAACGCAGGCGTGAGGTGAAGCTCCGCCTCTGGCCAACGGTGAGGGCGGTTGCGGCGGTTTAGGGGTGGGGCTCGGCGGCCGTTAGGGGTGGGGCTCGGCGGCCGTTTGGTATTTGAGCAGAGGGTGGCCACTGGGGCGGTCGTATGAGTGTCTCATGGGTCTGAAGGGGGTTGTTGTGTTTCATCGAGTACCGGAGCCCCTGAACACAGTTCGAGGTCGGCAGGTGCCGTGTAGGAAGCGAGGGTCGCTGGTTGCACGAGCTCCTGCGAAGCTCTCTGCTGGGGCCCTGCTGCTCCCGCTTCGTTTGTGAGTCCCTGTGGTTTGAAATAGGGTTCTGTGATTCTGTGTCCTTCCCATCTTGCTTCCTGTGATCTGAGGTGGTTGTAGTCTCTCCTTGTGAGTGCTCTCTGTTCCGGCACGTAGGCTATTACCTTGCCATAGCTATTGTGGTGATTATGGACATCTGGCATATCTACTTTTCTACTGACCACTTTAATTCACTCCAACTTCTCTAATAAATCAGGAATCCATCATGTTACTTGTTCTGAACTTTCCATAACAATATCAGTGCTATGAAATAGGTGAATGCGATGTGACTTTCTCCCTGCCCTTCCCTTCTTCCTCTCTTGGTTTGAATGTAGTCTTCCTGAAAACTCTAGCAGCACTGAGACTGAAGGCATAATGTAAGAGGTTTTTGCCAAGACTTAGGGCATTCAAGGTCCCAAGAGGCCTTGAAGCTACAGATATTTTATGGTAATCTGGCTTCTGGCAAGTACTTGAGGCTGTAGCTTGTTGCCAATAAATATCTCCTCATTAGCCTTCAAAAGTGTACTGCTATTATCTGAATCTGATGATGCAAGTTCTTATCAGAAATTCACACAGAGTTGCATACTGTTGATTAAGAGACCTTACTGAAAAAAAAGGATGATTTACTGATAACGTTTTGTCATTAGTGTCCTGGACTTGAGTTAGAATATCCTCTGTTAGCGGTCTCACGCGCAGTTTGGTAGATAACACACACTATAAAAAATGCTGTGATCATGCACTGAGTGAAATCTTATATTGTTTGCTTATAAACTGGGATTAGATCTTTTGTCTGTAGATGTTTTACAAAGAATATATGATTCCTGTGCTTGACCTCATCACACCTTCCAGCTAGCTTTGTATAATTTGAGCTTAGTGACAAGTAAGTGGAGTCTTCCTGGATTTATCCCCTTGTGAACAGACATATCCTATGCTAATAACAGTTGTTTGGTGATGAGGAATACACTTGTGAGCCCTGTACTTCCCTTTCTTTGTTTAAACATGAATATGAATCAGAAGTAAGTGTAGGTCCTTGGGACTACTGTTGTTATTTGTGCCTGTTGCACTGCAAGATAAGGAATCTTTCCTTTGTGGTTGCACTTCTGCAAACACTGCCTCTGTCTTTCAACGAAAGAGCCAGTTGGGTGGTGTTCCAAACATGACACATGAAAAGAGTATTTCTAACTCTGCATTAGGAATGCTAACCTGAGGTGGTAGGTGACCTTCACAGTAAGTAGGAAATTTGTAAAAATATTTTGTAAGGGTTAGTGATAACTGAAAGCTCCAAGGTTCCCCCAAGACTAGGAAAGTACTAAATGAACTTGAATATGTGTTGCATAACTTATGGTAGAAAGGAGGCTGCCTCTCAGGATTGTACTTAAATAAAACTAGAATAGCATTAGATTACAAATATGCCTGTGATGGAGCAAGAAGACCCTATCTTTAGATAGGGAAATACATATTTTAGAATGGAACACTGTGTATCTGGGCTATATTTGAAGAGTTCTGGTGCTGTTGAAAGTCTACTGAAATCCTTGGGAGCTGGCTTATATTGTAAATACTTTGGAATCTTCCTTGGCCATAGGTTGTGTGCAGATGCACTATAGCTGCACCCAGCTATTTCAGCGTTTGCTACATGGAAGAGTTGTGCTTGACAAGGTTTTAGTAAGGTAGTCATATGCCTTATTCTTCTAAAATTTGTAAAATGCATTAATCTTGGAACAGTCCCACAGGAGCACAATCTTTTGTGCATATGAAGATAATGCCACTGTGTAACTAGCACATCTTCTGTGGGAAGAAGTTCTTGAAATGCAACAAATATTGACTGAAAGCCAGAGAAAGGAAAGGTTGCTGTCCGGAAGCGCCAAGGAGACTGTGGAAAACATGTAATAAGCTATCCTCCTTTTCAATTAATTAGTGTAAATCATTATGTTTAAAAGTAAACTACGATGCTTTGCTGTAAACTCTTGAAATGAAATCTGATCTCTTATCTCTCTGCTGTTTGACTTCAGAAAATTAAAAGACTGGGAAATCTTTTAGTTCTAATTTAGTTTGCAAGAGAGGTGCATAAGAGGATGATGCAATTAAAAAACCGTAAGGAAATATTGTGTTCTCATAACACGAAAGCATGGGGACAGTTATGAAAAGTAAAAATAAAATAAAAATCAGAAGGAGGTAAAGCCTTTCCTTTAAAGGAAGAAACTTTCTTTTGCTTTATACTCTTGTGCTGTCTCTTGCTTTAAGCTCTAGACTTTTACCAAAGACTACATTGCTTATCAGACTTTCTGATATATTGGGTAATTAGACTGTAAAACTTACTGACATAGGAAGACACTGGGGCGAAATGAGGCCAGTCATTCTGGCAAGCTTCAAAGAAGGAGTGGGCATCTTTGTGGACTATAAAACTGTGTATAGTTAATGTAAACAAAATGTCCTAGAAGGAAAAGACTTTAATCTGAGCTCTGTCTTTTTAGACATTAGGTCAAATGGGAGCAATATCATGAGGATATCCCATCCTATCCTGCCTGTCCAACAGGCCTTTTATACCTCATCTGCAGAGTGTGGCAGCAGCTACAGACAGTACCGCCCTAAGACCCATGCTATAGACTACTGTATTTTTTTCCTGTATTTTAAAGGCAGCTGATTTAGTACACACAGGTTTGTGTCGATCGTGGCTTTTTTTTAAAACAGCATTAAGATAATGCCTTCAACATAAGTAGATTTGTGGGACTGAATGAAAGAGGCAAAGTACCTTGAGTTTATTCTGTGGGTGTTATTTCCTACAATTTTTGTGTATTTATTTTCTTTCTGAGGATAAAACAAAGCAGCAGGAGCTTATTCCATTGCTTAATGAATGAAACCTTCATATGCTGATAATTATTTCAGCACAGATGTCTGTAACACAGACTGAGAATCTGCCCATGCAGCTCTGTTCGTGAATTAAGAACAACTGTGTGGGTGGATTTAGAACATGACATTGCTGTGTGCACTCATATTTGTTTATTCAGAACTCATTTTTAATATGGGTAGATTGGATTTGCTTAATGTTTGTTTCATGTGTCTCTATATAAACATATACGTATATAATACATACAAACTCCCAAACTAGATGATCACCAAACATAAGCTCTATTAATGTATGAGACTGACATTGTAAACATGTTGCATTTGAAACGTTTTCACAAGCAAAAGAAATTAAGTCTGTGTGCAGAGTAAGTATCCAAGGCAGTGGTTGCTTCTAAAATGTGTACCTAATTTTCTTGCTGCTTCATTGCCCTTGTGTACTGAGTATAGTATGGGTAACACTTTGAAATAATGACTTAGACTGCTACTACCAACCAAGATTTCTCTTCAACAGACTTAGAGATATTGAAATTATTTATTTAATAATTACCTAGAAACTTTGTGTATTCTACTTTTAAGAAAAAAATTAAAATCCCCAGACTTTAATTTCATGGCTTAAAACCATTATCATTTTTGAAAAGTTGTAATAGCAGGTTGGATTCTTTGCCCTTGGACTTTGATAGGGATGACCATAGGTTGAAGTTTGTGCCATAATATCCTTTGTCCCCTACAACAAAAGGGAAATTGTGACATGACTGTACCCTACTCTTCCAGAAGTTTTCCTTTAAACATTCTGCAGGTAGTGGAATAGGTTCCCAAAGGGAGTGAACAGTATCTCTGGGCAGCCAAAGGTAAAGTATATCTGCTAGGTTTTCCTTTTTTTTACACTGCTAACAAAACCTTCCTTCATCTCTTCCATCTGCCTCCCTAGGCAGTGTTTACCTTCCCAACATTCAGCAGTCCCCAGCAAAAGTTTATTACTCTCAGGTTTGTTGTAGATACTGCTCAATGATGCACTGTCCTCATATTTCATTTCTTCTTACCAGTCTTTTTGCATGTAAATGCATAGATTACATTGAGACAACTGCATCCTTAATACTTGACAAACTTCCTCAAATAAATAAGTTCTGTAGACCAAAACACCCCTTCTGTCAATGCTTTCACAGTGTGATAGATGGTAGTGTGGAGTCAGGCTGAGGAAAAAAATGTTTCAAGGCACAATATTAACAACTAAAATATAATTGCTTTGGAAATATAAAGGGAAAATTATACCAGGTTGCTTGAGTATCAGTGCCTTTTGCTTGTTTGGCTTAGTGCCACTCATGAGTCAACTATATTTGTGATCTTAGTTTTAGTGTATAGATTACAAAGCTATACTTGGGTTTAATTCACCCCCTTCCACCAGTGACACTGCCCTGTTGGTGACACTGTCCGCTCTAACAGTTCTCTGGACAAGATGATAATCTTGAGGATGTAGTATTGCTGAAGCCAACTGCTCAGTCATGAGTTTGTCTTTAAAAACTTGACAGTTTGTTCACTACTTAGAGTATATGATCAGAATTTCCTGCTTATCTCAGGATGCAAAATGTACTGAACATAAATAGATGGAAGTGGAGTTTCACATGATCCTTTGAGTTCTTGTAGCTATTCTCATAATAAATAATATTTCAAAAGCTCACACATTCTGTAACGTATAAGCTGTTACAGCTGCACCCTCAATAAAATGGAAGCTGACCTGTATGTATGTGCTGAGATGGCTCTGTTTGACAGAATGCTTTGAAACCATGCAGTTCAGGGAACAAACAAACAAGAATAACAGTGATTATTCCGTACAGAACAACATGGATAGTAATTCTTAAAGGGTTTTCAATTAGTAATTCTATACTTTTTTTTATCTGAATGTCCAAGAATTTGTCAGGACAGTATATATGTTGTAGATTTACAAAATCTAAATCTAAAACAAAACCTGTGTTTTAGCTAGGGCTGTATTTAGAATACAGAGCTGAAGTGTCATATCCTTATCTCTTCCTGAACCCAGTTTTCTTTGGGAAGTTTTTCTACAGCAGACTGAATAAGAAACTAGGACCAAGCTGTGTGCCAGGACTGCTTGGCCAAGATACAATCTAAGAAAAGCAAATCTTTTGGTAGTAAGTTCTGGTTTACTATGCTGGGATGTGCATCTCCCATGAATTGCTTCCAGTACTCTGGATTCACAAATGCACTTGATATATCTTTATTATGTTGAAGAGAAGCAAAAATTTTATAGAATAAAAGGGAAAGCTTCCTCCAAATATACTCAGCTGGGAAACTCTAGACTAGAAATGTGCTTTTGAAGTAAATCACTCATCTCTTCCAACCATTGTGGCTTGCATCACTTAGCAAGCTTGGCGCTCAGACTGGATGCACTTTTAGATGAAGCAGCACTTCCTGCTAGACTGTAAGATGCACTTGAGCAGTGCACCTTGTGTGTCCAGCTGCTAGCCAGTCATCAGGGCGAGAGTAGAGCCAGTCTGATGTTACCCTCCGATGATATGTGTGTTGGGACCTCTGTATCCCCTGCTGCATTTTATGCATTGCTCCTATTGTCTGCACGACTTGCTGCGAGTAACAGTCTGAGGAACTGTGGAAGACTGGATGTGAGAGTAGATTTTCTAAATCCTGATTCCTGCCTAGATTCAGATTCACAGCTATTACCTCTAAGGTGCCCTTCTGGATGTTAGCATAGGATAAAACTGCTCAGAGCTAAACTCTTCCTGGACTCACTCAGAAGTCTTGCTTTGCTGCAATTACTTATCAATAGGGCAGTATTTGAAGGGTTTTCTATTGGGCTGTCTTTTAAAAGGGCATACTTAATTTCAGTAGTACTAATGTCAACTGTCTGATTACCAGATAAATCTTTTTCATAGAAAAATATTCTTGTTTTATGAATCATTTAATATATCAGAGGTAACATCATAAAAATTGATTGTTGCCATGAGATCAATGTCTCCTGCACTGCAAACAAATGCATAGCTTTGACTACATTTATTTTGCAAGATTGTATTCTTCTAGCAGCAGGAACCATTACCCTGTGATAAAGCACTTTGCTACTGACATTCTCTTCTAATTATCTTCTATGCAGCATGTATAGCCTCACTGGCATTCTGTAAGCATGTAATTATTCTTGTTTGGTCTCCCCGTAACACAATATAACTCCTATCTATTTCAGGAGGCCTTGCAACCTCTTGCAGGTTTTTCCCCTTTGTACTATAAATGATATTTTTTTCCAGTTTAAATGCTCTCACTGTCTCACTTTTTGTACCTCTCTGTGCTTTCTTACTGTCCTTGGAAAAGGGGCATTGTAGAGTTGGGATTCTAGATCAAGCAGATCTCCCTCATAGCAGTTCCCTGCACAGGAGAGAGAAGTTTCAAGGATAAGGTGGCAGTGTGGGGGAGAGAGACTTGGGGAGAATATGGAGAAAGTACAAAGTAAGAGAGAGAAAAAGAAACTCATTTGCTGCTTTCAAAAAAAAAAAAAAATCTAGAGACTGTTGGAATGATTACAGTAAAATGAAGAAAAGCAGAAAGGAAATGTTCCTGAGCCAAGTCCCTGCACATGTGAAAGAACTGGATAGCTGCAGAAGCCAGCAGGCCATCAAGTCCAAGTTGCCTGCAGCATCTGCCTCTGTGCAGGAACTGGTCCTCAGCTGTGTGTGCACAGCCCTAAGCAGCTATGGTGAGGTTTAAGCTTCATAGCATTGCTTTTCTCATCTTTATTTTTTGCCAAGCAAAAGATCCTCTGTATAAGTGCAGGTGTATGCATATGCATTGCAGCAGTGTGCTGACCACACTTAACAACTCATTAAAAATTTGCAGAAATTTTGTCTTTTAACAAGATCCTCTCAAGTTTTTTTTTTTCTCAGTAAATATTGCTGAACCATCTCTGGCTGCAGTGTCTTGTGTGATGCCATTTGCTAATGGAGGGTTTCATTTGGCTCAGTATATAGGAGACTGAGCTTTGGTAACTGGAAAATACAAGTTCTGTTTCCCAGAGAATATTGGAGCTTGCAGGACCACTGGTAGCACAGGTGTGTTTTAGTAAGAGTGCTATATCATGCTCTGCAACTGCAGAAGCCTGAGAAGTGGTGATGAGCAGGAATGGAAATGAATTTGGCACCATGATTTTACTTGCTTTTTGCCTTGTATACAATTGATTTAGTGGGGTTTTTTTTCCTCCCTTCATTATAGCTCTCTTTTTAGATTTTTACCATTAGGTGAAATGGCTTCCTGTGGGATTCTGTGTCTCTTCTAGGAAACAGTATGTGTTATTCAAGACTCAAAAGCAGAACGGAAACTTGCTTCTATGGATCCTCACAGCTGCTGGAGGCATTGCTTTGACCTCATTAAATTGTTTGTTCTAGATCTAGTTGCCACCAAACAGATACTATCATTGAATTTCAAGCTTTTTATATGCACTGGCTAAACACTTACCTTATAATGTAGAGATTACACTAAAATGATGGGAACCAAATTATTCTAATTTATTTCTTTGCTTTCACTCCATTATTAAATTATAGCATCATGTTTGTAGTGCTTCAGGCAGAAATGTAGGAGATCTGCATGCCTCCTTTACAGAAAGGTTTTATTGTTAGAGACAAACATTTTCCTAATGCTGTTAATTTTATTTAAGATTCCATATATCTTCAGTGTAAGCTAAAAGCTGACTGATTCATACACAGACATAGAACTTTGAAACAATACCCATATATGTGTCTATTGTGCTCCATTTTGGGTGATTACAGCCCTAAATTTTAAACTTTCTTAAAACTGCTTAAAGAAATAATTCATGAGCTATGATTATATGAGTATACTTTAAAACAGTAGGAGAAAGCTAGTGGGATAAAGATATTGCCTGAGAGCTCATATTAAAGTAAAGCTAAATGCAGCAGCATTTCAGATGTTGTCCTGGGCCTTGAGTGTGTGTTGGCTGATGTGGTGCTGACCACAAACGTGAGCAGCAGAAACTGGGTTTAGTGTATCAGCTGTTGGTAATGAAGGTCGGGTAGGGACTCTCTGTGCTGAGAGGACACATTTCAGGAGAATTTCCCAGTCCTCATTTAAGAGAGGAAAGCATATGACCTTTTTCTTTTTAAATCAAAAAATCTCTTTGCTTACATGTGCATTTTGCTGAGTTGCGGCTTGTAGGATCCCTGGATCTCCTTGTTATGCTTTTTGGTAGTGATGAGTGCTGAATGAAGAGGAAAACAACTGTGGAATGGGGTAAGATGGTGCAAGATTCTCTCCTGATCTGACAGGCAGCTTCTGTGAGAGATACATTCAGAAGGCATTTAGAAGGAAATAGTAAATCACAAATGTTTGCAATATAAGCTGCTGTCAAAGTGTATAACCCTAAGAGATTGGTAAAAGTGTTTATATTTAGCAAAATATTAGCTGGGTTATATTTATTACTGATAAGTGGACTGGGGAAGTGCTTTTTGGCATGTTGCCTTGTGAGACAGGACAGAATTCCTCTATGTATTTCCATATAGAGGTGCCAGTAAGAGCATACTAGGCAGGGTGGGAAGGCAGATGCTTGTCCAGCAAGATCATTGGAGGGAGGGACAGGGGGGTGTGCTGTCATTCTGGAGGTATTCTCTGAGGCACAGCAGACTGCTAGTGTGTTTGGTGACAGAAAGGATAAGGGATAGAAGGGGTAGTGACTAATGTCTTCCTACAATTCTATGAGTCTTAACGTGGGACCTTTAATACTAGAGGGAAAGGCTGCTTTTGAAGTTATAAAGCTGCTGGTAGCCTGTTATATACTGTTGGAAATGAACCATCCAATGTAAGTGCAAGTCCCAACTTGGCCAGTTTGCGCTCTTGCTGAGTAGAAGCATAATCTCATTTTGGTAATCCATCAAGATATAAAAGGGTACTACAAATCTGTACCTCCACAAATCTGTTACTCCAGTATTGCTTTGGCAATACTTGTTCATCTGTCAGGAGTTTGGTCTGACAATGACCACTAATGCAGATATACAGGTAGGTGGCTAAATGCCAGGCAGACCGATTGACTGCAGTTGTGAGTGAATCTGAATGGGCTGCAGAATGTGAGGAGCTAGATTAAGATTGTAAATATAGAGCCAGATGTGGATGGTTTAGGCTATTTTGCATTGCTTTCTAAAAAGGTTTGCTTTGCCTGTTTTCTCCTGTTGCACATGGCATTTGTTGTAGGAAGGAAAAAGTTCTTATCCTACACTGAAACAGCAACAAAAAAAAAAATGGAGTTGAACTGCCCTTCACATGTGCATGGCACAGTCCATATAAGGAGAAAGCAAAGGAAACGCCTCAGACAGTGGATTTTAATGTTTAGTCCTAATGCTTCTTGGGTGAGGAGTGGAAATGTGAAAGAAAGAAACCTAAGAAAACTAACAGGATCGAGAGGCTAGAGTGAAGCAAATGAGGTCAGTGGTCTTGCTGAGGGTAATATGGCATTTCCTTCCCAGTCTCTGTCTTCCATAATCCATATGACAAATAGTTTTTTTTCTAAACAAGGCAACCTATCAAAGCTGGATTTAATTTACCACTGGTTGCCCGACTCCCTTTAAGAAGATTTTGTCTTAAAACGTAACTTTTTTAAGCTTCTTGAGGCAATGGTGATCAAAAAGTTGTGACAACTCATTCAAACAGTTTGGATCAACAAACCCGACACATCCCAAATATGCTGCACCAAAGGCAGGAATACTCAAGGAGTCAGCATAGATTTGAGGGTTATAATCCAGAATTTTTGTCAGGAATACAAGATAACTGGAAAGGCTGTGTGTCCAACATGTTGTTTTAGGTACCTAAATACATTTGCCCATCTCAGTGCTACTCTAGATACGTTAAAGGAACAGGACCTGAGAAGTGGTTTCCAAAGTAAGTCCCTCAAAAATCAGACAGCAGATTGACTGATGATCTTCACTTGAAAGAATGAGAGAAGGATAAACCAACCATTCAGGTATCCTGGAAAACTAGAAATGAATGTGAAGCATAAAGGACACAGGGTTGTACACGCATATTGGAGGAGAGGACCGGTGCAACTGAGAGAAAAAAGTGTAATGCTATGGATGAAGGGTTTCTGATTCTGTTCTGTTCATACATTTCAGTGACAAATATTCCCCAATTTGCAAGGATACAACAAAATCTTGGCATCGAGTAAGCAGGCAAACTTTGTGATTCATTCTTAACTGTGCATTGCACTATATTATTAGTGTCTGTAAGTTTTCAATGAAAAGTTATTTTTCTTAGAGTTTTATGCAGAGTTCGTTTTCTGTTGAAACTAATGGTTTTTTGAAGGTTAATGGATAGCTTCATTCTGCTTTTGACTGCTGAGAAACAAAGTATGCTTTCAGTAAAGATATAAGTAGTAGTAGGCAAATTTCTATTACCAAACACTTCTAGATTTGATTTTTGTATTGATTTTTTTTAGATTATTTGTGTTTCTCTTTTGAGTGGGCCTCTGCATGGCTATACTTAGAGAATAAACTTTGAGAATGTTCCTGTCTTTTACATTTAAATGATATGTAGCGTGGGTCTGTGACGAAAGTATTCTTAAAGATGATACTTTTCTTTAAAATGATACTTAAAGATGGTATTTTAACATATGTCCCAGTTTCACATGGTTTCCCATCAGAACCCTCAGCTGCCCTCAACTTCACATACTAATTAAGAATCAAGAATCTTTACATTTTTGAAGTTCAGTGTGTCCAGACTTGTTATTCAACTGAGAATAGTGACAAGAGTAGCTGGGGTATAACAGCAGCATTAAAACTTTAGAGATGCATGCAAATGTTGTTCTTCTATTTTTGTTGTTCTACTACTGGCCAACATACACTACCACTGTGAAGAGTTCCTGAGTTCCTTTGTTAAAAAAGGAACACCTTTGATACCACTGGAATATTTATTTTGAGCTCCACTCTGTAAAGTATATCAAGAAAGCCAGGAAATTTTATTTCATTATTTTATGTATCTAGCACTGTATTCACATCAATAGAATATATTTATTACTTTTCCAAATTATACACATTTCTCTACAGATATGCAAACAATATATAAAATCAGCATTCTATAAAATTATAAACCTTTGAGTTTATAAAGAACAAAGGAGTCTAAAAAGCTGTAGTTGCAAATATTCACATTTTATTAATCTGACCAAAGATTTATACTATTATTATTATTAAAATTTCTTGTCAAAACAGATTGTCAGTTGGTTGTTCATTGCACAGTCTTCATGATGCTTAACTTAGGTCATCTGCAAAAGATATTCCCTATGTCGAGTTGCATTTCTCAGGCATATAGTATACTAGTTTTTAACTACAAAACAAGCATTTTATTGTTCCATGTTGGTTATGTGTTGGGCAGATCTGCTCATCTGAACTGTTAATGCTCTTGTTAAAACACCAGTCTCTCTCACTATACTTCCTTATATTAACAGAGATCTTTTTTCTAGAGCAAGAACTAATACATATACTGATATGTGTCTTCTTTTACATACAAGTAAACAGGAGAAAATATGAATCAATTTTCTTTTGTAAAATCATGATAAAAAAACTTGTTAAAGCAACATAACTTTGCTGTGCACAGTTTAGGTAATTTTTCTGCAGATGTTTCTGTAAAACTGCATTTGAAGGGATAATACTAAAATTTTCAAGGAACTTCAAATGACTTAAATTTCTTTTTCTATGAGAAAATTCTGAATCTAGCAGACCATGTTAATTTTGTTGGTGACCTATTCATAAAAATCTTGCTGCAGACTAATGAAATTTAGTTGGCCAGCATGCGCATATGATTATTTCCAGGCCAAAGCTCGAGTATCAAAAATTTTTGAGATTTTTATTCAGTGGGGAAGAGATGAGTGTTTTCTACCCATAGGACTTCAATCATATTTTGGAAACATGAAAGTTAAATGTTACAAAAGCTGAAGACTGATCCCTTTTAAGGCAATTTCTTACACATGATGAAAACACAGACCTTTTTCCTTAAATACATGTGTAACAAGGAATGAATCTCACATGGCAAGAATTTTTATCCTCATTAGACTTATTGCAATGTACTTATGGATCAGCCATTGTACAGCAGGAGTGAATACCCCATGTTAAATGACTGACCTTTGTGTTGATAAAACTATTTAAAATCACCAGTTGGCCAAATTCTTTTTTTGGGGAGGTGTTCATAAAGATGATAGTCTTCCTTTTATCGCAGCTATTAGAGCTTTTTATCGAAAGAGAGAACCTTCTGTACTTTGTAATTTTTATTTTTGATGCATCTACTGGCTTCATGAAAAACTGTAGAAGGAAAATATATTGTACACACCTCTCAATTCCAATGGTTTGGGGAAAGATCAAATGTTTCCAAGTAGCAGCAAGTGCTTGAAAGGACTGCAGCCAATATATTGTTGTGTAATATACAGTAAGTCAGTCCTAAGGGTTGAACTTACAGTGTATGATTACCTGTTGTTATCATCAAGAAGAGTAATTGCAGTTCAAAACTCATTAGAATTGGTTTTATTTTAGACGAAAAGAAAAGCTGGCTCACAATTACTTATACTATCTTCACATATCCCCAGATTTGTTACATTCCATCTACTTTAACTGCAAATACTTCATATATTGAAAGAGGTATTTTCCATGAAAAAAAAAAATCGTATAGGCTTCAAATTGGCAGTTATTATAAATGAGCCAACTTGTCCTGGTTTAGCTTTTAAAATGCTGTATTCAAACACAATGCATGCTGTACAGCATGTCTGCATAAACCAAAGTCTATGGTACCCTTTATTAAAATCTGTTTAAAGGTATGCTTTTTTTGTCCTCCTGTATAATTCAGGGGTTTTTTTAGGTTTCATCAGAAAGTCACTGATCCATTGAAAATAAGATGACAAATATTAGTATAAGTCAGGAAGCCTGCTTATTTACTATAGAGCTCTCTGTTTTAAGGCTACCTTTGAGATCAGGTTTCTTCAACTTGGTTTCTAAGGAAACCCAAAGTCAACACACTGATAGCCATCCTACATAAAATTGGGAAAAAAAAAATTGGTATCTCTCCATAGCAGGCTTAGAGAGCAAGTTTCAAAATAATATTTTATTATACTTCAAACTTAAAATACATAAGGTCATTTTGCCTACGGTCTGCCATACAAAAATTGCACATTAGTTATTTAAAATGACTTAAAATGCCATAGACCTTTACATAATTATTTTCAGTAGGTAACCTTTTTATACTGGCTAAGGGATTCCATAGCTGGCAAACACTTTATAAAGCATCAAACATTTTGTTCTTACACCAGATATAATCTGGATCTGTTCATCTTCAAAAACTTCCTGTCCTTAATTGCTTATACAAAATGATTCATGATGTAAACTGGTATTCACAGGATATGTGCATTAATTTTTATTTTTCCTTTTGTACTGACAGCTTTATAATTAGTGCTAAAATGCATATTACATTGTCTTGAAATCAAGATAGCAGCATACTTTAAAGTATATACACATTTCTTATGCATTTCAAACTACAGCCATGATGATGATCACTTGAGAGTGGTTTTTTTGGTGGGGAGGAAAGGGAGCAGCTGCAACGCAGAGTATTTGTTTGGTTAAATACAACACATGGACAAAAGACAAAGTAAGTTTTCAGGGTTGTATGGAAACCAGTATTTTGCCCAAGCACATAATACATGAAAAACAGCACATAAAAATTTGGCAGGCTAAGTTCTTACATGTGGATGTTTATTTCATGGCAAAAAAAATGGGGAGCAGATACACAAGGTAGGTATTTCCTTCTTGAAAACTGGAGGATTTTTTTATATTTTCAAAATAAACTTTTCATCAGAAGATGAAAATGTTATTTTCTTCAACAGCTGTTCTTGGATTAAAATATGAAGTTTTGTCAAGGAGGAATTTTTTTTGAAGAGGAAGAAACATTTTCAACTGACTGTAATATATAAGAAGGATATATATATAGATATATATCTCTTTAGCTACACATGCAGGAATACAGAGCCAGCATCTCAGCTGGCAGAACTCATCTAAGTGTCTCTCAAGTCAATACTTCTCTAACATCAGCTGTGACTCTGACCTGAGAAATTTTTGCTTAACAGATATTCCCCACTCTGTGAAATGCAAGAGCAGCTTTCTCAACTACATAATTCTGAAATAAAAGGAATACCTGTAGCAGTCTAGGGTAGTGTAGAGCTGACCTTTTGAACATCAGTACGTGTCAGTGACAAGAAACAGAGGTATGTTTGTAATATGACTTAAAATTGTGTTCTTTAAAAAGGCCTGCCAGTAGGGAGACTACTGAAATAATTTCCAGGTCTTCAGAAGCCATTTGCAATATAATTATTTTTCTTTTAAGACTACTTAAAATGCTAATGAATTTTTTATGTCTTGAGTTTTTTCAAGGTAGAGCTTTCAATGTCCTGCTTACTCACTCATCTGGTACTTTAATCCCAGTGAGCAATTTGAGATGTGTTATCTAGGTGGTAGTCATTTTAGTTCTAAAGTTGTTAACAAATATGTATATAAAAGATACTTCTGCAGTACAGTAATAGTAAATACTTTGCACTATTTTCAGGCTAGCACACCAAATTCAACTATGCTGATGACTGTGAGCTTCCATATTAATAGGAAAGCTCCTTGCTGATGTTTATTGATACCTAAATTTGTAAAGCTGTACCTAAATGTGTTTTAATGTTTAACTGCACAGTTCTACATTACAGCCTTTCAGAATTATATTGAGCAATGTTACTAAAGCAGTACTACACAAGAAATGTAGTGTACAGTATTTCAGAACCTAATTTCATTCATTTTAATTTTCTAGTTACATTGCAGAATTTACTGTTTTACCAAATTCAACTCCCACTTTGTATTTTGCTTTCTTCCATATTCTTTAGGCTTTTTACAGTTGCTTTTTAAAATACCAATTAAGATAGTATATCATTGAATAAGAATCACAGAAGTTGATGATGATGAAGAGTATCATCTGACAAGGAGCAGTTGTTTTCTAGTGCTTTCTCCAGACTGTTTCAGGTAATGGAATTGTAAAATTTCCCTTTGAGAAAATTCACTATGCTATGTTATAATGTGTAGTTAATTAAATGGGGAAAAAAATCTATGCTTATTGATAAATATCTTCAAGTGGATGGGGTTCAACTGAAAATGTAAGTAAAATCTGGATAGCTGTCCAGTAAGCTACCAAAAATATGTATTTATCAATGCCTGATTTTTTTTATGCTGATCTTTGTAAAGTAAAATGCTTGCTTCTGATAAGGAGATTGTTCCAGAGCTTGTTACCAATATCATGCCCGCTACAGCATTCAGATATGCACATACTCATCTGGGTTATTCCAAAGCCACTGATTTTTACTAAAGGTGTGTCTGCTTAGAATCAGGCCCTTGGATTTCCCCCCCCCGCCCCTGACATATTCTTCATCTTTAAGTGGCAGAACCTGAGCTACTCTGTTGTGAGGCTCAAAAGCAGTAGCAACTCTTCTTCAATATCTGATTAGCTTATCTGTGTGGAAAAAATAAAGATACTTCAGTCAAGTAGGTCTTAAATGTCTCCAAGGGGCATTTGGATTTTAAACTTCTGCTGCCTGTTGCTTAGCATGGCATGTGATTTTTTTTTTTTTTTTTTTTTTTTTTTTTTTAATGGGAATGATGAATCTCAGTATTAAGCCCATTTTTGTTCCATTTTTGTGTGGAAAGGCCAACTGAAGACCACACAGGCCTGGCTGAGGACTTCAGAGTCCTCTTTTATTATTTCATTCTCTCAGGTGTCAGACATCCCTCCCTCTCCTACAAGGTGTCCAAGCCAGATGGGCATCCTTCCTGTCTGAATAGTGCCACGCTTTCTCCAGGCTGGTGAGAATGTTCCATAGGACCATCCGGTCAAGGACACATGCGGTGACTTTCCACCGTTCTCTTCAAGACACAGCTTAGCAAGTCACAAATTTGGTCAATTTAAGAACTCTGCAGAGAGGCTTCTACTGTACCTAGCAGATCGGAATTTGAGCTCATGGTAACATTGCACAAAGCTATGATAAATGAAAGTAATTGGCAAGGCTAATAAAACAATGCCACTAACCACACAAATTCCTCCAAGAATCCTTCCGGGTACAGTGATGGGACACATGTCACCATAACCAACTGTGGTCATAGAGATGATCACCCACCAACAAGCAGCAGGAATGCTGGCATAATCCTTATTCTTTGTTCCCAAGTCCAGCCCATTTTCAAGAAGCTGGGAAAGTGCACTGAAAATTGCCATAGCAACACAGATAAAGACAAGTAGCATCACCATCTCTCTGTAACAGCGCTTCAGAGTCAGACCAAGTGTTTGAAGGCCAATGAAATGACGAGCAAGTTTAATCACCCAGAAAATCCTCATCATTCTTAAGACCCTCAAGGTGACTCCAGCCCTCTGAAGCTGCGAATTTTCCCCGGTAAAAACTGTCATTAGAACAGAGATGTAGTAGGGAGTAATTGCTAGTAAATCAATGATGTTGAGAGGTCTTCTGACAAACTCACACTTGTTTTTGGAGACGATGAACCTCACAATGCACTCTGCTGTGAACCAGCCTATGCAGATAGCTTCAATTATCCTGTCAAAAGAAACAAAGTACAGTATTTATGGTCTGTGAAAATGCTTCAGTGGATGTTTGGTTTGTTCACAGACATTATCAAATTAACATTCAGACCTTCACAGACAACAAACAGAAAGCCACACTATTCATATGCTGGGTGTGTAGCACCAAATTTCCGCAATCAGCGTGTAGATTTACTGAGAATTTTAAAATTGTCTGCTAAGAACTTGCTTTTGGATTGTCTTCTGAGAATTATATGTTGCTATTGGTTCTGGTACTGTGCAAATTTTCCTAAGAAATCTGGAATGCTATAGGACATTAACAGACCTAGCATAACCTAGACTTTTATATTTTTTTTTTAATGGGGAGGCCTGATCCACTCTAAGAAAGTCAAGAACTGCAGATCAGTGAACTGCCTGATTACTGCCAGCAGTGTACTTGACTAAAATAAAAATGAAGATGGAGTAGGTGGAAATCATCTTTTGAATTGGATCGCCCATGCAGATTGGGTCTTCACAATCAGTCCATCTTGCTTGCATTCTAAACGGGCTTACCTGGAGCCTATATGCAGAACTTTGCAGGTGAAGCCAATAAATACAGCCAGCATTTTATTCTTCACTAGTGGGTATGCTCTACCTGCATTAGTTGAGATCTTTCTGCTTTAAATGTAGTTCCCCTTAAGCTGTGTTGTTGCAAAAATGTCAAGGTAACCAGAGCAATAAGCAAGACTTTCTCCTTGCCAAGTACAAATAATGGCCTTGATAAAATAAAACATTGCTGTCTAAGAAGGAAAATTCAGTACATTCTTGTGTAATTTAAAATTACACTGCAGTGAATAAGATTTGAGAACATTCTCTCACTTGAAAGGTAGAAGGTGAGATACTTTGTATACCAAGTGTCTCATCACAGATATGAAAATTACTCTCTTCTTAAGAATTCAAACTGTGCTCACTTGTTTAATAAAGGAGGGGAATTAGTGCTAGTATTTCCCCTCTTCCTTTGTTTGCTTATCTCATTTCACAAACATTTAAGATAAAAGCAAATCACCCATGTCATCTCTTACCAACAGGTCTGCAAATGATGTGTCATTCAAGATTTGAAAATACTCGATGAAACCAGAGTTTCCATTACTTCAGGAGACACTAATAAGGTAGTTATTGCTGCTATAGATACTAAGTCATAAGTCATTATCTAAATGTCATTTGAAAACATTAAGATGACAATATTCTTCTGTAACTAATACCAATAAACTTTATAAACTAACTTTTATAGGAGTTTCATAAATTGTAACATTTTAATTCATATAATATACTTTAGTTTTATGCTAAAAATGAAGGATCTAGTGACTAATCATTGAGATACTTATAACTTAGATTTTAATTCCAAACATAGCAAATTGAAATGAACACAAATTAACTCCTTAGAAATAATGTAAAGAGCTATGAATATCACAATAGTTTTCTCTTACAAATTATCCTCTAAAAATAAGCTTTTGAAAATACTCATGTTTCCTTTAAAAATAAGTCGTGCCTCAGGTGCTGATTTGATTTCTTATAAAAAAAAAATTGGTTCATACTGTCCTCACATCAAAATGCTGATTTGCTTCGTTATATGAATTTTTTTGTATAAATAAGGATAACGGCTTTTATTCCTTTATGTTGAAAAATCAAGAGAAAAAGTGTTTTCTTCCAAGTACAGTATTTCCTTTCTCATCCTTATTATACAAATGCTGAAGAAAAAAAATCCTAATAAAGAAAACCATAAAAAACAGCAAGAGCATGCTAGTGATAAGTCTGAATGTACTTACAGGTTATTGGCTAATTGGGACCTCATATAACACTTGAAAAAATGTAGCTGGATATAAAGTTGCAGCTAGGAATATTCTGCAATCCAATAGACTTTATTCCATTACACTTTATAAAAATCAGCTGGTAGTTCTCCCTATGTCCTATGGAAGGAAAAAAAAACTATTCCTAATTTTAAAGATGTTTCACTTAGTATTTCCTCCTATGGAGGAGGACATTGAAGATATGATTACTCCATTATTACAAATTAAGCAGGTTATCCCGGTGTCAAGCTGTAATGAAGTTTGGTCTAGATCTGTCATTCAGTTGGAGTCTGATCTGTGAATCAGTATTGGTCTGCTATAACTTTGGGGAATAGTTTTGCCACTGAAAGTCAATGTTACATGAGATGTAATCAATTCATTGTTTTACTCTAGAGCGCTACTACTAGCAGTTTTTAGCTGAAGGGATACTGTAAATCAATTATACTGCACTAGGAAGGACTTGAGATCCATTTGTTGTAGAATAGACTTCAAGAGACCTAAGGAACAACATCACTGATGACAAAGATAAAGACAGTGTGAAATGCATTGCTTCCATTCCATTATATTTTGTACTTCCATTTCTCCATGGTTTACCTAGCCATCTTTCCCATCCATTACAAATATCTTGGCTAGGGAAAAGATGATGAAAAAGCATCTCTCTCTCTTTTTTTTCTTCTTCCCTCTTCCTGCTTCTTTCCAGCTGTAGAATAGTTTGATTCCTTCTCTTTTTACTCCTCTTTGCCTTTATAAGTGGATTTCAGCAGTCCAGATCAATCGCATCCGAGTAAGCGTTGTCCAAGCAGAGAAACCTCTGCCTCTTATGAAATTGAGAGCGCCATATATTAAGTTTGTCATACACTGACTTACCTGTATCACTGACTTACATACTTGTTAATAGATAAATAGCATCTAATTAGGAAACCAAAATTAATGATTAGTCCTTAAGAGAATTTAATTTAATACGAACTTAAGGCAGCTAAGATACGTTCACTTGGAAGACTAAAGTTAGTATATCTTCTGTAATCATTTCTTAAAATATTTGCTGCATATTTACATGACAGACTGCCTGCTAATACCTACTCCTGAAATAATATGTAATTAAAAAATCTGTAGCTATATAATTAACTCATAAGCTTTATATGGTAAGATGTAGTTCCTATTTTATAAACTCCTGTCATAGGTTTTGGTGGTTGTTTGTTTTTTTTTTCCCTATATCAATTTGGTTTTAAAATAGCCACTCTTCAAAAGGGAGAGGGGAAGTTAGAAACAAACCCATAAACTGTTTCTTCAAAGATCCCCATAAAATTTCTGAATAATCAGAGAAAATACCAAGTCTTAATTTTTGTCTGGTACCTGTTATTTCTACTTACTGTTTGCATGATCTTCATTGTCCCAGACCTGAGCACAGGAGTGATTATTTTTGCCTTAAATTTTAAGCTTTTTAGTATTTAATAGCTTTTCATGATTGCTTTAATCATGATTTTCATCATTGCTTTGTCCATGAACCTCTTTTTTTTTGTAATACAATCACTATTTAATTTTATTCCATCTAAAAATCGTCTTTCAAAGAATGCTATTTTACATATATATTTACTAAGTTAAACTTATTCAGAAATGTTTCAATCATTAACAGGACTAGTTTGTTATATGAAAAGGATGGTATTGTGAATGTCTTAAAAGTATTTTGATTTAGCATTAATTTTTACCTCAAAGTGCCAATTTTATGCTTTAGTATCTTCTGGTGAGTTGGTTGAAATCACCCCAAAATATTCATTAGCAGCACTATAAGCAATTAAACTTGTAAATAAAACATACACATCTACAGGACACAAGGAAAACAGATGACATAATTAAAGAGACAATATGACAGGATTAAAGATTAAACTCTGCCAACACCGCTTAGTTAAATTGTTGCTAAAACCTATTTCCATGAAAAGCACATTAAAAAAGAAAAATATCCAAACAACAGCTATCATGCTCAGGAAGATTCTGAGACATTTGAGCAAATAATGCTTTTCAATCCTTTTAAAAACAATGGAATTTCTGCCTAACTACTAGAGGAACTGGAGGAATAAGAGCCATAAAATAACCAATTTTACTGCATTAAAAACTTCCTGGCATTTTTCCATTCTATCCTGGATTTGGTGGTAATAATATGTGTCTATGCATGAAACTGGTGTTTGCCTTTATACCAGAGAACATAATGAAACCTGTCTCAGCACCCCAGATACCTTTCACATCTGTCAGAGGATATCTGGGCATGAATATCCAAACTGTGGGGTCTTCAGCATCTTTTTCTACCTCCTTTGAGCATGTGCATAGCACCCTACCCTGATGAGCTCTTCATAGTTCTGTGCCTGGGAAGTGATACAGGTCCATTCATTCACTGCGTTACTTCTATCTTGGAACACCTCTATGACAATTTTGAGCATCTCAAAATCCATCAGAAGAGTCCACATAATTATTTTTAATTTAGGTGTTTTCCATCTTCATTCTTTCAGAATTTAGTGTTAAACGTTTGAGTTAGCTCTCATTCAAGGAAGGAGTAGGATGTTATTTTTCTCAATAGATGTTGGACATGAATATTTGGTTTTCTGAAGTTCCACAGAATTAAAGGGATAATGATTTTTGTGCCTCTGAAACCTAAATATAACTTTTTAAAATTATGTTTTACAGAGATGACAAAATCCCATTGGTGGCTGTTTAGAGATGCTTTTTCGAAGAGTTAAGTGTTTATATGCTTTTGCTTAAGAACATAGCAGTAATATGTTTGATAACTGAAGTTTTCAAGTTTGATAACTCTCAATACAGATTTAATCATGATTCAGTAAGTGGAAAGGGGACAACAGTCTCTTCCTTGTGCTAACAAGCTATTTGTATATAGCATTAAAAAAAATAAATACATCGTTGTGCTGGCTTTCAATCAAATGGCTTCAAATGGCTTGCTGTTACAGGGCTCAAGAAACTCCTCAAAAGATTATGCCTATCATGAGTTTATAGACAGGTCCCTAATCAGAGACTTTTTGTGTGCATCTGTTGGAACAGTTCAGGAGAGAGCAAAGATGACTTGGAATTGCCAAAAGCAACAGAAGGGGAGACAGGTGTCCCTGCTGTCTGCTCCTAAACTGTGCTAATCTGATGCAAATCTTCAGCTCTGAGAAGTGAAACATGCCAAGGCAGGGAAGAGAGCAAAATTTTTTTTTTTTTTTTTTAACCTCTTTTTAATAATTCATTAAAATGTCATTTTCATCCCTCATTCTGAAACTGGTCCTGGGGAAAGCAATTCCTCTGCAAACCAAGAAATTATATTCCATCATTCTAGCAGCTGTGAAATTGAGAATTCAGATTCTCCGTCCCTTTCTCCTTAAAAAGTCTTACTTTCTTACTTAAGGAGTTCTCTATTTCCCTCTCAAGGGTGTTACTCCAGAGGATCACAAATAGTCTTATAGACTGTTCACCCTTTATTTGCTTGGTCGCAGTGAAGAGTCATAACAGTACAACTGTTTCTCAGAAAGATCAGGAAAAGTTTGGTGTAGATTTTTAGTGAGGAGGTTTTCACATAAGAAAAATAAATATAGCTGATACTAGCTGATAACAATAGTAACCCTTATTTCTAACCTCTGTAAAGCAGCGGACATACTAAGTCACAGTTACTCTCTCCCATCTAAAGACGATGCTTCGACAAGGCGGAGATGCTGCTAGAGCCACTTTCACTGCAGCTACCCACAGTGGTTCTGTGGATGGTGACCACATGCCAGCCACAAAAATCAGCAATGTGGCAACTCTCCAAGCCTTAAGTAACGTAAAATAATATTGAGGAAAGGGCAGTTTTTTTGTTTTCTTTTTTTTATTAGTGAACATGAGAGACTAAAAATATCAGAGCAGGTTTCAGAGTTGCTGGTTTTCTTGAAACAATGCCTATCCAACAACTCCCTTTTCTCAGGATCTCTTATTTTGATCTGCCAACTGTATCCAAAATTTACATTCTAAGGAGTTCTAGATAAACCATATGATTTTTCACTTCTGAAAGTTTTCAAAGTACCTTTTTAGAATAACGTAAAATCTCTATACTTTTAGTTACAGTGCTGATGTTGAAACATATATAGCATCAATTTCACAATTTCTCTTGACAAAAATATTTTTGTATTGTAATGCTAGATGGAATTTCCTGATTTCAGTGAGAAACTCTGCTTAATAAACAAAAGGCATAATTTGGCTTCAAACTGCTGAACAGTAACTAGTAGCCAGATTTTTAAAAGCATTCCCACTTAAGATGGGTGATTTTGCCAGTGCTCAATTACAGACACTGCTGTGTGATTCCTATGACCTGATTTTCAAATAAGCCTAAGTAATTTTAGATAAATACAAGCAAAATAAAAGAAATATAAACAAGTAGAGAGCTGAAGTCAAATGAGAATTGGACATTAGGTCAACTCATAAGTGGTTGTAACTTTACTGAATCATTCAACAGTAACTATGCCTTCTTTTTTCTAGATAAAATGGGCTTTTTAGTCACCTTGCAGCATATGAGATCAAGAAAGGAGGTGCGCCGATAAGAGAAAAAGGTCACCTCAGAAGGAGACAAGAGGTAGACAAGAAGGAACATGTTTGGTTTTGCTATCAAAGTGGTCACCGTTAAATCGCTACCAGCTCATGTGCAGTAATGAGTTGTCACATCTAAAATAAGCCATTCTGTCTTATTGTTTGCATCAAAGGAACTTCTGCAAGAACGTGGTGACAACTGTTGGACTGCAACAGTTACCACGCAGTGGACTGCAGTAAGTTACCACGCTTTCTTTTTGTTGTTGTTGTTGTTGTAATTCTGTAGTACAGTCTTCAGTCAGTACTGAGGAGACTCAGCCATCACTGATAGAAGTCTGTGGGGTTATTTCCGAAAGCAGTATTTGCTGCCCTGTAACGTGTTCGGCCACCCTATATTGTACAAGCATTTAGCATGTTAACCTTGAAGTTCTTGGCATATAATATGCAATTACAGAGAGGCATAAAACTGTGTGTGTGTCTGCATTTACACACACGCGCATTCTTGTAAACAAAGGCAATCTGAAAGGAAAATGGTCTATTATATGCCTTGTCCATCTTCCAAGTTAAATTCTTTCACTTGGTGAAAAGTTAACTTCCACAATACAAACATGTAAACAAAGATACAAAGTCACGAGTGGCCCTGTTGCTTATGTTTTCCAGTGCAAGGTTTAAATAAGACTTTTTAATTGGAAGAGCCCAATAAAAGCAACATATCTGAACCTAATCAGGAGTCAACTGCTTCACAATCTGTATCTTTTTTCCTACAGTAAATTCTTTGGCTCAGCTACAGTCAGAATTACAGGTGCAGTTTTCCATTAAGTTAATGGAAACTATGAAAATACTTTCCAAGGAATTAATTTGGCTACTAAGGTATAATATATCACATTCCAATTAACTCTATGGTAAAAGATGGTTGTTTCATAATGACAGGTTTGCGATTTCACTGTAGGGTCCCTTTAGTAGAGCAGAAGCTGGAAACTTTTTTGTTGTCCTTAAAAGAAGGGAGAAGCTAGAAGCTTTTGCTAGAAGAAACATCTACTTTCTTTTATATGTCTTATTTGTGAGGGAAATCCCACTTATGTGATCTCAATTTTGTTCTCTAGAGAATAGAAAATAGAGAGTAATGACACTGGAGTCAGTGGAGCCAATGTACTTCTAAAAAAATTGCAAGAAAGATGGAAAAGGCTTTGCTCATACTAATAAAACTCGAGATTGAGCACTATAGCCCCACAGCCTGGTTTCTGCAGGAGGCTTTCCACATCATTTAGTGTTCTTAGACATGTTTTGTCTAAAGCAAATGTAAACATCTGTTGCATTTATATACTGGGGCACAATATAATCCATTTGCAACAGCTTAACCCTCTATTTGATCATCTCCTGCGTGCCCACGGGGAGAATCTGAGGACTAGGGGAAAGGCTGCTGCTGTATATGAGATTTTACAAGATCACAACTGTAACATGCACCGGATCTGCTCCAAGTGGAGAGCAGAATGCACACAGGGTAGACTACATATTGCAGTGCGATTTTCCCAAATAAAATAGGATGGAATTGCTGTTTCTTTGGGGCGTGGGGGGGAAGAGGAAGGGGAGAGAAGGGTGTTATTCTGCCTGTCTGAGACAAGACCTGACTGTCCCTAACACCGCTACGGGGGTGCACGGCGCCCCTGGGCTTTTCAAGGAGCTGCGCTGCCTAGCCCGGAGCCCGCGGCTGGGCAACCTCCTGCTGCTGTTGCCGCCGCAAGGGCAGCTACGGCGGGGAGACCCAGCCCCGGAGCGCCGGGGCAGCCTCTGTGCCCCCGCGCGGCTCCTCGGTGACAGGCGCGAGCTTGAAGGGCTCCCAGCCCGTTTCGGGCGGCCACAGCTACAGAACATGACGACGAGCGGCGAGACACACTGGACGGGACACACAGCGGGAAAATAAAGGATCCTCCTACCCTGAGGGCTCCCTCACTGACTCTGCTGTGTACCTGCTCTGCTCCTCCACGCTGCGGTTCTCCGGCGCGCGCCACTCGGGCAGCGTGCTGGCGCACAGCACCACCATGGACACGATCACGAAGAGGATGGAGACGGTGGCCAGCACCTGCGCGGCCACCGACGACGTGGGCTCCTCGAAAGTCCTCCTCATCCTCTCGAGCCACCGGCCGCGCTCGGGCGCGCGGCGGCCCCTGCCCTCGGCGGCCGCCTCGCCGGGCGGCTCCGCGGCCGCGTAGTAGCCGCGCGTCTCGGACATGCGCTCGTCCAGGCGCCGCTGGCAGCAGTAGTCGAGGTGCGAGCCCTCGAGCCCCCAGTAGACGAGCTCGTTGTAGAAGGAGAGCTCGCACATGTGCGGCACGAAGCGCAGGTGGCCGTGGCGCACGTAGAGCATGATGAAGCCGAAGGCCTCGGCGTGCCGGTCGAAGAAGAACTCGTTGCGCTCGCGGTCGTAGTCGTCGCACACCTCGAGCACGTCCTGCTCGGAGCGGCAGCCGTGCAGGCGGCTCACCCGCCGCAGCGGGAAATCCTTGAGCACCTCCCGCGAGAAGGAGTAGCGGGTGCCCCCGACGTTCAACACCACCGAGGGGCCCCTGCCAAAGTTCATGGCGCGGGCGTCGCCGAGGAAGGGACGGGACGGGCTGCCCCGGCTCGGTTCGGTCCCGCTCGGCTCGGCTTCGCCCCCGGCCGCCCGCCCG
>PTEX01000093.1:71283-237781 GCA_003342815.1 Eudromia elegans
AGCGGCGGCGGGCGGGCATGGCGGGGCCGGGGGCTCCGCTCCGCGCCGGTGCCGGTGCCCGCTCCGACTCGCAGGCGGGCGGGAGGCGGACACGGGGCGCGGGACACGCCTCCTCCCCCGCCCGCGCACATGGCGGAGCGGGGCTGCGCCGCTGCCTTCTTCCTCCGTCTCCTCCTCTTCCTCCTCCGCACGCCCCGGGGCTCCCCCGGGCCCTGCCGGCAAGAGGCTTCGCTGCGGTGGGCTGGGGGGCTCTGCCGCCCGCGGGGGAGCGCTGCCGCCGGCGCAAGCCCCCGGCGCACGCACGCACGCAGACTCGGGCCAAGTTGGCCACCAAAATAATAATAAAAAGTGATAATAATAAGAAAAAGTTCTGTTGGCGCCCCGTGCCCAGCCGAAACTTCGGCAGGCGAAGCGGCAGGGACAGAGCGCGTGGCCGGCCAGCGCGGCGGGGTGGCACTTGTACCGGGAGCTCCCTCSTACCGGGAGCTCCCTCGTACCGGCAGCGGCCGAGGCTCCTTCCGCGCTGCCCGGCGCCTGGCTCGCCCGCCCGCAGCCCGCGCGCTCTCCCCTCGCGCTGGTGGTGAGGGGACACGCAGCGTCAGCGTGCAGCGGTTGTGAGCCGCGGTCTGCCCCCAGGGCTGTGATCCGGGGCGCTGCCCGAGGAGGTCTCCATTGCCACTGCTGCCTCTTCTTCTCTCTTACCCTATACACGAGAGTTGTGTTTTCTAGGCTGACTGGCGTCCGGAGCAGCGTGGGGTGAAATGGCCCGTGGTCAGCCCTGCCGCACAGCGAGGTGTTCCCGCTTGCAGGGCCAGCAGCCGCTCTGGCCAGCCGCCCGCGAGAAGGGACAGGTGAGTACCCCTTTCCAAAAGGGATGCGCGGGTTTGCCACCAGCGGGACACTGTGTCTCCCAAGGGACATCCAGGCTGAAACGGCGTTTTACCATCCCCATTCCTCGCTCCTGTAGATATATGTATTTGTTTGTACAGTTTATCTCTTTTGTTGTTGCTGTCGTGTTACTTTCTCAGCTGAGCTTTGCAAGGCAGTTAGGTGTACTAAAAGAAATGGATAATCGTCATATTGTCAAATATATACATAGTCAAATATATGTTAGCGGTTGTTTTAAAGAAGAATCTTAATAAATGCTATCGTTTCAGCCTTCTCAAAAGTACCTAGAGGTGTAAGAATCGCGTGCACATTATCGCTGAGCAGCGCTCTGCAAGTCTCTTGCGCTTGTGGTATGTAGAGTGTGTCCACTAGAGGTCACCGTTAGTCATTTTTCTCTGATAATGTACCAAGAGAAAAAAAAAAAAMCCCAAACACCCAAGCTCCAATTATAAAATGTAGTAAAGTATGCGCATCAATCTGTTGTTGCACAGCAAGGTCACTTCTGATCTCTGTTTAGTCATTTTGGTGTCTGTTTTCACATAGCCGGAGTGATTTTTGCTACCCGCAGCCGTGCTTAGTTAATGTTTCTAGGCAGCCAGTTAATTTTATAATCCTCAGTCACTACTCTAAACCTTTTCACCTTTCTTTGATGTGCATGCTTCTGGTTTTTATTCTTGCGGGAACAATTATTGAACTTCTGCTTAAAAAGATACATTTTTTAAAAGATAACAAAATATAGCTAGAACTCTCACAGTGATAATGAGTAATCCAGGTGCTTCTGGTTTTGTAATTTGTCATGCCTCCTGCTCCATGCATTTTAATCCCCTTCGTAGATCACTGTGGGTTTTGTAGAGGAAGAGAGGAGAATAACATGGTCTTAAGACATGAATTTTGTAACTGAAGCACAGAATAATGGTTTGGGTTGTTCATTCTAGAAATGGTTTCAGGAGAAGAAAAACTGCGTGGTGAAGCAGTAGGGAAGAACAGGTAAAGTGTTGGCCATACAAGAGTCTGACTTCATTATGTACTGGTTTATGAAGCTTTATAAGTTGATTTAATATGTAATTCTGCTGCTGTTCTAATTTCTTTTTTGAAATAAAACAGTGATTTTCATCTTTAGAATAACTTTGTCACACCTTGGTAAGCAAAGCTAACCTGACAACATCAATGTTATTTTCTCTTAGGGTCTGGCATGTTCCAGTTTAGTTATTTTAGTTATAATTACCAACACTCAAYAGAGGGGATTTGTTCCAGCTTGCTGGTGTCAATAGCTGTAAACAATGAGTTCTCTCACCAGGAACAGTCATTTAGCAGGAACAAAAACTCTGATTTTTAGACAGGGTTTGTAATTTTCCAGTAAATGTTCTGATTTTGAGCGTTTTGAGATCAGTCACACCATCGTAGTGATAAAAGAGATGTTTTATTGTAAATCCATGGTAATTTGGATGGTTTCATGGGAATTGCGCAGAATTTACAACTGTCAGATCAATGGTTGCCTTAAAGCTGTCCTATTTTCCTGGAGATTTCAGCGAGTGCTAGCCTCTTTTTCTTTTTTAATTTTGGGAGTGATGATCTTAGGAATTTTGAAGAACAGGACTGAGTTCCTGAAGGATTTTTTTTTTTAAATGCTGTGTGYGTATATCTAGTAACATAAGAAGAAAAAGACATTTTAAGGCTTTTTTTTTTTTAAAAAGCAAAAAAAAAAAGTGTGTTTTGAACTTCTAGCTGTTGTGTTTTGAAGGATGGTACCAAATTAATAAAACAATTGAGCCAATAAATACTGTGTAAATAAAACATAAAAAACATAAAAATTACTAAATAATATTAAASCTTTATGCTGATTCTAGATTTTTGTGGTTTAAAATGAATCTTTTTAAGAACCAAGCTGGCTGGCAATCTAAAACATTATAAAAAAAATCTTAGGTAGTCAGTTGAGTTTTTTGTCTCTTGTGGGAGTTTTTGTGTGTTGTGGAGGAGGAGAGGGAGGTGTATCTCCATACCTACTGGGATGTTGATTCAATGGAATTACTTTATTTTYCTGGTGTTAAATAACCATATAATTTATTGCCCAGAAGGCACCTCATATTTGATGGGCCTTATGTAAGGAGAAAATGTTCTGTATATCAGCACCTGTTCTTTGTGTTATGCTATTGTATCCTAACAGTGTTTAATGAAATTAAAATATTTTCTATAGTTTCTAAATCCTATGCTGAGGGCCCTGCTCTAAGTGCAGCATTATGTTAGGTTAAAAAAGATTGATTGCATAAAACATCCAATTAAACTGGTTTATTTTTAATATTGGGCATTTTKCGTAACCCAGGATCAGAGTCTGTTCCTTCTGAAGTCACTACTTGCATGTGTCACTACTGAGTCACCAGTGAGTGTTGTGCCAGCTAAATGCAGGAAAATGGCTTTTGGTGGGGTGTCTCCGGCAGGATTCTGGTTTTCTTGTATGACTGTGATACCTGGGGCCCCCAGGTGTGGAGCAGGACACCGTTATGAGAGACTCGTACACACAGATCAAAAAGATTTTCCTGGTAAAGGAGAGTGCAGTCTGTTAAATGGCAAAATGAGGAGGTTTTGTTTCTTTGTGTTGTGTGCTGTTCCTGTTTGTTTGTTCGTTTGGGTTTTTTTTTGGGGGTAAGCGTGCTAAACTAATGGTGCTTAGCAGTATCTCCATTACTTAAAGATGTGATAAAGAATAGAACAAATGCTCCAAAAGGTTCCACGTGCACAAATGGGCTATGGTTTGCAGTCATCTYTACTTTAAATCTCAGGAAAAAGACTACTTCTCACTAGATGTGTTTTCTTTTGTGGGTCTTCTCTGTGCACCAGACCCCCACTAACTTCAATGTGATTTGTGGGCTGCCTAGAAAACTTTTCAGGAAACAGGCCTGTTTCTGCATGCAATTACAAAATAGTCTAATGATTCGGATTGTCAGTGGCACCTGACATAAGAGCACAAGTTCCCCTGTCACTGAGGCACTTCTAAAGATCGGAATAATTTTGAATATGAATGTTTCTAAAAGTGGATGAATGACATTTAGTAGAGAGTTGGGTATTCGCATGAGCACAAAATACAATCTGTAGTTGACATTTATAATTAGACTAGCTTATTTCATGAAGCCTTAGCAATTTTGGGGATCTGGCTGTGTACAAATCTGAATTTGATTTGATGTCAGGGTCGATGTATCTGTGGGTCAGACTGAAAGCTTTTTTTAACTTGAGGTGCAGATGCCTTCCYTGTCTTCCACCTTTACTGAGACACAGCCTCATAAGAATTTGGGGACCTGCTGCTGGGCTAATCAGTGAAGACTGTTAATTTTCACTTGTACGGAGAGGGCTACTAGCTGGGATAAACGGGTTCTGTTTAGCCTGAGCTCCAGGCAGAGGGATGCACTGCACAGAGAGGACATTGCTTGCCTGAGGAGTGGGGTTAGAAGGAGACTTGCTAATTGGGAAATTCAAAGGTGTGAGCGGTTTCTCACAGCAGAGAGAAATATAGGAAAATACCTTCCAACAGCRTGATCCTTCTCTAGCTGCCAACCAAAAGGAAGGGAAGCTGGCTGSAGAGGAGATGGAGAGAAATGCTGTGAGTTGGGAAAGCCATGTGTGGGGGTGAAGCCAGAGGATGTGCTGAGATGGGAAGAAGCTGAGCCAGATGAATGCATATAAATAGTATTTTGTTAATCTTTTTTTTTTYTCTTTTAGTTAAYATAAAGGATKTTTTGTTGTTGTTTTTCTTGAATCCTTATCAAGGCTTGAATCCTTATAAGCTCAGTTTAGTTGCCTAAATGTACGTGCGTTAGTGCCATTGAGGATACCCTGGTTTCCCCGGGTCTCTACTCCAGTAGTGCATGAGCCACCTGTGCCATATCTGCCAGCTCCCAGGGGTGTCCTGAGTGTCCTACAGGTGACTTTGGATGCCTGCGCTTACATATCTGCGAATCTGTTATGTATCACTGAAGAAGAGGACTGGAAACTTAGATGACCTGTTGGTGGTCCTTGGGAATTTGCATGAAGTGACTGGTGAGTCACCAGTGGTCRTTGGGAAGGGMATCTGGGCATCTGGGACTCTGAAATCCTGTTTGGGCGAGAGGTGCAGAGAGTTTGTGCTAAACGTAACAGAGCAAGTACGGGTAGCTCTGCTACGCACAGGGCCCTCGCTGTGTGGGACCCAGCCACAGGGAGCTAGGGTGCAGCTGGTGCAGCTTTACTGGGCTTGCAGGGAAAAAACATGTTCCTAGGAGAAATTTCGGGAAATACGCATTAACTTGTCTCTCTCTCTCCTTCTCTCTCCTCTTTTCTCACCCCCTCACCCCCTTCTTTTCTTAGTGGTAGATTTTCCATTGTATGCGTCTAGGCTCTCAGGGGAAGGAAACTCTCTCTTGCTATTACTGTGCTCCTAGCTTTATGTCTCAGTGGAAATCAAGTTAGATAAGACTTTTTTCTTTTTTTTTTTTTTTTTTAAACACTGTCACTAGTCTCTTGTTTGACAGATATTAAGCTCTTAAATATTATTTTTGTCAAATACTGAGTTATTAACAACTGACCACATGTACTAAACTATAGCAAAAAATGCAAGACTGTGATTTATATAATAGTTGAGTACACAAAATTTAATCACTTTGTTTACATGATACTTATTTTCATTTATAGAAAGAAGCATTCTTTTCCCCCCTAATTGAATATTTCATATTTTCCAGAGGTCCCAGAAAGTCTTCTCAAACATAGGCCTATACAAGAAAAAATTCCTTCCTAAATCATGCGAGAGACCAGATTGTGTCCTGAAAGTATAAGTGATCATRTAATTACCACCACTGAACAGCTGGAAATGGCTCTTAATGGTAAGAATGAGTCTGTCTTTCTGTCTGAAAGTGTGGAAGTTTCTCCCCATCGCAGTGTTTTCAACTATATTTCACTGCAAGGTGATGGTGTGACAACTGATATCCTGGATAAAATACAAGTACCAAATGCGCCAGAACAGTACAATAGATTGCAGACTCTTCTAACTCTCTTCCAAGAGGTGATCAAAATATCTGAGGATCTAATTCTTGAGATTAAAACAACTGCAKTTGTTGCAGGATATATATTTTTTTTCTGTTGCTCTATAGAAATATTTACTTGTGAGCAGTTTTTATGYTGTGTTCTGCTCCAAGTCAACATAGCTTCATTTTGTGCAATTACTGATTTTTATATATATATACGGACACACACAAATTTTGAACACGTTTGCCTATTTCAACACACCTGCAACATCACCAGCAATTTGGGCATCCCTTAGCTTCCTGCTACCCATTGCAATCAACTATGAAGTCAAGTTGCTGAGGCTGGAGTGACTTTGCCACAGCTTTGCCATCAGGTTAGGGCTGGCTCCAGCCTGCATACAGTGGAATACCAAAGATTCAGAGTCTTGGTGAGAATAAAGATCTTTCCTGGAAATTATCACAGAATGGTTGAGGCTGGAACGGACCTTTAGAGATCTAGTACAGCCCCCTGCCTAGGCAGCGTCATGTAAAGGAAATTGCCAAAGCCTGTGTCCGGGAGGCTTTTGAGTATCTCCAAGGATGGAGATTGCACAACCTCTCTGGGCAGCCTGCTCCTCCAATGCATGGTCACTAACACAGTTAAAAAAAAAAAAAAGTATATTGTCTATTTATGTATTATATTCAGAAGGACCTTCTTGTGTTTCAGCTTGTGCCCGTTGCCTCTCATTCTCTTCCTGGGCACTACTGAAAACAATTTGATTCATTCCCCTTCACATCCTCCCTTCAGATATTTATACACATTGCTAAGATCCATYCCCCGCTTCAATGTTCTCTTTTTCCAGGCTAAACTCTTCCAGCTCTCTAATGGCTTATTAACAAATTATTAATATAATCTATGCAAATTTATACTGATAAAGGTCTTTGGTAAATTTTCTATGTATATGTAATACATATGCATTTCAATTACAAGGGTAAAAACAAAGTAGATCACTGATTTCATCACTGATTTCAGATTCTAAATAGGGTTTTCTTTTGATCTATAGTAACTTGTTATTTTGTTGTTGTTTTTGTTGAGCTATTGCAAAAACAAGATTATTGATCTTGCCTGCCTTGAGAATGCAGTAACAAGAAATTTGTATATGTCTTCCTGGGAAAGCTTAACATTATTTAGTGATGCATACTCCACTTGTGTTGCACTTCAGTGAATATAATAATACTGCTCTGTTTCCAAAAAGTGGGAAAATATAGTAATGCCCCAGGAGCTTCTTTCAGAAGCTTCTCATAGCAGAAAGTCTTTGCCCATTGACTGCAGCGTTCTTCTCATATGCCACATTGGCTGGCAGAGCTTCTTTCTGTTTTGGGGCTTTATATTTAGATAGTGGTATTTAGAATCATAGAATGCTTAAGGTTGGAAGGGACCTSTAGAGGTCATCTAGTCCAACCTCCCTGCACATGCAGRGTCGCCTASAGCATGTGGCACAGGGTRGTGTCCAAGTGGATTTTGAAGATCTCCAGAGAAGGAGACTCCACCACCTCTCTGGGCAGGGTGGTGGAGTATTTAGAGTGTATAGAGGTCTCCTCCTCAAGTCCACAACATGTGATGTGATCTTCTTTGATTTTTCTGAAGAGTATTGCTATCAGATAATCAATACAGTTGTTTTTCCCTCAACAGGCTTAAATGTATTTTTTAAAAAACCATCTGTTTAAACATTTGTGTTGTTGAATAGAGTTCAAACTGGAAACAGACATCCCAGTTTGCAGTGCCTTGTTAGTTTTGTTTYTTTCCTCCTTTCTTCCTGCGGTTATACTTTTAATTCTGAGGTCTATTTTTAACTCACTAATATACCTCACTGGTAGGCTGTATTTTCTAACATTTTTTTGTAATTCATGCATTAAAAACTATTTTGTTTTCAAAAGACAGTAAGAATAGGGAAGCACAAAAGTTCTTATCTTAAATGATAAGTTCTGATTAAAACATAGAATGAGAGTCCTGGGCTGCTCTTCTCTAGGAGCCCTTTTGTACTGAGCTAGACACTACTTCTGAGTGTCCTACTCAAAAAAAGGTCAAAAATGTTTCTGTCTCGTGTTTCTTATGCCTATTTTTAAAAGCAGGCTGCAAGGACTTCCCCGCTCAGCCAGGAGGGTATTTCGAAGAGCTGTGGCTGCCTAGGCCCTCTGCCTCTCCAAACGTTTAAAGTCTTGCTGAAAGAGACCTGTGCCTTGCAGAAGTGCCCCTCCTTCATGGCCTGCCCCTGTGCTGTGCTCCCTCYGGCTAGGGCCATGTAAACTTGCTGTGGCCTAGTTCCCAGCAGAGACTAGGGAGGTGCCAGAGCATGGTGCTTTTTCTCTTACTGTTCCATGGAATATTTGCAAAATAATCTTTTCAGTCTCCTTGTGACTTAAATTCAATATCTCATCAGCTCAACAGAATGCAAAATATTCAGCCACTGCCAAATAAGTAATCAAATTGCTTATTCRTACATTTGATCTTAGTCTCTTACATTTCTGGTATTCCTGGATGAGCAGCTCTTGAAAGCAGAGTGARAGATAAGCATGTGGAGCTGTGATTCCAACTCCAAACTTCTCAGCAACTTGATGGGAGGGAACATGTTGATGTGGAACAGGAACCCTCCTCTCCTAGTACTGGGGACTTAGGGCTGGCATTTTGCCAAGATGAAGTTCCCTGTTTTTGGGGGTTTTTTTTGCCACATACTTGGTGGGCAGAGACAAATGTGCAGTCTTGCTTTCAAGACTGCTTTGTGCCTTCAAAATTCTGCATTAAACTGAATTTTTAATGATAGAACTAAGTTCCCTTGCTTCCCCCTGGACTAGGATTGGTCAGGATTAACTTGCAGTTATCAATGGAATGGATCTGCAGTGGTAGGGCTGAGGGTGAACTATAAGCTAGTATTTCTGAGCCTTTGTAGGTTAAAATAACACATTTTCACACCAAATAATGATAGTCTGTCCAGCAGCCCAATGCCCGCTGTATTTAAGTAGTGTTTTACRATGTATATAATAACTTTGACTGAAAGGAACCTGCAATGCAGAAATTGTGAATGTTTAGGTCAACTGGCTCAGGAGACTGGTATAGCAAGTAAAAAATGAATTGTTTCTCATTAATAAATTGCAAGGTGCAATTTTTTGCAGACATTAGATTCTTTGAGCATTTTGTTGGCATAAAAAGTCTTCTCACAGCCTTGCATGACTGGAGAAATAACTTTGTAGCAAAAGAAAAAAAAAAGTGAGAATATCACTCTTGAGTTCCTTCAATCTCTAAGGACAGATTTTATCCTAGCATGGATYTTTATTGCCAGATTGTAAAACTTTGGAATAGAGGCTGGTAATGGAAATAGTGATGAAGAAAATTTTGGAGTTACAAATGGTGACATGATAGATTCTCTGTGCCCGGAAGTTTTACACACAAAGGGGATTGCAAGACTGAAATAGTAACATTCTCTTTGCTGTTCCGAACAGCAGGCCTCAAGAGAAAGTGACAACCTGGATTTAATACCCTATTCCAGGAAGATCATGAAGAACTATTATTCCTTCTATCCTCTCTCTGCAGGGAAATAATTTTGGTGAGAGTGTTAGGGGTCCTTAGTTAGCCAGGATCTGCAAGAGACAGCTCATCCCTGAACAAAACAATTGCCAGAACGGTGCTCTATGTTCAGACGCTGAGTACTAATACAGCAGCAAATACTGCTTTCAGTACTACACTACCTCAGTTTCTATACTACTTCCATCATAGAAATGTGAAGGTTAGTAGGAAGCTATCACATAAGAGACAGAAACTTGATATTTTTGCTTGTTGCTTTTTTACATTTTGATGCAAATGTAAAAGGTTGTTAAAAATGTCCAGTCACCTTTACATCACAATTGTTATTGAGCAATATATTTCTTTAAGATTTACATGTAGAACTAATATAACTTCTTATTTTCTTGCTGCATAGATTTTTAGGGGTTTTCTCTCTCTCTTTTTTTTAAGTCCTGCTTGCTGAAGAGCATTGGTAAAATTTCAGTTAGCTGTAGTTGTTTAAACTGGCATCCTGACTGCATCCTATGGAAAGCCACACTACACACATTCCCACTACACAAAGTGGGAATATTCTCTTCCCACTTCCTTCCCATCAGAAGAGATCACTATAATTCAGTTGCTTGTTATTTTCTTTTCTAAACAGAAAAGGTTAGTAGCCAAACACAAGATGACTCATGTTCAGAATAAAATATTCATTAAACTACAGTAAATAACCTTCCTTATGCCAAAATGGAGGGCAACTGCCAAAGAGRAAACTGCTTAAAATATTCATTAAAAAATATCATATTCTGAAATGCTTGACTGCCATTGTAGCTAGGGTATTTCTGTTGTGCTTCCCCCTTCCTCATCATAGTGTGCTATTTCTGGAGAAGTCTGTGGGGAACTGATGTTAAGAATAATAATTTCAAGATTTGATCAGAACTTATGCAGCACCCTCTAGCACTGCAAGGCTGGCGGGCCTTCTAACAATATTTCATATTATGTATCTCGTAGTTCAATCTCATGAAAGCAAACAGCATTAAGTATTTGCTTGAACTGAGGGCTCCAATGATGACTGTGGAGGTTGCACATTGCTTATTCACAAACCCAGCCAGTCCTCAAAGGGCTATGAGCCTTCCTTTGGGAAGGAGAGCAGAACTTCTGGAAGTAATCTGAGAAACATGCAAGGACAGGCTGTTCTACCTCAGAATATATGTGATTTACCAGTATGAGGTGTGTTCATCTTCTCTCTCACATCTTCTGAGCATGCACGGGTGTTTGTACTTTGACCTGATTGTTCATTGTTATTCTGGTGAAATCCGGGAACTAGTTTAGGTGGATACTGGGCTAAAAAACCATATTGCCTAGGTTTCCTAAGGGTAGTCTCTTAATAATTTATTTATTTATTTACACATTCTTTGTTGATATGTATTTGTCTAAGAACTTATACAGATATCTCAAGGGAAAATAGCTGTGTTGGTATAAATAGGGATGGTGGTGTAATAGACAGGAGGTAATGTAATTATGTCCACTCTATCTTATTTTAGTTCTTAGAAGAATAAGAAATGTGTTAAACATGTAAGAGCCCGTGACTCCTTTCTTCTATTTTTTCATGAGCTCTGGAGTTCTGTCACAAAGCAGAACTTCCATGAAATGTTTTCAGGGTTACATTGCAAATCCACTGGATCAAAGAATCTAGATTATTTCAGAGATCGTACCATTAAAGAGTTTTTTGGTCATCTTTCTGAACAGCAAAGCTTTGTGGTTTTCACTGGCGGTTTTCATCCCTTCCAATTCCCTCTTTTGGCGTAATCAGTTGGATAGTTTTGAGGAAGATGGGAGAATGGAAACATTTGATTTGGGGCTGTGTTTTTTAGTGTAAGCTATATGCTATACTCTTACATGCCAGTGTAGCTTCACAAGAAGAAAAGGGCTATTGTACCTCGTTTTCATCTTGTTTCAGTTGAAATATAAATAATAAGAACAACTTGTTTATATGCCATTACAASGCCTTTATCTTAGATCCTTGGTATTCTAGACAACATTGTAAAACATTAGAAGATTTAGGACTGTTAATTTCASATATCCTGATGTTATGGGTTTCTATCCCAAAAAACAACTGAGACCCAAGCAGCAAATGGGTATAACTGTAGAGCTTAGAGAGTAATAGAGGTTCATCTGGTAAATGGGTCTGGAGGTTAGAGCTTATAGAGCCAAAACCGTTTTCTAGGGATAGGGGAAAAAAAAAAAAAAAAAAAAAGAAAACTTGCTGGGGGGAGTTTTACTGATTGCCAGCCTTTTAAAGTGAGGTTACTTGTTCAGTCATTCTGTTGCTACCTACATGCACAAACAGCCGTTATTTGAGACCTTGCAACCTTGCTGGCCACATGCTATGATGTATGACCTTTCAAGATGTATGAAACAAAATATGTTCCTTATTATTTTCCTATTTAAAAAATATATAAAATCTCCTCTGCAGCTATAGAGTCTCACATTATACAGCCTGTAAAGTTTTGKGCTTCACCACATAATGTCTGGTGTGGTAACCTCCACTATCTCAAATAATTTAGATATATAAAGGTACATTTTTTGTTYTTTCTGTTCATCCTTAGAAAATGCTTCATGTGCCTCACTGGCTKTAGCCAGTTTATGTGATTATCTATAGATCAAAGACCTGCTTAATGGTGACCATTTACACTTTACAAAATAACAGGGTTAAAATAATTCCTTCTGGTTCTGCTGTTCTTCCTCATCAGTGTTCATATTGATCTTGGCAGCCAGTCATCTGGTCAGAAGCCTGTTAACCAGACAGGCAAAATGACCCCCTCTGTGGTATTGCCTATTTTTAGAAATAAAGGTCACTTGGAAACAAAGTTGTATGCAAGCAGACATGATTACACTGATTTGAGGATGGTGTGTGTCTATTATGCCACTGATAAATGTGTCCCTGATTCACCCATTTCAGAACTGAAGTTCTTGTAGGAGAATAATGAGCTTTTCTCATGTCATTTCACTGATTTGCTACCTGAAAAAAGGATTTTTTTAAAAAAAAAATAAAAATAAATAATAATATTTATCCTAGAATTCTCAGGGTTTGTCTGTTTCTGCAATGGAAACACAAAACAGTGTTTATAGGCATGGTATGGCRCCAAGGGATTGAGTGTACATGGGATCAATCCTGCAATGACTGAATCCCCAGAAAAGCTGAAGGGAACAGATGCTGAGTCCTTGAGTTACATTAATTCTGCTCAGATGAATGTACTGTACTTTACTTAAATATGTGTCATTAGGCACCTTTGACAGCTTTTTAGCAGGTGTTTAGCATGAAAAATAGATCAATTGAGGGAAAGGGGGAGATAAAAAGTAAATCCAGTGTGGTGTGCTTAATCTCGATCTGGTGTAATTACGTTTAAGTCCAAAATGGCTTCATTGAGGAGTGCTGCAGGTGTATGCAACACTGCCATGCTCCTAAGTGCTGTGATTCTCAGCCTCACTTACATCAAAGGTAGCAGAGGATTGAAATAGTCTCATCCAAGTCCTAATGAAGTCAACCACAAAGCTCACATCCACTTCAACAGAAGTAAAACATGAACCTAATTCATCTCTAAATGCAGCAAACAAAACAGGCTGTGAGACTGAATCCTAAAGCTGCAGGCTGTTTCTCTGTTAGGATGTGAGCTGCAAAATAAACTGGCAGGTATAACAAAAGCTCTAGATGCCCAAGTTTCCATAAAAAATTACAAAATGCTGTCATTGAGACCATGGCAGGGGGGAAAGCTATGTAAGAGCTCTTGGAGCAGAAGAAATGCATTTCTTTCACTTTTAGTCTTTAAAAGAGATTATTAATGGACTAGATTCTCTCCCTACCTTTCCTAAACCTATACGATTGTTTCCATTTGTGATTGAACAATAAAAGCAAATGCAATCAGAACAAGAAGTGAGGTACATGCAGGTCCAGATCTGTCTGGCTTTGCACAAAACAATCAAAGTCCTTAACTAAATTATATGAACCATGGTGAATTATGTGTTAGGTCAAAGCAGTGCCATATGGTAGGTTATAGCATCTATATTTATGGCTGTTTGATATTTATTAAAAAAACATTACTAAATCTTTCTTTCCACTACACAATCAAATAATAACTTGTTGCCAGCATAAGCATTATTTTTCTATAAAAATTGATTTAATGGCAGTTTTAGAACTTCAGGATTGAACATCTAAATCTGTAGACTACTGATAATTCAACAAATAACTAAGCTTTTGTTTAAAGCATATTTAATGAAAATAGTTGCATGTTTAGTGAAGAGTCTCTTGAGGTACAATTCACAGAGTCAATAAAAAACACTTTATTACTGAGTGCCAAGAAAAGATGATTTTCTTCTATGAGAGATGTGTTGATCTTTAGAGGTTGATACTGAAAGTTCCATTCCAGATTGTACTTAACAAATGTTTCAGTAGATGCAGCTAAAATTTCCTGTTGCTTACTATAATAATCATTGAGCTTTGTATTCCTGTAAATAGTCTCATACAGTGTTTTTCATAAAATGAAAATTAGCTAAGGTTTTTGCAAAAGTAATCATATCAGTATTGACATACAAATGCTTTTCTTCACTGTGTTAATAAATAACAGTGCAGAGAATTCTGCTCCTGTTACTAATTTTTTAATAAGGTATTGCAAACTATGGTGTGTCTTTGCATTGGTAAAATGTGTATGTACTTTTAGCTGCCTGTAAATCAATCTAATCAACGTACAGCTGTATTAAATATACAARCTGAAAATGATGCTATAAAGTCTACATACTATTTTTGAGCCACTGGAAAAGTTTGTGAGCTACTTAATTCCTCTTGCAGTGGTGAATTACTCTCTTTTGTAGGAGTCTAGGCTGATAAGAAACCATCCCACACAAAGGCCTTTGTATTTATTAACCCTTTGCATGGGTCGTGCACACACAGCGCTTGTATTCTTTGCAGCAAAACTTTACTGACAAGGGAGCCCCATTCACTTGGCATGAATTCATAGCCCCTTTGCTTAATGTTTCCTTATGCTTTCACATTGCTCATGGCAAAATGAAACTCCAGGCTTAAGTACTTGGATGGAATTAGGCCCTGAGAATGGGGCCAAAGAATGGGAAAATCTAAATGGCTTTTCCGTTCCGCTGCATCAGCACAGAGATGAGTCTTCATAAAAGCACTGTAAGAGACTTGTATTTGTGTGCTATATCACAGGCACCATAAGGAGTATGTTCTCTATTGTACACGTAACTTTTCAGTGCTTTTGTTGATTTCAGTAGGTGAAAAATTATTCCAGCTACTTAATGATTAGCACTTCTAAGCGTAGCTGATATACTGGAGGATGAATTTTTATGCAGTTTAACTGGTCTCTGAATTGCCAGTTTGGTCTTCAAGGCAGTAATTTAGTAGGAGGGTTCGTCTAACACYGGTTTCTTCTCTAAGTCTGCGTTTGTTGGGTTTTTTGTTTACTTGTGCTTTCTTGTTTTTTGAAATTTCTGGACTAGACCCTTTGAATTTAGATTTAAAATGCCTAACTTTCCTAGGATAAGGTTTTTAGAGCTCATTGAAGCCTTCATCTTAGTCTCTGCAGTAGCAGAAGAGCAGAGCTTTTGTATCTGATAAAAGAATCCTTCGGAACTTGTTCAAAAATCTCTGAACTCACATAAACATAGTTCTGCCAGTGGCTGAAAACAGTTTTCAGTCTCTGAAAGACTAGATGGAATTAAAAATGAAAATTTGAGGCTAAAWTTCTCTGACACATCATCTCCCTAGTCCAACCAATTCCCCCATGGAATCAGGAAGCCTTGAGAGCTGCCTTTGACAAAAAATGAATCATTCTCTATTAGCCCTTATGAAAAATCTGTACATCATCACTGCACTTTTAAATTAATAGGAATACAGGATTGCAYCAGTCATCTTAAGGGATTTTTAGTATGTATGATTTAAAAACATGAGATTGAAGGTGATCTAAATGTCCTTCCTGCTCCAGCAGGGTTGGACTAGATGATCTCTAGAGGTCCCTTTTAATCTCAACCATCCTGTGATTCTGTGGTAAGTTCCCCACTGCCCGCTTCTTTCCCCTTCCCCCTGCACCACCACCCCCCACCCCCCCCAAAAAAAAAGGAAAAAAAAAGGAGGAAAAAAAGGGAAAAGGGCTGGTTTGGGCCTATTTTAATCTAGGTCTTTTCTGATCCGTTTCAGTTTGGCTGCCTTAATGAGCAAGAAGCCTTTTCTCAACTGAAGGGCAGTACAGACATTAGAAGGAACTAGGAGCTGCTCGGGCAGGCACAACTACAAAAGAAGATGTTACCAAATGTGATTCTTTGGTAATCTGCTTCTCTAGCAGGAATAATCTGTTTTGCAGCATTGGTTTCAGCTGCCAGAGAAATTTATTTCTTTCAAATAACACAAGTAATTTTGTTGTAGATAGCTAAAAAGACCATTTATCAGATGAAGGCAAAGGTCTTACCTGAATCTTACTCAACAATGGTATGGATGGAGGAAGAGGTATTTTATATTTTGCATTAGTTTAGAAATACAAAGATGCTTACACAACTTCAGCTCTTGGCATTTGCCGTGCTGAGATAGCACAGCAAATGAGCTCCATCCCAGCTTTTGCACACACTGCACGGGAACAGCTCTGCAGCTCGGTGGCAGCCCCAGCCGGCTGTGCCCGCTGCCCTGCCTGGCTTGGGGCACAGTGGCCGTGGCCGTGAAGCGGGCCCAGGCTCGCAGCATAAGCAGGACCCCATCCCACCTCGGTGTGCGCGGTCCACAGCTGTGCTGGCTGCAGCAGTGGGAATAACCAGGYGCTGTGACTCATACTGAGGGCTATAAACTACATTATTAGGCCTGTTAAGCACGCCTTCGTTAGGCAATTGTAAATAAAGCTCTGTAGGCTTTGCCTTAGTTTTTAGGGTGTGAACCTGCAGAGGCAGCCTGTAACCATGGGGTTTCSTGGGCTGCTCCCTCTCGTGTTTTTAATCTTCAGTAGCAATCTGCCTTGGACACAGTCCATGCCAGGGCTGTTTCCACTGACCTCCACTCCTTGCTAGGCAAAGGTACGTGGTTGGACTGGGCACATGCGGAATTCCTCCAGTGGTGGAGGAAGAAGAGCTCAGAGGCATTCGGTTTGGTTGATGATGTCTGCACCAAGCTGACTGTTTGAATCGACTGTTCTCTTGCCTTCAAAGTGTAATTTCTGTTTTGTTTACCAAACAATAAACCACGGGAATGAAAAGTAACACACTCTTCAACTTCTAGCTGTTTTTATTTGGTCCTGCCGAGGTAGTGCTGTTGTGCTTCTGGCAATAACCAATACCCTTGGACGGAGCTGTGCTACTTCTCGAGGAGTTTCTGCAGACCTTTTCAGATCCCKCAGATTTACTTGTCCAGAGACAAGGCACAGGAAAAATCTCACATTTTTCTTTTAGTTCTTGAATTGGCTGCTGTTTATTAAAGAAGTCTAAGCCACCGAGGACTTCACACACAAACTTCACATATTTTTTAACCTGCTTATTTGACGCAAAAGAGTCGAAGAAAGCTTGACCTAATTGTCAGAGACTCTCTTAAAGAAGAAAGGGAGAATATGATTATCTGAAACACGAGTGAAGCTCATTCGCCTGAAAATCATCATGTTTCTCCCTTAATGACACAGCTCAGGGCTAAGTGCAACATCAGTTGGAAGATACTGGAGACACAGGTCCGAAAGCCCTGAGCATGAGGCGCGTGACGYACCACCACCATCCTCGCAAGAAACACCATGTGTAAAGAGGACATTTCTCTTTGAAGGCAGCATCACCCAGAGGACCAAGCCATCGATAAAGCGCACATCCGTGTCGCTGGCGTGTGATAMGTTGAACTTCACGGGAAGGGGCCTGGCGCTGCGCTAACAGCGATGCACGCGGGGCTCCCCTCACCTCCGCGGGCTCGCGGTGCCCTCGGCGCTGAGCCGTGCTGGGCTGCCCTTCTGCTCGTGGMCCCCGTCCACTGCCTGCGCCTAGGCCGCGAAGCCCGGGGCACCTCTGCGACGCTGGGGTGAGCGGTGCCCGCGGAGCCTCGCGCTCCCTCAGCTGCCTCCCTGCGCTTAACGGGTAGTAATGATGATGGTGATGGCGATAAAGCCGCGCTGCTCAGTCGCCTGCAGGTGCTGCGGGCGCCCGTGTGCCCCGAGCCCGCCCGGCTCCGCCGTCCGGAAGGAACAAGGCGGCGGCCGCGGGTAACGGCGGCGGGAGGCCCGGCCGCGCCAAGGTGAGTGCGCGGGGCGGCCCCGCGGGGCGGCCCCCAGCGCTGGGCCCTCCCCCGGCCGCGGCCGGTGAGCGGGGGGGAGGGGGCGCCCGTTTAACCCCTTCGTCGCTGGGCGCCTCCGCAAATGGCCGGAGCGGCGGCGGCCCCGTGAGGCGCCGCGGGCTGTGCCGGGCGGGCGGGGAGCGGAGCGGGGCCGAGGAGAGGCGCGGGCGGCGGCGGGCGCGGCGCGGAGCTTCGCAGCGCGGAGCGTCGCAGCACGGGGGGGCAGCGGCAGCCGCTCCCGCTCGGCCCGGCCCGGCGCAGGCGGCGGCAGGAGGAGGAGGGCGCGGAGCGCAGACATGGCGGCCAACATGTACCGAGTGGGAGGTATGTGCGGCCGGCGAGCGGAGCGGGGCCGAGGAGAGGCGCGGGCGGCGGCGGGCGCGGCGCGGAGCTTCGCAGCGCGGAGCTTCGCAGCACGGGGGGGCAGCGGCAGCCGCTCCCGCTCGGCCCGGCCCGGCGCAGGCGGCGGCAGGAGGAGGAGGGCGCGGAGCGCAGACATGGCGGCCAACATGTACCGAGTGGGAGGTATGTGCGGCCGGCGGGGCCCGCGGGGCCGTGGCGCGGGGCTGCCCCCTGCCCTTTCCCCGGGCCCTCGCCTCCCCTTCCCCCGCCGCGGCCGCGCCAGGGCCCCGCGGGGCAGCCGGGCTACCCAGGGCCGCGGGCGACGGCGCCGGTTCCGCCGCGGCGAGGCCAACGCGCTGGGGGTGGAGGAGGAGGAAGGGGACAGCGACGACGCCGCTGCCTCCCCCCCGCGCCGGGCGAGCGGGGCTCGTGGGGTGCCCGGCCGCGGACCTGCAGGGAGCGGGGGCGCCCGCCCGGGAGCCCCGTCCCGCCGGCCCCGGGGACACGAACATGGCTGCGCCGCGGCCCCAGGTGCGGGCAGCGCCGGCGGCCCCTCGCGGCCTGGTCCCTGCGGCCCCGCGCGGGCGCCTCCCCGTGCGCGCGGCCGCGGGCGGCACCGAGGCTCGCTGGGGCCGCCCGGCCGTGCGAGGGTCCCGCCTGCGCCGCGCCCGGCCTGGCCGCGCTCGAGGGCAATGAGGGGGCGCGGGCGGGGCGCGCTGCCGGCCCCACCGGGACACCCGGCGAGCGAATTCCCCGAGCAATCGATGCCTCGCGCCGAGGGAGGCGTCCCCGGTCCCACCGGCTTCCAGCGTACAGAGAAAGATGTTACACTGGCAAAAATGGCCTTCTTCTGCATGAATTGTTCTCAAACTAATTCAGCACCTTTCTCTTATTGTTATTGCAGATTATGTGTATTTTGAAAATTCCTCCAGCAATCCATATCTCATCAGGCGAATTGAAGAGCTTAACAAGGTACATGAGTATCCAGGATTCCTGCTTAATCTTTAAGTCAGCGCACTTTTCAAAAACTTGAGAACTCTCTCCATCCCATAAGATTTCCGTCAGTAGAGTTCTTTGAAAGTTTTGTACTTTCTGAAGAGCTGTTGTGTGGCTTCTCTACATCCAGTTTCTGAATTACTGTGTACATTCAGTTACTGAATTCCCGCTGTGTGATACACTATAATCCTACCCTATTTTCTAAGGAAACACCCAACTGATCATTCCAGGTGGTCAGGAGTAAAAAATCCCCAGGCCAAATAAACAGTGCTGGGAGTGCTCGAGAGAATAATGACTTTCATTTGGTATATGGTGATGACGGTGTGAATCTTTCTGGAATGATAGTAAACCTGTAACGTGCCTGCTTTTGTTCATGGGTGTAAGTGTATATGTGTATTTTTTTATATATACATGTGTGTATGTGTGCGCAAACATGCACACACACACATACAGAGCAGGTATTTCCAATAGTCAAGTAATAGAATTCCAAGCTTCTGTTGTGGTTTATTGCACTTATTGACAGCTTTGAATGAAGGCCAGGGTCTTGAATTAAGTAGTCTGTATTCTCTGTCTTAATCCTGAGCGTATTTTTATTGACTTGTTGATTTTCAAAGTGTCATTTTGAAGAAAACATGGTTATTTCTTAGATCTTGTACTCTCAAGTATATTTTTGAAAAAACAAAGCAGCATTTTTTCTAACTGTTCCAATTAGTGGCCAATTTATCAGCAAACTATGTCAAAAACAGGCAGAATCACTATTGTGATGTAAAGGATCATGCTTTTCTGTAGTTAGAAAATAAATTAAAACTTGATGAGCTGTGAAAATTTTCTTCTTATTGATGGACTATAAAACTACTTCAGCCATGGTCCATGTTCTTTGTTAGCGCTGTCCAATACTACATTCATTTCTCTACTGTTTGTACATGGTAAATCAGTTTGGACTTTTATTGGCGAAGAATATCTTTTATTTATAGCAATTAAAGTGATCCCGATGATGTTCTAAATGTTCTAAATGTTTATTATCTTCAAACTGAATTGCTATAATTTAATCTTGCTTGTGGATAGTAGAGCAGAGTCATGTATTGATTTTTGAGAGAGGTTTCCAGGATATAGTCCAGATACCTTAATTGTGAATTCTATGCTATTCATTTGTTAAAGGCATTGAGCAAAAATGGAGATCTTACGCAAATACTTAACAAAATGCTTTGGTTGAACATAAAAATTAATTCTCTTTTTTAATTAAGAAACTCATTTAAATCAATGTTTTATAGTGCCACATTTTGAATTGTAAATATGATTAGTAACTTGAGTAACTTTCTAATATCACAAGAAAGAGGGTTCACATTAAATATATTGGTAGATTTCTGTCATTTTGCCACTTTCAAAAGGTAGATTTCTACTTAGGCTCGTATAAGCAGTTGTCCAGTAAGTAACATCCATCTTATGGGCTGACACGAATTTTCAAATAAATGTTACATTAAATAAGGTTTTAAAAGTTGGCATGATGGTTTAAGGCATGCATTTCTGTCTGAAACTGGGTTGCAAAGAAATGTTTGCAAAAAAATGTTTCTCAAAGATTTTTAGGTTAGCATAATATTGTTGCTACATTTGCATGTAAGAATAATATATAAAATTATTACAAATAAATATTTTTAAGAAATACAGTTCTGTGAACTGAAATTCATATTGGCATCTAACAGGAAGCTCCTCCTTTTTTGGTAGCTCTGTGGATTTCAACATTACCCCTCACATGAGAATACTAATAGGAAAAAAAGTAGTCTAGAACATGTAATCCTTACTGTGCAGCTGGGCAAGGATGGATTCTGACTTAATTTGCTTTTCTTTTCTAGACTGCAAATGGAAATGTGGAAGCAAAAGTGGTGTGTTTTTACAGGCGAAGAGATATTTCCAACAGTCTTATAATGCTTGCAGATAAACATGCTAGTAAGTAGATTGTGCAGAACTTTCTTGATCTTTCTATTGCGATCTGCTGAGATGCTGCAGTTACTTGAAACTGTTTTTATTTGGCATGAAGCATATGTTTTATATCGAGTATTAATTAATGCCCAGTTAGATGGCTGACCTTGTCTGATGCTGGCCCTATTCCTAGTATTTGCTTTGGAAACCTAAGTTAAAATATGTAAAAGTGATTGAAAGTTTCAATTCAAATACATATGTGTGGTTTTTGGTCTGGAAGATACAGTTATTTTCTCTTTTTTTTATATTAAAAGTAAATCCTTCATGGAGGTCAACTTAAGCTTCCAAGCATTTGTGAGGATTGGATTTTATTTTCTTGGCTTAGATGTAAATATGTGTATAAAAGGAGCTTTGAAAGGGCTGAAGTGTATTACAGGAGAATGAAAAACATTTGGAGATTTGCTGGTAAAAATCGTGTGCATTATCATGTGCATCAGTTGCACGTGTAGGTATTCTCGAGTAATCAAGAAGTAATCGAGTAATCAAAGTACCGTCTTGATGGTCTTTCAGAAAAGCAACAAAATGGTGGTAACTGGGTGGAAGGCAAAGTCCTGTTTTTTAACCACGTGCTATTTCTACAAGCAGCCATTCGGTAAACAACTGAAACAGCCTACTTTTTTGTACTGCTGCAATTACAAATTCTAAAGGTAAAAGCCAGAAGAATTACAAAGTTAACATCTTCTAAGTCTCTTAACATATACTGTTAAAGGATGCAGTTTGATTATAAATAATACCTTAGTTTTCAAAATTAATATGTGAATATGTATCTTAAGTCTCCAAATATTTTGTAATATATCAATGTGGATACCTTTAAAAAATATTATCTATATATATGCCACATTTTGTGTGCAGATACATGATGGAGGAATTATATTCTTAGGAGAACATGTTATAGTTTGTGTAAGGCCAATTCTACTAATTGTGCCTCTTCTGGTAAAAATGTCTGTTTAGAGAAGAGCGATGGCCAGATTGGGGCTTTTCTTATATTCTTTTGTTGATAGAGAGAAACTGAAGTATTTTAAGGAGGTGGTCTATAGACAGATAGTTCTGTAAAGAAGCACTAGATCTGCGTTTAAAGAAGGTAGAAATATCATATAGACAATGTCATAATTTCTAGTTCTCTTCATTATGCTGTTGTCTAAGCTTAATTGTGCAGTATTTCAATGCTAGTGTTATGTTGGTTTATCTTTTCAAAGGGATGATTTATTTAAAGTATTTTTTTTATAATGCAGTTATATGCATTTGAAGTTTTTTTTTCTGTCTACCTGTTTGATAGTGTTCAGTTCCCACAGTTATATTCTTTGAATGCTTCAGTGTGAAATAGACAGAAACATGAATGTTCTAGTRAGTTTCACTAGTTTGTTTACGTATTTGTTTTCTAGCATGGCAAGAGGAAGGAAGGAAGGGAAATAATAATTTGTTGGAAATGCATTTTTTAATGTTTTTAAAAGGTGGAATATTAGTACTGCAGCATAGTTTGATCAGGAAAAAGAGAGGAAGATTTTTTTTTTTCCATTTCCCCTGTGAGCTTGCTTAGATTGTCAGCACTTTGATGCAAAGGACTTGTTGACGCTCCAGTGCTCTCACTGTGGCATGCTCGCTTTTTGGTGTCAGTGGAATCACCGTGGAATTTTCCATCACATGGTTTCTGTATTGCAATTTTTTTTTCTTTTTTTCTTCCTTTTCCTGATAAGATGATAATGACATAATTTCTGTTTGGTTCAACAAACATCCTTAGAATGCCTCTGTCCTGAGGAGGCAATAAGGCTTGTACCTCATCAGTCTTGTGGATTAGGTTTCTCTGTGGACAGCATCGTCTCTGTATGCGATGTTTTCCCTCTGACTAATCTGTGAGAAATTTATACAGCGAAGGTGTCGTTAGAGATAAACGTTCCACTTCCAGGGGGCAGCACACAGGGAGAGGTTGCCATACTGAATCTTCTGTGCAGCTCATGCAGCAGATGTATTTAAATGTCAAATCAATTTAAATGTTTTGATTCTGGAATACCACAGTGTTCTGTTTAAAAAAATACAATGTATATAAACAAAACATTTGGATGTTTACAAGTTGAATGTTTAGGGAGTATTTTGGGTAGCTAAACATGTTGAAACTGCAGCATTTCTACCTGTTTCATTATAAAAGGAATACTAGAAGACAAAAACTTCTTGCAGAACGTAAATTCTACCTCATTACCTCATTCAGTGGCTTTTCCAGTGTATATGTTCAGTGAACTGTTCAGTTTGAACCTTTTTAAAAGGAAAATTAATATTCCTGACAATGTTTTCCTCTTCCTTGTAGAGGAAACTATCCTGGCTATTGTACTTCTCAAAAATTTGGAGTGGTTTTTTTTTTTTTTTTTTGCTTGGTGACATTTACATTTCTGAAATTTACATCTTATGGTGTAGGTCTTGGTCCCTTTTAATGAAAAAGAAAATCATTTAATACAGAAATATTCTGGAACTTTATTTAAGAACAAATTTTCACTAACTCTTGAAATGAGTTTAAAAAACAATTTTAAAGTACGTTTGGGACAAATGGAATGAGCCGAGTCTGTAATACTCTTACAAGGAAGTGTGTGTAGGTATTCTGCTGCTTTGAAGAAGCCTTCAAAAAGGTTCAAGATGCCTATGTTTAAAAAAAAAAAAATGTTTTTCTTGAGGCAGACAAGAAATCCCTTAATTTGAGTATCTGATGCTAATCTACAAGGAATTGCTTCTTCCTTTGATTTTTTTTTTATCTGGTATTCCTGGTAATATTAGTGGTGTCTGGATAGTTAACATAGCATTTTTATTTGTCTAGCAGTATCGTGTCAGTGTAGGCTTGGGAAGAGTTATTTTATCAAACTGCAGCTGCTGAAGTCCAGGGGATTTTTGAATGACCCTCAAAAATGTTACTTTTCCCCCCCCTTACATTTCTATCACTCTAAAGCAGTGTGGGATAAGGCCAAATAAAGAGTCAGAACAAAACGTTGGTCCAAACCAGCATCCTGTGAGCACCTTTGGCGCAGAGTGCGAGTTGGGTCGACTCCTTCCTGCACATAGTGGAGTGAGGCCCAGTTTATGGGGGAAAAAAGGAAGCAATGGCAAGGGGAGAACAGGCACTGAAGAGTTACTGCAGCAGAGGACCGAAGTACCTAAGAAATGAACGGGAAGCATGGGACAAAAATCCACCTTGTAAGATGGGACCAGTAGCCACATGCGTGGTGGTGGATGTTTCCTAATGAAATGCCCTGGTGTGGCCAGCTGTTGTCAGATGTAGCTGGAGCTGTAAAATTGGTCATATCTTTAAGAACCGATGGAGTTGATGTAAATGTGTAATGATTAAAGTCTGCCCATTTTAATAGCTGGGAAGGAGTCTGTGCTAACTTCTTACCACCATTAATTTTGTGTTCCAGTGATGGACTAAATTCCTGTATTTCTTCCATTTGTAGTGGATCTGGGCATTGTTACTATCGTGAAGCAGCCCAGGGTGGCCTGAGCGCAGGAGGCCGCTTTTCTGCAGTTCCTTTTCCTTCACGTTCTTTTGTCTAGTGATGAACTGTTACGTAATACACTGCTCGAAGTTATTCTTCTATTGCAGTTCCCCCAAAAACTTGTTTTTCTAGGCACCTTCTTGAGGAGGGTATAAAACAAAAAACCCTTCTGCCATCAGGTACCTTGTCCTTCAGTTTGCTGAGTGCTCACCCTGACTCAGGTGTGTGGTGTGCCTGGCTGTCCTGCCAAGGATGTTTCTGGGAATGTGTGATGTGTGGCAAAATCTGTGCGTGATGAATTTGGTTTTTTCTGATGAACAAAATGGTACTTTTATGAATGACCAAAGAGTGTAAAAATAATCTGATGCATCTTACATTCAGTAAATGCGAGAACAACTGTAAAGCTGAGATATTCTAGAAGACAGAAGTGTTAGTCAAAAATCTGTGTGCTGTTTTTTCCTCTTTTTGCTCTTTGTGGAGATGACTTGCTGTCTTTACTTTTTGTAGCTATATTTTTACTTTAATGATATTTTTATACCCTTTGGCACCTGAACAGTCATGTTTCATGTCTCATTGCTATGCAGGGTGGTTTGTCTATTACAAAACAACTTTTTGCACAAAGTGCAGAAGAGATCCCTAGGAGCAAAGGAAAAGTCCTACTAGTGATTTCTATTGAACATTTGGAGTCCGTACCAAGTTCAGACCTCGAGTCTGATGCTGATGTGTCATTTTCCTTAAAAAAATTCCTCATACACTTTAGATTTGCTAACTGTAAAATAATATCGTAGGATACCTTCTCCCTCAAGTTGGTGAAAAATAATTTAATATAGCTATGTGTTTTTATAATTCCTGTTATAATCCATTAAAAGATCCAAGCACTTCATAAATCATTAGATTCAGAAATAAGATTGTTTATTGTTGTAGTAGGCATTTGTTTCTTTAACCTGCAAAGATGCTTTACATTTGTGGAAAAAATGGCCAAGTTATTTTCCCATTTTATTGGCATCTTGCATCAGCCTTATGGTGAGTGCCAACAATTCCAGGTGCATCCGAAAGACTGCAGCCGTTAATATCTCCTCTGGTACTTGGAAGCATTTTGTTTAGGCTGAACAGCAATGTAGCAGCTAGCATAGAAAACGTCAAGAAAATGAACCTAACTTGAGAAATACCGTTTACCTTATAATGCGAATGACTTGTGTTAATGCTCCCCGAAATACACAAAACAGAAATGTAAATTGCTTTCATACTTGTCATCGTGGTTGTGAATATAAGGTTGCTGTATTGTAGCAGTCTGCTTAATATTCAGTTCCAGATACGGCACATGAGAGAGTTTATTCCTACTTACGTCAAGAAATATAACTTGGGAAATTTCTTTTTTAAGGTTTTTTCTTTTTTTTCCTCAAGATACGCAAACCTAAACCAAGAATAAGGAAATTGCATGTCAAATTAAAAAGCTGTTATTTTGAAAGGAGAGATATATATTTCCCTTCTAAATATATATATATATATATGTAATTTAAATCCCTCTTCAGAAAATCTTTTTAAGTGAGGGACTTTTCCTATTAATTCATTATCTTTATTTTGAGTGGAGGTTTTGTTGGAAACCTTAAAATTGACTTGGACCCGTTAGTTCCCTTGAGGCCTTTGTGTAAATGCTGTTTGTCTAATGAAAATCAGAGACAAACATTTTTTCTTGCATCCAATATCCATTTTATCGGTTTTAATAATTTTAAAAGTTAAAATAGTTCATACTTTTATTTTGAGAAATGTTTATTTGGGAAACTGTTGTATCCTCCGCACAACTTTTGGAGAATGAAGTAACAAAGTTTCTTTGTAGTGGAAATGGACCTTGCAACTTACTCCAGGGAGAAGGTCTTCAGAGATATGGACCTTCCTTAGGTCAATTTCGCACTCAGCAGATGCTCTTGCCAATGAAAAAAGAAACATTGTGTCTCTGCTCTAAGTAAAACAGAAACAATCCATTTGAGTCTTAATTATGTTCCCATTTGTGCAAGAAACTAAATCCTTAGAGCTCAAGAGGTGGGTCGTGTCATCTCTTCACCTGAAACATGGATTTTTATTTATTTATTTTTCCATTGAGTTTAGTGCTCTCCAGAAACCTCTTCATTAGGGCACTATTTGTGTTGCAATTGCACTGGGCAAGAAGGCTTCTGTTGTTCTTGGTATCAAGAAGAGTCCGTTGGTGTTGCCTTGTGATGCTGTGTGGAGCTTTTCTGGTTCTTGGAGGGGGAGGGAGCTACGGAGTGGGATGACAGAGCTGGGAACCAAGGATAGGAAAATCTCTTGGAGGGTTTATAAGGAAGAGGAAGGTTTGGCTGCTAGGTGTGCCCCAGGAGTGGGCGAGCAGACTTGTGTAACTGGTTCAGTGAGATGCTACTTTGTTAATTTCAAGTCTTTGGTAAATATAAGCTGATATTTGCAGCTTAGCTGTTTTTTGTTGTTGTTTTGGTTTCTTTTTTTTTTTTTCTTGTGAGTACCAGAGAATTAAGACAAAATTATTTTTGACCTCACATTTCTGCCCTGCTTTCTTTGAAGAAAAGTCCAGGCTTGCAGAAGTTTGTTCGTGAGCAAACCAACAGAAGACTTGTACATTGGTTTTGAAGTTGGGGTGAAGAGCAAACACAAAAGCAAACTCGGCAAGCCAGGAGCACTTTGGAGCGTGAGCTCCAATGACTGTCTTCCTTGAGACTTGAATTTTACATATTTTACCTAGTTTATGTATCTCTAGAATATTTATTTGCTTTTTAAAAAAGCACTAGCAAATTCAACTGTGTTGTAGTATTTGCTTCTGGATATCCTGAAATCAACAGTACAGTTAGGATGCACCTTACGACCAATAAAGAATGATAGAGAGAACATTCCTAATCAGAGGCAGAAAAGCTTTTATGCTAAGGTATTTTTATGTTAGTGTGCTTAGTACTTTAACAAATAAACTAGAGCAAGGATTTTTTTTTTTCTTTCTTGGTTTGAAGAGATGCCCCTTTTGATCTCCTCAACCAGAAGAACATGAATTTGTCCTTCCTGTGCCCCAGAGAATGCTTTCAGTTGTAATTTGTTTAGAAAGGGAGAGGGGGGGAAAAGTCAGAACTTGCTGAAATAGAACAAGCCATGTCTAAAACCGTGTCCTTGTCACCAAGGAGAAGCTTGTCCCAAGGCTCCCAATTATCCTTTTTTGAGGGCGCTTTGGGTAGTCTCATAAATTATGAGTTTTTTTCATTTGCTTTTATGCAGCAACTGCATAATGCCGTTTTTTCCCTTTTTTTTCCTTCCAAATGGTGAAAGCAGTAAAGAGGCAATAATGAGAAGCTTTTTGTTTCTGACAGTATCAGAGTCTTCGTTTGTTGAATGACAGTTTATAACGAGTAGTTAACTGTAGCGCCAATTGTCTCATTAAACAATTTCCTGTCAGCTCCAAGTGTCTCGTGGAAGTGTCAACTGCTGCATCCAGGGAGCCTGCTCCTTTGGTGCAGGACGCCTTGCTAGAGTGTCAGTGTTAATGACACCTTCTCTTCATGACTGAATGGCTTCCCGTCTAAGGTCATGATCACAGATGGTCTTTGCTCTGGTGGCAGATTTAACATAAATGCACTTTGCTTTTCACTCAAGGATTTGTGGTCTGCGCTTGGGTATGTAGGATTTTTCGTAGAGGGAAATATTTTGTCCATTTTATACTAGTTTGTGCAATTGCATCTGAATTTGAACAGAACTAATAGCCTCATCTATTGATTTGGTAATTGCTAGTGTCTCACTGAAATGAATAGGATATTTCATACCTCTTAGATACCATGATCTCAGATTTTTTTTTCCTTCCTAGCTCATAAACTTAACTGAATTTTCCCATTCTCTCCCCAGTACACCCACACCATACAGAATCACCTGAGGCATAAATTTTAGTCTACAAAAGCACTGCTCAGTTTTGCCTATCTATAAAGCTGTCCTTAGAGATGCAGTTTATATCTTCAAAGAGTTCTCTGATATACTTGAATCAAGAGCTTACATCACTTAAGAGACTGAATGACACAAAGTCTCTAGCTAAATAGGCTTTCCTGCTGTTGCCTATGTACAGAGTAGGTAAAGGTAGAGAGCCTGGCCTGAGAGTTTAAAGGCTTCCAAGCAGTAATTCCTGTAGAAGACCCTATATCAAACAGTGGGATGGAGCAGGTAGGAGTTGCCTCCATGTGCCTGTAGCTTCAGAGTATGAGAGGCAGCACTTAACTTGCTCAGCGAAAATGGATATAGGGCTTCTTACCCACACTGACTCATGTAGTGCTACAGAAAAGTAGGAACAGCAGATTGGAGTCATATGTAAAGTGGTTTGTTCATGCATATATATGTGTGTATATATATGTATGTGTGGAGTATGACATGCCCAGGTGCACAGGGATCATAGAGTGGCTGGCTGAAATGGCAGTGCTCTCTGGAGACATAATTTGCCTATTTGATCAGTACGTTTTTTTTTTTTTTTTTTTCCCCTCTCAGCTAGTATTCATAACTATCTGTGCAGGCGGGGACTTTGTAGGGTAAAGTGCCTTCTGATTCTGCAGCTTGCTGTCCAAGTGTTTCTGCAAGGATGCTGGCAGATGGATTTTGTACTGATGCAGCCTATCACACCCGTGGGCAAAACAGGTTTAACTAGGAAAAAAAATCAATTTTGCCAGTTAAACTCTGTGTTGTTACATTCCTAAAAGATTTTGAGGAGCTACATAACTCTGTGACTGTTGCTGTCTGGATCACAAACTTGCTTGCAGATTTAGGATGATATTCCTCTCTGCAGATTGCATAGGGCGTATGTATGTGTTCAGAGGTTATGTAAACACATGTAAGTTCTGCTCCTGTGATCTGTTAAGCATCTATCGAGAAACAGCACAACTGAATTAACCCTCTTCCCAGTTCTGTATGACAAGTGATGGACTTGTTTGCATTCATTTGTGCTTGCATGAACGATTGTGGCAGTGATAGACAACGCTCAATCTCATGTCTTGCTTTGGTTCCCTATAAAATTGCAGGCAGGTAACCTGTGTAGACATTGTTAATGTGAACACGGTGAGCAACCTGTTGCCTTGTCCTTCATGGTGGGGTGACCCTTTCCTGCACGAGGGCTCTTTCAGGCCGGATGCCTTGACCAGGGCTTCGGTCACGAGTGAGATCCTAACTGTTACTCTCAGTGGGGCTTCAAGAGGCCAATATCTCTACCAAGCATCAAAAAAGAAAAAGGACTCTGGTATAAGGACAGATTTTTGTATTTATTTAGACCTTTGAAGGGTATCTACCTTCATATGCCTTAATACTGCTCTTTCCTTTTATTTATTTATTTATTTTGTCATAAAAGGAAAAAATATTGGGATCAAATACTGCATATTTAGTATGTGAGAAGTGAATAATGATGTTTTTGATATTTTACTTCAGACTCTAGCAAAAATAGTATTTAAATATATACAAAACAAAATACTGAAAGTAGGACTTCATTACCCATACTTTAATTCAGAAATAGTATATATTTTAAAGATTTGACCAGTTAATACAATGTGATGTTTATTCCTATGCTGATTTTTTTTTTTTTTTTTTTTTTCCCCCCCACCTCTGGCATCTCAACTAGTGCTTAAAAATGTCTTAATGATTTTAGGTGATCTGTATTCATACCACTTTATAATTTCCTCAGTGCATGTGTCTACCTCCCATTAATTGGAACGTGGAGGACAATGTACACACAGTGAACAAAGAGTGTTCTCTGGGAAGCAAATCCCTTAGAAGCGCTCCTGAAGATAGGAATTTTCTTGACTTAAGAGCCTTATACAGACCCTCAAAATAACTGAACTCCTTTTGTTGTTGTTTGTGAACTCTTCATCAGGTCTATAACCGAGAAAGCTTTCTTACCATACTGGAAGTGAGTGGATGTTATGTTGGAGATACTTTCTCGCTTCAAAATCCTGGGTATAGTGCTCTAATGAGTCTTACCTAAGTTTACTTACAAATCCTTTACGTGTGCTGAAAAAAAAAAATTAACCATTCTTCCTCTTATTCCTCCTCACAAAAAAAAAAAAGGCAAAATCCAGCTGGAGCAGATAAATCACTTGTGCTCTATAAGCAGAATCATGTGCCGCCCTGAGTAGGGGTTGGAAAGCCTTTGCACAATCTGTGCCTTTTTTTATCTGCCAGTAAATTTTGAAAAATTGTTTACCTGCTACTGAGGATGTGAATTATGTGTTAGAAAAGCAGTTTAGATCTCTCAAATTCTGATTTTCCTTATTACACAGTGGAATGCCGTGGTTGATATTAACTGTGGACTCTGGGTTCTTGCTGAGGACATGAGATTTTTGAGGTTCTTAGTTCTCTAATTGATTTGTACAATCCCTTTTTATTAAGGAGTGGCAGTCATACTACTTGTCAGCATCCTAGCTCAGAAAGAAGCTTAAAAAGCTTAGAAGAAGGACTATCTAAAGCAGGATATGAATAGGAAGTCTGTAAGGAACCAGTGAAAATCCAGGTGGTAGGGAAAGTTACTAATAGAACTGGTCTTGTGAAAATGGAAACCAGGTCTGATAATTCTGAAAATCTGATGCGTGGTTTTCTGATTCTTTGATAACATGTGGCCCTTCCAATGTATTTTCTACTCTGGAGGAGGGAGGTTTCTGCAGCATGCTCAGGCTCCCTTCTACCTGGCTTTGTGGCAGGTGGCYTTTGTGTTTCTGGTGCGAGACACCAGGTTCCCCAACTCCTACTTTGGCAGCATAGGGCCCCTGTGTGTGTGAGTGTATCTGGAGGTAGAAGGAAAGCTTTTCACTTTCCTTCCTAACCCTAGATGTACATATGCTTACAGAAATTACTAGTCAGCTTCTGGTTGGGCTGATGAGCTTGGTACCAGTGAGTAGATATTGAATCCCGATTTCACTATACCCTGTGTGTCAGTGTTCTTAGGCTTCTACAAGATCCTTTTGTTTTGTCATAAACTAGTTTGCAGTGATAAATAGTAAGGATAGAAACCTAATGTGTTTGCTGCTATATTTATTCATGAAGCATTTTATTTGTTAAGTTATATTTATTACTGTAGTGCAGTAATGCTTCCTTGACTTTTACCCACAAACTTCTTGCTCCCAAAAAACTTCAAGACTAAATATCCCCYCAGAATTCTCTTATCATGTTCGGGAGGGAAGAGTTACACATTGGTTATAGCTTACTGTTATTCTGGAATTGTGTTACCGTTATGTTGCAATGTGCTGCTTAGACATGTTCACACACATACACACAGGATCTCTTTGTCATGATTTTCAAAACAGTGCTATGTTACTGGGGAGTTGGTTTGATGCCTTAGTTCCTAATGGCTGTTGAGTGTAATTATTCCTGTGGTTCGCCACCTCTCCTACACCAGTTGCGATGATGTAGTGCCAGAGGATCACCTGGATAGCCACGTAAGAAGGTGGCCAAGCTCTGAGAGGCTGCGTGTCTATCGCCACTGCGTGGAAGGAGTTAAATGTACAAGTGTTCRCTGTAAACACAACCTGTCAGTCTTTTTATTCTACCTGCAGAATAGCTCAGATTCACATATTAGATAGTTATGTTCTAGCTGAATGACCCATAATACCGTGGAAGTTATGCTTCAGACTTCTAATCCTACCTGACAGGAACAGCAAATATAAAATTGATTTTACATGTTCTGACAGCAGTCTGAATATCGTACTGACAGACATGGTGTAAGTAAAGCTAATTAATTCAGGTTTTGTAAACACTTTCTTAGTAAAAGTGACAGCATAACTATGTGCAGTCTAGCTCATAAAGTTGATTAAACTGCTTTACTACAGCACCAGGAGGTTAAATATCAGACCTAAGTTAGTATAACACACCATGTGGCCCAGAAACCTCATACAGGCTAAGCAAATTGGCCARCTGTTCACCTAAGAGAGCTCTTTATTTTTAGCTTGAATAGAATGGTTCATACAGGCTCCACATTTCTCTTCAGTCCTCRTTTTGGCAGTAAATAGATTTTTCTCCCTCTTCCTGCGGTCTATACATATAATACGTACTGCTGTAGCATCCAGCTGACAAATGCCTGTTTGATACTTCTACCGAGGTGAGCCAAGCCAAAGATACTGCTACATATCAGTATTTCCTTTGATCCCTGTGGCCGTCTTGCTGCTGTTCGACGTGCTCAACCCTTACAACCTTTGGATAAAAGTAGCTTGCAGTGCGTATGGCACATATCAATTTCAAGCTGTGCCAGAAGGAGAAGGTGCACAGGAAAGGAAAGAAGTTGCAAAGCTGTTCTTAAAGTAGCAATGTCCTGAGCTGAAGCTTCCATTGGTCTAATTTAAAGTTATTTGATCAACTCTTTGAAACTGTTGTGACTCTGCAAATTCTGATAAAAGGTTTAAATCTCTCTCTAAGATTGTGTAATTCAGAAGCAGCTGGATTAGGATGCAGGTTTCAAAAATGGAAGCAGTTAAATTTAAGAGGTAGGGAATTAATGCACCACARTCTTAGGCCGTTCTGCTGATTTAATTCAGCACCAGCCCTTGTTGCTATTGAAAGGAGTGTGTGGTGGGTTTTTTTGTTTTGTTTTGTTTTGTTTTATCCTGTTGTCTTTCCATTGCAGTCTCTTATTTTTGTTCCTGTCTTTGTGTCCCTTCTGTGCAAAGACGCACTCAGGAGTTAGGCTAAGGAATTGATCCAGTTGGTGGGCAACTAGGTGAAGAGAAAACTACTCCCATGGCCTGGTTAGGAAGATAGTGGTTAGTAGTGGATCATACCCAGACTGGAGGAGGGATCTATGCTATGATCTGTTGTAATCAATGACCTGGTGCACAGAGCATGTCAAGAAGCCTAAAGAGCACAAAGATGGAGCCAAGCTCTGCGCGGCAGTGGGTAGCGGCAGATGTAAGTTGAAGCAGAGGACATTTAATATGGATGCAAGGAGGAAGGTTTCATCATGCGTAGAGTGTCTGGAGAGGCCGTGTAGTCCCTGTCCTTGAAGATTTTTCAGGACCCGACTGGATAAAGCCCTGAGTGAGCAACCTGTTGTGAGCAGGCAGCAGAGCTACTTTGAGGAGTAGTTTGTACTGGAGACCTCTGGAGGTCGCTACCAGTCTAAATTACTCACCATTTCTGTGATCCTATGGGACCAACAGGCAGCAGTTGGTTCAGCCAGCCACTAGTTGCAAATATCACTGTGAACAAGTTGATGGCACTTCAGGGGGAACCTTCACCCTTCCTTTTAAGATTCCCTTCGGTGCTTAAACTAAATCTCACCGTCTGTTGCAGTGGGAAAGCGGTGCACGTATTTGGTTCCTGTGCCTTGGATGTAGTAAAGTAATATACATGAGGACGTTAACGTAGTTACTAGCTGATGTTTAACCATAGAGTGGCTAAAGGCATGTTGAGGCTGTTGTAATTGTCCTTCAATTTTGTTTTTCAGTTGTTTTTCAAGCCATAAAATGGATTCATTATGGGTCTAGTGACTTGTGCTCAGTTGATTTGGGTTTTTGTTTTTAAAAACAAGCAGTTCTTTGCAGGAGCAAGCTTAAGTCACCACAAAACTGTAAATAGCCTCATGTACAAAAGATGAGGTGGTGTGAATGGTTGCTCTCTCCTCTCCTCAAGATTGTTCAAGAGAACACCGTTTTCTAGCAATGAGTCCCAACAGCTAAATGGAGGAAGAAAGGAGCAAGGCTAATGACATTGTTTTGAAGTGGTCCATTTTATTGTAGCATGGCATGTGTATAAAATAARTGAGGATTATAGTTTCTTCCCTGTATCTGTTGTCTACTTGTCTCGATTCATTCTGACAAGGGTTTTGCATCAGTGGAGATGAGGGAAAGAGAGTAAGTCTCTAGCATCAACAGCGAAAGCATCGTGAGAGCGTTCTGGTTCTCAGGAAGAAAGTAAATATTTGCAATTGCTGATTAGAAAGCAAATGTATAACAGATAAATATGGAGCTTTAGGAGCTCAGAGGAGTTCCCTGCTTTGCTCTCTAGGATTTTTCTTTTAAACAATGAAATATTTCCTACAGAAGAATAAAAGGACTACAAAAGAGAATATTCTTAAACTTCAGCCAAGGAGCCTGAAGGGTTGTGTCAGTTTTGGAATCCAATGGTTTTTATTTTTGTACTTGTATGGCAAACTTGAGTATATTTTAAGTTACACAGCTTTGAAATGAATTTTGTTCTCTCTCTGATCTTGGAATGATGTGAATGTCATCACTGTATTTCCCTATTGAAAATTCTTGTTCAYGCTGAGCCATTGCTTTCTTTCACTAAATACTGAAAATGTACTTAACTTAGTGGGACTTTGTGATTTTCTATCTACCTTTAAAAGTATGTAAGTTCTTCACGTGCTTATTCCTAATAGGTCTTTAYGGCCTGATCTAGGCAAAAACCTTATTCAAAGTCAGTTCTTTAGAGATTTGTTCTGATAGTGTTGTTGGTTTGGTTGCTTGTTTGTTTTTCTTTTGTATTGCTGTGAAGCRGATTTGATCTTTAGTTTTCTAACTTCTTTATGCTCTCCAGTGCTTACTTTTGAAATCTAGAGTTTCCTAAGGCAAACTGTTTCTAGTATTGCTGCATACTAATACTACTGTTAGTCCTRTTTTAAAATGGTGAAGGAGAAATTTAAGTTTTACTGTGGTAAGAGTGGAACTGAGCTGTGTCTGACTGTGATTTGTCCTACTTGTGTATTAAGCAATGCCGTGTCAGGCAGTTACCCCAGATCCTCATGAATAAAATGTGTATGTGTTGTATTCCTAGAAATATAAAATAATGTTGCATTTTATACTTAGGCTTGTAGTGTTGTAGGAAATGCTTTTTTTTATTTTTAATTTCAACCTCAGGTTTTTGAATCATCATTTTCTTGGGTTATATAAGTACAATGAATAGAAAAGTTTAATTTTTTTCAATTTTTAATTCGAGGGGACTCCTTAGACACTTGAGCCATTTTAGCTTCAGGAGTAGGATTCTTGCTGCCCTGCTGCCGCTCTAGGGGAGTGCAGACTCCCTTATATTTGTCTCATGCCTATTATCTACAGTTAGAGGTCTTGGATACTTCAGGCTGTTTAAAATGGTCCCAGACACCTATGTTTTGGTGCCTAGATTGCTTTCCAAATGCCTGTTTCTTATCAGCTATTTTCAGATGGTTATACAAGATTATAATACAAGATTATTTTGTGTCTTAATATTTTAAAGTCCTGTTTTATCTGTGCACATGTTGTTACATTCCAGTAGGATTTAGTCCATGAAAGCAGTAGGTTTTGCAGTTTCCTTGGGCACCACTGTGGCAGTGCATGGTCAGGTCCATTTTCATAGGAAGTTCCCCTTCCCCCAGGGCTTGGGGTTGGGTTTTACAGGGCCTTTAGCAGAGAGGAAGGTGTCCTTTTTGGACAGGAGTCTGTTTTAGACCAAACAGCAGAGAAAAGAGGTGAAAAGAAGGTGAGGAGGAGAAAAAAAGAGTAGTTTTTGTCAGGGCTGATCTTAAGGTTATTTAAAAGACATCAAGTATAATTCAATAGGCAACGAGCATACTTTGGTAAAGAGTGTATGCACAGAACTTAAAATGTTTTATATTCTATCAAGTTATATAAACTATTGACTTGCTAAACTCATCCTTTCTTTAAAATGCTAAGAGAGGTTGCTAAGGGGAGGGGGAAATGTCAAATGAAATGGCTGCAGTGGTGTTATGTAACAGAGTTAATTTCAACCTACACTCTGCTTCTCTGCAGAAGAAGTTGAAGAAGAGTCTGAAACCACAATTGAGGTTGACTTGACTGATAAACAGAAACATCAGTTGAAGCACAGGGAGCTGTTCCTTTCTCGCCAGTATGAGTCTCTTCCTGCGACACACATCAGGTAAGGAGAAGTAAATATCGTTGATCTGTGTGGTCTGCTGGGGCGTGCTGCCTGTCAGAAGCTTGCCTATTAGAACACTTTGCCTGTGTCTTGTGGAAGGATGTGGCTGATCACAGCTGAGATGTGCCACTTGTTCCTCTGAGTTGCTTCCACCACCTTCTGGTACTTGATGCTTGCACACTGGAATGGACAAGGCTCTCAAGCAGAGCTCTGCCTTTCCTGTTAGGGCCTCAGCTGATAACAGGGTGTCAAGCTAGTCTCTTCTCACTTCAGAAGAGCTGTTGTTCTTGTTGTAGTTTTTGTTTGATTTTGTTGGTGCTGTTTTTACAATTTTGTCTACCAAGGGAAATTACAGACCAATTCAGAAAGGAGACATTGACTCTCTGGTTGAGTTTGAAATCTGGAGTTGSGACATTTACAGATAAAATTATCCCAACTTCAGTAATTATGAAGAAGTTATGACTGAGTTTGGCTACATGTTATGAAAGCATTTCAAATACTGTGTCCTTAGAAGCACAATTTTAATTCTGAAGTGTGYTAAAACTTTAACCAAGGGATTTAAATTTGGCATACTCTCATGCATGTTTTTCTTTATATAAATTTAAATTGCCCTAATGCTGAAACCAAAAGAGGCTTGCTGAAATCACAGAAGGTTTTGGTGATTTTAATTCTGTAAATGGTGTAAGCACTCATGTAACTTCCCATTGAGTAATCARGCAAACTCTGCGTTTTCTGGGAAATGTACCCAAAAATGGAGGCGAAAGGTAAGAAAGAGTATAGTGACAAATAGAGGGGGAGTGCAGTAAGTGTAAAACAGCAACACTTCTAGGTTGGTATTCTGTTGGAATTTATTTTCTCAATGCATCCAACTTGTTTCAGCCGTTTTTAGACCATAGCCTAGAAGCTGTGAAAAAAGAAATGCATTTATCTGCTCCAGTAGGAAAAATACTSTGTGTGTGTGTATTTTCTTTCTCTCATCAGCAGAAGTCTTTTATTACTTTTCTACTGCCAACACAAAAACTAGAATTTGGAGGATTTTTATCAGTTTACTTTGCCTGTTTGAACTTGTTCTCTGACTTTGAGAAAGTCATTTAACTGTCATACCTCAGCTTCCACAACCATCGCATAGAGATAATAAATACTCAGTTTCTTTTCCTTACTTTGACATTTAGGTATTGAAGTAAGGTATTATCTTCAAATATTCTTGGGGTAGAGAGAAGGTAACATAGCAGCATTGTAAGTGTCTTATAACCTCCCAGCTCAGGCAGCAARTGCAATAGATGTTCCCCAGTAAGCACTTCACGAGGGATCCAGAAAAGCACGTGGGGAATTCACAGTACATGTAGCACCACAGCAGACAAACACAAYGTGCTGACTCATAGCTGCTCCTCAGAACAGATGAGTGCTGTAGCGCTGTGTGTCACGTGTTACCAAGACCCTGACTAGAGCGTTCCATAACAAATCTTGTGTGATCTAATGAAGTTTTAAAACAGAGGTAAGGTTATGAATAAGATTTTTAAAAGTATAATAATAATAATAACAAGAAGGAAAATACATTGCAAAATGTTCTTTAATCAGCTCAATGGCTTGTTTGCYTATTAATGTGCAGATTCAGTAATTCTTAGTAGTTTTCATAACTTCTGTTAACTTATTTTGTACTATAAAGAAGGAGATGTTGAGAAGATAGCACTGTATCTTTCTACCAATAGCACTCTGGATGAACAATTTTAAAAAATGGTAGATAATGTCTTTTGATGGGACATCTAGAGGTCACCTATTGCAAATCCCACTCAAGGCAGGGCCACCATAGATCTGTTGTTCAGAACCTTGCCCAGTTGAATATATAGATGGAGATTCTACAGTCTCTGTGGATGTCTGTTCCTGTGTTTGACCACCACTGTCATCATGGCCAGATTGGAAAGGTCTTCAGGGGAAAAGAAATAATAGAATAGAATAGAGTGGAGAATGGAGATAAAAGCTCAGTTCTTTTGAAAGAAGAAAGAGGAGAAACCTGAAGGTGATTTTAAGAGCATAGAAGAGCCTGAATCAGCTACAGTTGTTTTAGCAACTACAGATCTTGCATTTTCACTGACCTCTTCAGCCAAGAGAAGAAACTATCTGAATTTGCTTGCTTTTCTGCTTACTTTTKAAGGGGATAAAGTAATTTTACCTTGTATGGTATATTGCAATTTACTTTTTACCAGTAGAGCCTTTACTACTTTTGTTTTCTTCCCTTAGCTTTCTTCTTTTCTTAATTTTAATCTTTTTAGATTTTCTTAATGAGAAATATGTCAACCTTCCGCAAAGAGGAGAAGAAAACCTATGCCTGAAATTGCTTTTGTTTCAATTTATAATAGTAAACACAGTAATACATAATGTATACACATGCATTAGGTGTCAYTCCTTTTAGTTGCAGTTGATTCTGAAGCTCTTTGGTTTCTGACATTGGCCTTGGAATAASTTAGATGCAATTTGCTTGCTTTTGAATTATTGAAGTGCAATTTTACTCTTTGTTCTCAGTCTCTTTTTTTTTTTTTTCCCCCCCGGTGTGTATGGTATAATTATATACTGTTTTCTTGATGTATCACTCACTTTGATATAAATGTTGGGATTTTTTAGCCTATAGTCTTTCCTTTTACATTCGCTACCATTATRCGATTTTAGTAGCTCTAAGAAGTGGTGCACACTTCAACAGCCTAATGCCAGATTTATAAAAGAAGCAGTAGTAGGTGTTGCAGTAGCTGCTACATGCGACTGAGTATCCGAGAGGGTTGGATTGTTCTGGATGGCACTGTGCTGGCTCTCTTGGGAGCAAGGCAGCATTTTCATGTGGTGCACTAACTGTCACGCTCATGTCTTAGCTTGGGTCTCCAGGACAGKAGCAGCTTCTTGGCGCAGGAGAAAGGGAGCTCTTGGTCAAGAGGGAGCATCTCTCCAGTGAATTTTCTCCTTCCTTGCCAATTCCTCCACACTAAACATTTTGATTGGCACTGTAGTCCCCAGATCTCCGTGTAAGACACTTGCACTGCCAGCTGTGCTCGTTAGGTGTCCCGTCACCCAGGGACTGCTTCCCGAGTTCACACAGACACTTCTAGTAAGCAATGCCGGCCCCAGGGAAGGCTGAGCTGAGCTGTGTCTCTTCTGAAGATATCAGTTTAAAGATTTGAGTGTTACCAAACTCAGTGTTTTGGAAAGACATTTGAAGGTTCAGGACAGGAAAACAATCTTAAAAGTTGCCCTTATGGTGAATGAGTTTGTCAGTGTTACAAAATTCACCATACAATTTACTTGCCATATRGTGAAAAGGTTCAACCAAATGTTTGTATGAAAAACTATAGATAATTAGCATTTGAGGGGAATGCACTCGATTGGTTATTTGACTGTGCTCTATTTAGTTAGTTAGTTTTTCCTAAGGTCTCGGAATTCTCTTCATTTGTCATGTTATTTTAATTGTCTTTCGAAGTTAATACTTTGTGTAAGTTGCATTATATTGTTAGTTTTGGTAATGTTGTGTGTATTTATTCATCACTGTTCATATTTGTTTTTCGTTATCTTTAATTCTTACTAATAACTACCTGTGTCAGTGCTGRGATTAGTTTGGTGGTGTTTTGTTTTGCTTTCTAATATTTGCTTGGCTTTAGGTGTGTCKTCTTAACAAAGTCAGTTAGAATCTGTTGAGCTGTTCAGTGCTGCAGTTAATAAAATARTAAATAATAAAAATCATGAAATAAAAAGAAGCTTGTAGTATTTGAAAACAAACTATCTGTATATAGCTTGAGGCCAGAGAAAATCGYTGAATCTTGACAATTCATGGAGGGGAAAAAGGACTTCAATAGATTTCTGATGTCATGTTGACTTTTTAATTGGTTGATACTTTTTCTTCCTCCCTTGGGAATTTCCTTAGGAATAAAAAATAGATTTTTGGCAGGCTAAATGTTTTTTTTTTTTCTTACAGCAGGGTGAAAACCACTTTGAGTAAATAAAAATGAAATCTAGCAAATTTCTTCCTTGTTCACCCATCTTCTAGGTGAATACAAGTCTTTGAAAGTCTTTCCTGGGGATTCAAGAATACTGTTATGTATTTTTAATGATCTTGTTGCTCTTTCAGCAAATAAAAAAAAGTCATACCTGTTTCTTTTTTTTTTTTTTTACTCCAAATTTTCAAGTTTTGAATGGGACATCCATACGTGGTGGTGAAGTTCCCAAGTGATGGAGTATTTACCATATCTTTTTGTAGTTTTGTCAGTTGTTGATAGTGCTTGTCACCGAGCTTTTATGAGTGCATGAAACATGAAATTCTGATTGAGTATTTGCCTATTTCCTTGTTTTGTTTTGTTTCCTGGGGATTGTGTTTTCACTGAGCACATTGTGCGCTTCTTGGACACAAGTTCAAGATGCTGAAGTTCTTGTTGAGCTTGGATAGTGGATTCTATGACACTATAATATGTGTTATATCAGTGCATTATGCATATARTATCTGTTATGCTGATTATAAAAATTACTATCTTAAACCTATGCTCAAACACTTAARAGTGTGGAGATATTTAATCAGATATTGGGTGAACTATAGTGTTCCCTATATCTATTTGGGTATTATATTCCTTGGAATAACCATCAAGTCATTTTTTAAAATATTTTTAATATTCTTACAGCTGCATTTCAGAAAATATTTCTGAATTCTGATTCTGAAATCTTCAGTTCTCAGTAACTTTCATACACTTCCTTCTGTGTAAAAGTGCTCTTGGCTTGCTTTAGGAATTCCTTTCCAACAAAGAAAAGACTTCATGAACCTTTTACAAAGATTGTAACAATTACCTAAGTTGTTGTTGTTGGGGGGTGTGTGCTTTTTGTTTGTTTTGTCTTTTTTTAAGAGCTGACTAGTAGGGCTGGGAAATTGAAAATTTCCAAGTAGAGATTGAGAGAAGTTGGGTTTTTTGTTTTTTGGTTTTTTTTTTTTTTTTTAATCAAGATATTTGGAGCCTGCATATATTTTTATATGTCAGCATGCAAAAAGGCTTCTGTTCTTGAAGCAGACTCCTGGATAGGTGGTAGGTATTCTTTGCACAGACGTGTATTTACCTGATGATTTTGGTCATTACGGAAGGAATTCTTCCTTTCTGAATTGTTATGAATTATGTCCTTTTTTTTTGGAGTAAGGGGAATTGAAGCAAATGTGCATTTTTTTTGGTTATATTGTGATTAGAGAACAGTGCTTAGAGTTGTAGAAAGCTGAAATGTTAGATGTATGTTAAAAGTTACAAATGTTGGATGTGGGCAGTATCAGCAGGTTAATTCAGAGTTGGTGAGAATTGGGTGCATGATTATGCAAAGACAGAATTTCCCCTTAAACTTTATTATTTTTGTACACTGGTGTGGAAATCTGCATTCCAGTTTTACTGAAGATTCTGATTTTTCAAACTGAAAGTTGYATGCAGTGTAAAAAAAAAAAGCCTGGGATGTCCATATATATAAATTTGTGTCTGTTTATTTTGTTTTTATAAGCTTAGATGCCAGGCATTTACTAATTAATTCAACTGTACATAAATCAATTTGCTATGCATTCTGGTTTTAATCTTCTTTGAGCAAGTGTATGTTAATTAGATAATCCCCAGTTTATTGATCTATCTTTTGACCACAGATGTACATCACATCTGTGACAATATTGAGAGACAGAGATTATTTTGATGGAGACACACACACCAATAGTATATAGCGATTAAGCGTGACTTTTTTTTTCTTTTTTTCTTTTTTATTTGTTATGCTTGAGGCTGGTGCTAAGGTCTGGCACATAAAGAAGGTTCTGCACTGTATTGATTCACAGTTAACTTCTGGACATTGACTGAAGAAAAAAAATCTAGAGGTCTCGTAAAGGTTTACATCACTGCGACAACCCGTTTATGCCTCTTGTATTTTCTTTTTAGTGTTGTGCAATAGTGTGCTTTGCAACTTGTAAATWCTTCTGCAATCTGGAGAACTTGAAGTATGCTGTAAAACATGTGATATATTTCTGCAAGCATCATACTAGGTCCCTAAAGTTGTGCCTAAAAGTTGGGTGCACCAGGGCTGCTGCTGTTGGCTTCCTGTAAGTGGGGAACCAGTTTCATGCAGTTAGCGGAGGCTCTCAGGGCTCCACAGTTCCTAGGCTGAGCTTTGTGATCATCGCTGCAATTTAGCCTGCTTTGAAGGGGTGARGACTTGGCTCAAAGTGATTGTGTTATTGGAAATCTTAAAAACGTTCTCTCGTTCAAAATATTTAATTTAAGGTAGCTTTCTTCTCTTGTGCTCAGCACCTGTACTATTTCTCTTCCTTTCACCTTATGGCAAATAGGAGAAGCGTTTCTCTTTAGTTGTGTTCCTGTGAAAAACATTATTGCCCTCCTTCATTTTTGTATGCTGAATATATTTTTCAACAGTCATTGAAATAATAGCATACATAAAAATAAAATCAAATTTTCGTCACAAACATTTTTCCTAATATTATCTTTTTTTTCCCCTAATTTTATGGTTTATTGTGATTAGTAGGTGCTAAGTATTTTTTTTTTGTGTTGTACTTTCTATAGTTTTTGTTTGTCTACCTCTTGGCCCAAGAGATCCTCATATAAAATAAGATTTGTGTCATGCTGGCTTACTCATGTGGTGAAAATAGATGAAGAAGTGGCATGCACRGATAGCAAACAGGAATTGAACAGGACCTTCCACTGTTATTAGAAGTAGAAGTTACACTGAAACAAGCAAGAACTTTAGAAGATGAAAATAGTTACTGTGGATCAATGTGGGKTTTTTTTTTCAATTTTCAATTTTAATTTTTTGAGTTTTGGGAAACGTTTAAAGTAATTTCAGTATTGATTATTTTAAGGGGGGAGGGAGAGGGAGAAGACAATTACCTGGACAGTCCAAATAACAGAGCTGTATTTTTTTCCAGATACGTGTTAAATGTGTATTCTGGAGAATTTGGTGYTTTTCTTCACATTCTTTAACAAGACTGTATCTAACTCTTGTCATGACACTGATTGCGTAGTGTTTTTGATGCAGCATTTCTTCATATAACTTCAGTTCTTGTTCTGGTTATATTCATGTTGGGTCTTCATTAAAATAAATTAATAAAGACTCTCTTCTCATGTATATGGCTGGTCTGAATGTGGATCACTATCATGATCTTGTCTRAATTATATTCCTTCATGTTTTCCATTCCTCCGCTGGAGCTCACTCAGACATAGCTTTTGGTCTTCAATTTTCAAACACTAATTAGACCCTATCTCCTCCTCCTCATTTGTATGAAATTTGTTTTGTTCCTTTTCTAGGTCACAGAAGCAGGTAACATTTCAYTTTTAATCTTGATACATTTAATCCTGACTAAATAGTCTAGCAAATGATTTTTTTTTTAAGACTATATTTTCTTATATGTATTATCCATATTCATGACCCCAGCTGTCATATGACTGTATAAAGAAGTAAGCCATAATATGGATTATTTTGGTGCAGTAGGCATATACTGTGGCTATATTTCTCAATTAAAGAAGTAATTTGGAAAATTGCTAGCTTTAAGGTGTAAAGTTAGGTACTACACTACCCTAGCAGTTTTGCTAAAATTGGTTTGCAATGTTTCAGTAATGATTTGATTGGATTTTTTTTTTTTCTACCCATGAACATTCTTCAGGAGAATACCTAGCAATGATTTTGAAGGAACAACCCTACAATAATTAAAGTTGAATAGATGTCCCTTTTTTGTACGCTAATTAATCTTTAGTAGATAATGCTGTGGAATTAGAAAATGGAAAAAGATATCCAAAGAAGCGWTCGAGATAGAGGGAAACGCTCTCATTCATTAGCCCATGTTGTGCTCAGATTATTCATTTCATCTTTCCACTGTTTTGGTGAAGGTGCAGTTCTSCTGACTTACCCTGAAAGTAAGGGAAAATGAGGAGGTTCTGGGTTGCAAGTTAACGTTCCCATAGTGTGCAGAGGTAACGAATGGGATGTTGACTGCCTCTGTTTGCTCAGTGATCAGCAGTTAACAACTGGTGGCCAACACTTGTTGTTAAGCTGAACAGTCAGTGCCCACTGAAAAGAGTGAAGACTTTTCACAGGAGCCCCTTTGGGTGAGATCATCTTTAAAATCAAGGAGGTCTTTGCCACCAGTTTGTATTTCTAATGTCAGAAAAAAAAAAAAACCCTTGCATTGCCTTTGTGTGTTATGCCTGGGCAGATCCGTACCACTACTGAAAAAGAGGAAGCTTCCTACTGTTGGCATTTGTGGAAATGTTGTAGTGTTACAGTGTGGCCATGACAGAAAGGGATAGAATCTCTTATGGTTAATTAGGAGGAATATTTCCATGCAGAAGGTCAGTACTTTGAGTTTCTGGTGTGTTGATAGAAGCTCATACTGCTTTTAGTTTTGGTCCTCTATTTTCAAACTRGAGACTGACTGACTGATGACAATTGGATTTGTAAGGGAATATAAAGGAAAAAGGAGCCTCTTCTCTGAGGCAGTGACTTGAAAAACTGGACAAACAACTGGGCAGCACTAGYAGGACTATTGCTAGCAACAGGGACAGGCAACCCACTTCAGTGGGTAATAGCAGGGATTAGGCAGGTTTAACAACCCATAGAAGTTTCTTTCAGTCTAGTGCTCATATAGTGAAAATCCTAATTAAAAAATCCACACCCCAAAAAAATATGCATACATATACATGTACACCTACAGTGGCCAAAATAAATGCATATGAAAAACTTTAATCCCAGCTGTTAGCAGAAACATGCCTTTACTTGGCTGGGAWATGTCTTTCAGGTGCAGTAGCGTTTCTTCTGCACAGATACTGCATGTTCTGCAGCTCTGTGAAAACTTCCCAGCCTTGAATTTGTGCTCGAATTTCACTGGGTGATCAGCAGTCCTCAGCTGCTCTCTTTTGCTTTGGCCTTGGCCTATGTGGAGCAGTTTCTGCCTTGTACCTCTTCAGGAAAGTGCCCAAGGTCCAGCTGACCTAGGCTTTGAGTTCAAGGCTGAGCACTCCAAAAATKGCACAGCCATGGCAGAAGACTGAGCCAGACAATCTTCTGTTTATTTTTTTTCTTTCTTCTTTGAGAGTAGACAGTTTTCTGTGCCCTTAGCAGTGTTGTAGCAGAATTCCCCAGTGGTATAACCTCGTGGAAGTCATTTACTCTTTGTCAGCAGTCTCATTCTGCCTGTTATTATCAAGCAAAGAGGAAATATTTATTTTGAACTTGATTATGGAATTTTTCTATTTTTTTTTCTTGTGACTTATTTCTCATTATTAATAGATATTTCTCAATAGTAACAGGCCAAATGTGACTGCTGTCAAATTTTCCTTCCCAGTATTTTAGAATTTGTATGTGTTTTTGAGTGCTGCTTATTTTGTTGCTTTATTTATTTTTGTTTTAAAACATTGTGAAATGCATTTTATATTTTTAATGTAAAAGTTTATCTGTATTATGTTCTGGTAACTAGCTTTTTTGACTTTATTTTTCAAAAAACAAGGTAACAGTTTGTTCTTATGTCTGTGTACAGGGGAAAATGCAGTGTTGCACTTCTGAATGAGACGGAGTCTGTGTTGTCGTATCTGGAGAAAGAGGTAATGCTCGTTTGAATATTGGGATGGAGTTATGATTTTTACAGCACTGTTTTTAATGAATAATATCATGGGAATTTTTTTTCAAATGTAGGTTGTTGAAAACACTAATTTTGAAAATATTGTGGAATAAAAACTGTATTAAATGACACCTTGTATTATGGTTCTAGTCTGCGTATTTCTCTATATAGATAATAACCAAGTCTGTAAAGTAATTCCTGAGGTATCTTAAAAGAAAAATATGCCAAATGTTTTTACTTAGTGGATRCTGTAGGGGGAATCCACACAGCCCTGTTCTGTGTCCTATTCTGGTCAGAAGAGCTTTCYAGTCAATGGACAGAGAGAGAAACACTCCTCTAGAGGGCAACTTCGCATAGGAGTTTAATTTTAGGGGCTCTGAAGTGGTGTGTGGAAAGTATCTCTTACTTAATTTATTGTGGAGGGGAAGGAAGTTTAGCCTCACTAGATGGAAGAACAAAGCACAAAAGTCCTGGGAAGCCAATATGTATTGTAAAAGATCTTTTGCAATAAATACGTTTTCCCCTTGACATTTTTAATAGCACATCAGGCAGGGCATTTTAGCTGAAATTAGAGTGTCTTTATTTTCATAWATATACGCTAAATGGCATATAATCTAGGTCACCTGTAATAAATCTCTTACAGTGCCTGCTCTGCTTCTGCTGACAGTGCCAGAGTTGTTGACACTGCTGTGTTGGCCTTCTGCAGCCTCTGCAGACAGTGCCTTATGGTGTTTRAGACTAGCTTGCAAAAGCTGGGCAGGGATACTTAGGAAAGGAATCATGTTTAATTGAAAAAGTAGCCACCATTATTGCTTTTCAAATTCCCCATGCGATGTTGTATATAGATCTCTTTAGTGTACCACAGTTAGCTTCTGAGCAATGGAAGAAGCTTCTATAAGATTTTTAGAAATAAGGACTGATATTTCATAATTTTTTTATTTTTCCCAACTTCTACCATCAAGAACGATATGGGAGGCATGAGGGGGACTGCTTCAGCAATTTTCAAATGGAAGAACATGTATATTTACAAAAAATGAAATTAATTATGTCGTTGCAAATATGTCTTCTCTTTTAGGATACTTTTTTTTATTCATTGGTATATGATCCGTCTCTGAAAACGCTTTTAGCAGACAAGGGGGAAATCAGAGTGGGGCCGAGATACCAGGCAGATGTGCCAGATATGCTTGCAGAAGGTAAATATTTGTGGAAAATCTGCTGTCKTGCATTGTTGCTTATGCTGAAACTCTGAAATACATGAGTCTGCCTAAAGGCAGAGAAAGCCAAGTAATAGGTCTTGAAAAATTGAAAATACCAGTAGATATTATGAAGAAGCAGAGAAAGGCTGCTTGGGGTAGCTGCAGTCGTCCTTTTAAAGTTTGTGCCTAAAACAATCTAGACATTCTGTATTGGTTTATCTACCTAGTGCTGTAGTCTAGCCACATCTTTCGTGTAGGCCTCATGGGGGAAAAAAAATGTTGTGGACTAGTCCATTTTCTAGAATAATTTTACAATAACARAGCAAGTGGGGAAAAAAACATTTCCTTTCTCTCCCGTTATATAAATAGGCACTCTATGCAGAATGCACATTTTTGTGTCTTTGTATTTTTAGATATTTTCTTAGATATGGGTGCATCATATTTGCTTTGTTGCAGGAATGAGATTAGTATTTCAAGCACTGGAGTTGTTTTAAAATCATTGGTAATTTTWAATTTTCAATATAGCACAGCTGTGTGTGCCTTTGTCTTGTGCTACATAGTAACTTTCATTTTTTAAACAAAGTTGCAAATACTATTTTTGATTTGGATAGATTGACAGAGTTCTGGGCAGCTGTGTTTTGTTGTGTATTTGCAATGATAATATTTGCTAAGTAAATTTTAAAATGAACATTTTCTGCACCACAGTTTATACTCTACTGGAGTACTAATAAAAGAAAAGGTTGTTTTCAGGAATCTTTGCTGATTTTTCCTTAGTAAGAAAACATTACCGTTCTGAATGCCACCAATACRCATTTTCATAACCTTGGAAGGGATGTTCTGCATTGGGTGTGGGCATTTTGTCAACTATACTTTCTGTCTTCTMAAAAAATATTTTTTAATATTCTTTCTACAAAGCTTATTTAATGAACTGCATAAAAGAAGAATGATTCAATTTCCAGGAAGTGTCAGATTATTTTATTATAGATGCAATTCAGTATATTACATGCGTTATTATCTTGACTTTTTTAATAAAACGAAATGAACTGTAGGAGGACTCTTATAGATTTGATTATAAGCAGTGAAGCCTTATTTAAAAACATGGCTGGAATGTGATAGACTACTTTTCTTGCTATAAAATGTGTCTATCCTGTCTGAAAAAAAAATGTTAGGGAATTAAAGGGTATGAAGGGTATGGAACTAAGGAACTAAAGGCTGAAGAGGTATGTTTCCTAGAGGATTAAAAGAAAATAATTGTTTCCATATGCACATCTAATAACTAGGAAATACTAACATGTTTCCAGTGTAGTCTGTTGAATCTTTGGACTTTTCAGGATAAGCTGGGTGCGCCTGCCAACTGAAAAGCCTTTTCCTGCTGAATTCTACATGACTTACTGAAAAGAGGGTTAATTGGAATCATTAATCTTTACCTGCAAAGTAAATGTTACCCCCACAGAAATTTTACCTGTAGTTTACATTTTTTTCCTAAAATGTGTCCATATGATTTAGGATATACTAAATTTAGAACTTAGAATTTAGTAAAATGGATAGGATTTCATTATGTGTGTTACTGTATGTTTTGCCTTTTTTCATGCCCTGTTAATCCGCAGAGTRTCATCCGGCAGTCCTTAGTAGGTAGCAGTAGTCCTTCCATTACAAAGACCCGGAAAMAAGATGTAGCCCACAAACCGAAAATGAGATATTTCAGAGAAGTTATTTGGTCATTTAGTTGGATTAAACAGTTTTTATTTCCAGTTATTGGTGAAAAAATAATTTGTTTTGAGGAGCATGAAATTATCTAAATAGCAGTGTTAACTAGTTGTTATCTGATTGTTGCTGTAGTCTTTTGACCTCCAAAGAAGAGAAAAGGATGATTCAGCTGTGATTGTGTTTTTGTATGATTAGAATAAAATAGAGATGCTTTGAAAACATGGAATTCTGTGCAGGTTACTGAATCTTGATATAAATATTCCAGGTTATATTTCTTTAATGTAACTAATGATTTATATGGTCAAGTTTTGCTGCCATAGCATGACTAAAAAAATGACGTTCCAAACCCCACAACAATCCCAAAAAAAGAGAATTGAGAACACTTGGAAAACTTACATCATACAAAATGTTTACATAAAGGAAGGAAGTTTACTTTTCTTTTAAGTTGCTAGTAAGTATATCATGCATTTAAATGCTGCCACTCCCCCCCCAAAAAAAAAAAAAAAAAGAAAAATCTAAGATGCTCAGTCATTTTTTTAAATGTTATTGGCTTATAAATCCAATTGAAGTGATTGAAAGGATGCTAATTCGGATGAACTGTCTGAGCACTAGTCACAAAATGGCTGATAAATGAAAAAGTTCTTTGAACTGTGAAAGCCCTTTCACATCGTTAAATATCAAATTATTTCAGTGTGAATATACTGATGGTTTTGAGGAAGCTTCTAGGCTGCAAATTCAAATTGCATGCCTTTCTGTTATGCTGTAATAACTTACATTCTGTCTGAATAGACTGCTTTCATATTTAGCATTTTATTCAAGAGCAATATACCCTTTTTTGGGGAGAATTTCTTTGTCCTCGCTCCTTCCCCCCGATTGTAGATATTAACATATTCCYTCCCCAAATAAAACAAAAATTCAAAACATGGTACTTAGACCAAACATTGGGTCGTGCAGCATAGCTTCTCTTCATGGGTGAACTGCGTTACTTTATATGTGTTTTAATTTAGTTCAGTGGAGGAAAAAAATTCTTTTTCAAAAGATGAAAACTTTCATTAAAGATACAATGAAGTCTTCTAGATTCTGCTAGATGGAGTTAYTCTTGCAGAGTTGTTCTTGATGTGAGTATACCTTCAGTTCTCAGTAGATGTGTGCGTGCAAGTTTTTTATGGAACTGTTTGTTGATTTGCATMCATTCAGAATAGGCTTCCAAAAGATGAATGTGTTGCTAATACATGCAGTTGAATGCTGCTCTCCCTGTCTACTGAATTTCTGCAATCCATGCCTCTCTTCTTATCCCAGCACCTTTAGAAAGTAGCCCCTTTTATTAAAACAGAAGAAAAAAAAAAAACAAAAAAAAAAAAAAAAACCACCCCAAAAAACCCTTGTAGCATGGATTTTTATGGCAAGTTTCTTACTACTTGTTTCCTTTGGGGAAGGGATGGAAAAGGTAGGCATGTTTGAAAGCACGCATTACTAAGGGAGAAAAGCCAAATCTGAGAACCTAAACATGCATCTTTTACTTACCAAGGACTTTGTGCAGCTGTGCAGAGCTGCTGTAGGGAATGCAACGTTGGCTGTTGGTTTTCCAGTACAGAATGGAGTTGTAAATCTGGATTTTCAACTAGAGTAGTGTAGGATCAGATTGATGGAAATACTCAGTTGACATCAACATGGATAGTTGATAGATTTTCAAATAGAAAACATTAAAGGCTGCTSTAGTATAGTATTTAGATGTATTTGTCCTCCAGGCTGTGCAAGTAAGATAAAATTAAGAAATAATCTTTTCAGCAGAAATGTAGCATAGTTTGTGTATGAATAACTTAAGTGGAATTTGCCTTAGAATTGTGTATTTTTGTRTAGTTTTCCTGCCCCTGCTTACCTTTATAACTGTCTTTTCTCCACCAAGATCTCTTTCATCTCTCACCCTTTCTCCCTGTTGCTCATTTCATGTGGGTTATCTGAGAATGTAAGCTAGTAAACTTGATGGTTGAGAGGAAACTTACTGTTTCCTTGTTTTTAAAGGAAAATARGACACAGAGTCATATGTGTAACAAATAGCTGCTTGCTAGTAGCAAGAATTCTGTCCATGGATGTGAGTCAGATGATGAYAAAGAGGGTGTAGTTAGAAACTTACAGTGCACAAAAGATGATGATATTAGGTAGAAGCTAAGGTATCTCTGACACCCCTTAAAGCTTATGCTTACTGCGCTTCAGAAGAATAAATCCTCTCTACTCTTATACTAAATGAATATAAGCAGAATCTAAATCTAATTGAAAATGTCTATATTTTTTTTCCTACATTCCTTTTCTTTGTTTAGCTAGACTAAAATATTCCATATTTATTTCAGACTATATCTTTAAGGAAAGAGGAAATCAAGCTTCTTTTAGCAAGTCTTATGACCTTTGTTATGAGCATCTTTGATAGTAAAACTACTGTCAAAATTGGTCAGATGATTTAGGAATGTTGTTCTAGTTGTATGTACTCTTCTCCCCCCATCATGCTGAGTGCTCCAAAGCGCCAGTTTTTCTAGACTCTGGTTTGAAGATGCACATGTTTGGAGCATCGTTTATTTCAAGCATCCATGTCCATTCTCTGCAATTCAGGACCAGGTTGCCACCTCTGCAGGTGTTTGAGAGCTGCTGTGTGTTGGGTTTGGGGCATCTAGCTACTGTACTTGATCAGCGGACACAATTTTCCCCTCTTCTTCCTCTAGCTTCCCGCTATTCTCTTGAGCAGTTAGGAAGTGTATTCCTACAGTCTTTAGGCGTCTGCTGCAAACAGCCCATTTCCATCCTGTGAAATCGATACAAGGCATGAAGTAAATAAGTTACATAAAATGTTAGTTCCTTTGCAGAGAACTTAAGGAATTGGGACACATACATCTGAATGACAACTTTTTTAATATGTGCCCCTGGTAAGTTCAAGTGTTAAATATACCTTAGGGRTATATTTAAATCACCATTATTACTGTTAGGTAAAAAGTCACGCTTTTATGTACTTTGTTGAAGATATTCACMCTGCTGTCCCTTTAACTCATATAAATTTTATTTAGCCCTGTTTTATAGACGTGGAAAGAGAAGAATGAGGAAAATCAGGCAAGTTGCTCCCCGGCAACACATCGTTTTCAGTTGGGGAGAGGTYGAAGTCCAAAGTCTATCTCATAACTTGATCTCTTTAAAACTAAATGCTTATAAATACCGKTTTTTGACCAATATTTCTCAGTAACAGAACCCTTAATGATATGTTACATGGATGACGAGAAAGCAGGAGAAGTGCTTAAATATGAACAAAGCTTTAGGAACATGGTTTATAAAATAATATTTAAGAATAAGATGAAGTTTAAAAAAAAAACTCTGCAGAATCCTTAATACATTGAAAAAGTTTCCTACGCCTGTGCTACCCTRTGAAAGTTGTTGTGACTCTAATTGTAGTTGTCATGCAATAAAACGCATGACAGCTTAGCTCTACAAACACATTCAAAGTGTTATTATAGATAGGGAAGCCAAGTGTTTAAAATAGCCTCATTGGCCAAAGCAGTAATTTCTCAAGTAATGGCTTGCTTTAATTTCTGCATGGTGTTGTGAATCAGATGCAAAGCCTGGGACAGAGCCAGCAAAGGTCATTAATTGTTCCCATCTCTGTCAAAGCTGTATTGAAATTTCTGAAGCAARCAGCAGTTTCTAAATAAACATAATAAAGAACATTGTCATGACTGTCTTCTGGTTGTCTTTGTTATGTAAATTTATGGAACTAATTGTGATTCTTTTGTCATTAAAAAATGGTTTGTACATTTTTTTTTCCAAGAAAATTAATAAAATTATAAAAGATAACAAAATTAATAGTTGTCTCCTATAATTTTAAGAAAATATGGAGAACAAGAGTGGTTGGGGAAGAAAAAGATGTTATTTTTGTTTCGTTTAGCAATAATGGATAAAACTTTTGTGTAGCAGGATTTGGTAGGATAGTGTTTTTTTTTTTTTTCCTTTTTTAAAAGTGCTTTAAAATGTTAAAATGTGTAATCAGCATTTTCAAGAAACTTAGTTCACAAATGTACAAACAACTATACAGAGACTGTTAAATTGTTTATCCATATGAGAGATMTTATCTGTCATCTTGTGCTTGCTCAATTTTCTTGAACCTTGTTCAAAAAAACCTATTAGACATCCAGTGCACTGTCAGCTTGAGCTTCTTTGTGTATATACTGCCTAATTTCTTTGAAGAACTCCAGTAGGTATGTGATATTTGATTTATAAAAGCTTATAAATAGKATTTAAAACAGATTCTAAATGTCCGTGGACTGCTGCAACATGTGCAACTTTTACAAAGATGGGGATCTTCTCCCTACTGAGTCCTGTCCCTAGTCCCACGCTGCTTATTTCTTGTGTCAAGATTTAAAAGAACTCTGCTGCAGTGCTTGTTATGGAAGTAGAGCCTGTAAATAGGCAGTGCAGCAGCCGGTAGGACATTGTTTGAAGCTTATTTTTTCTTACTAAGTAAAAAGACAAACCGCTTTTAAAGTATTTGTGTAAAATCCAGAGTCCCTGTTGCGAATCTGAAAMTATCCAGAGAGAGCCTAGGAGTAGCACTTGCTGTGCAATCAATTTCGTTTTTTGAAGGCAAGATATTTTAGAATTAATGGAGCTCAAATAGCTGAGTACTTAATAGGAAGAAGGGTAGCAGGAGAATTTAAGCTGTAAATTTTAGATGATGTTCAGGGAGTTCGTATCATATCATATTCCTYTACAGCATGTCTCTGCTTAGAGAAAGAACGAAATAATTGTTTTGCAAGCAGTTACTGATGTGTCTTCTCCATTTTCTACTACTTAAATTCAGCTGTTCTTTTGTAAGAGCCTGTTAGTTTCCAGCAGCTCCTCTGATTTATTAAAACATCAAATTCAGATTCGGAGAGCAATGGTGCCTTTCTAGGCTCTTCCATGAACTGTGTTAGCRTGGGAGGAAAAGTTATTATAGATGTGGAAAAAGTAGTGGACTGTAAAGCACCTGTTTGCATGGAGGGGAGGAACTAGCTTGTCTACTTCTCGTTTTCCGCACAAAACAGTTTGGGAATCCCTGGATGTGTTGTCCAAAACTGGATATCTCATCTGTCCAAAAAGACATGAATGGCATCCAGACAGCAGAAAGCAAAGCTCAGGGTCTGACCAGAACCACCTTCAGGAGCAACTATCCAAGCGTTTATGCCTAGCTTGCAKTTGCTTCTGTAAGATGTTCACAAATCTTAAAGCAAACAAAGAAACAGGAAAAAAAAGCCCTGCTGTCTTCAGTGTGAAAGGCAGCGAGGCTTTAAGGTTCTGGAGAAAAAAAAGGGGTTTTTTTTCCAGAAAAATGAATGACTATTTCTACATATCAGAATAGGCCACTAGAAGCAGGGAGAACTTTGAGAACCACTGATTCCAGAGAGGGTAATGAGTAATAATTTCTACTAATTCTTTTCTCAGCTAATTTCTTTGCTTGAATGGAATTGTTTCTTTGCTACATTTTGGACATTGAGTTGACATCAGAAATTTTCTGTAAGTTCTCCTAAATGAAAGAGCTTCTCCTTAAGGATTAACAAACTTATCTTGCTCTGATCTGAACATTTTTTTTTCATGTCATTAAAGTGGGTGAACTTTTTGTAATTAACTGTCAAATGCACARTTGACATAAATAGTAAAATACTCTTTACAGTGTTGATCGTGTCAAGTTTTAATAGGCTTACAATACCCTTTACAGTAGGTTTGCCCATCCCTCTTCGAGGGAGCGAAGTTAGTGATTTACCTGCTGAGCAGTTAAAAGTGTGTATATAGAATTTAACAGTTTTACTGTAAATTAAACTCGCAATGCACAGGTTAAATGGGCTGTGTCTGTTTTTAGTGAAGRCCTAATTTACTTTTGCCTAACACTGCAGAGAGAAGGGAAATCTAATTTCGGATTGCAGTTACATACGCTACAGAAGCTCTATTAAGTATTAGGAAACTGCATTACAAAACATAGTATGTTTTGAAGTCTTTAATGTAAAGCAAAASAACATTATTTCTTGATTATAGATCTACTTTTGTTTCCAGCCAGAATCCTTTAGATTACTGATAGTCATTTGCAAAATCTGTATTTAATTGAGTACTTCTGTGGATTGACTTGGTTCTTTTTGTTCTTCTCTCCACAAACTTAGTAATAGACAGTTCTGAGGTGGATTGCTCACAGATSGTTCACAGCTGTAACGCTGACAATAGAGTRTCCCTTCCCTTCTGAAAGCCCTGAGGTTTGCTTTGTACTTTAATTTAGTTGGAGTTGTAGACTTCATATCAGGAGCCATGATTTTCTGCTGCTTTTTAGCTGCTGAAGGAGATTGGTGCATCCATATTCTGTTCTTTTTGTTATGAACATCCTGTTATTCAGGTTGAACTTGAAGGAAATGGTTAAAGTAGCTGTATTCTTGTTTGCCTTTTGGTTGCAATGCAAAACTGTCTTTGCTATCTTCTTGATGGGGAGGGTTAGGATCCCTTTATTAACCATAGCTATACAGCCTTGCCCAAGGTGGTTCAAGTCCCAAAGAAGTTCTCTCTGAAACTGTTAGGAAGGGTGAGCCTGTTGGCTCTGCGTTAACGCTGTGTGCGTTTRGCRCCCAAAGCAATGGGCCACAGTGAGYRCTCACACAGCAGCTTTCGAGCAGCTACAGCCTAGGGTTTAATTGACTTTGCAGCATTTTCTACATCAGTAGCTTTGCCCAGGTGGGCCCATTGTGAATTCAGCTCGTTTTGTTTCCTGTTCTACAGTAATCATTTTTAAAATACGGATTTTCTTGTAAGCGGCTCAGCAGAAGATTGAAAACAAATGTCAGATGCGAATGAAATGTGTTTTTACACTTGAATAATTCAAAATACATTTCATCTTTAAAGCAAAAAATCCTCCTATGAATTTTTCATTTGTTTATCTTTATGCAAAAGCATAGCCCTATTTATCTTCAGAATACTAYAGTCAAAAGGATTTCATATACTGATAACATCAGGTTTTTATGAAAAAAAGAAAACTTACAGGACTAGGCTTTTCATTTTAAATTAGTGATTTTTTTTTTTTTATTGGAAAATGAGATGTTTGTGTGATACCACACTATCATGCTTTGCAAAACAAGTGTTTAAAATGTTGTTAATATCCATAAACAGTACAGTACAATTAATATTTATAGACAGTATCATTTTTCAGTGTGATTCCCTGGAAGCCATAACACCTCGTGTATTCTGAAGAGTTTTTCCAAATTCCTGAAGTAAGTCTCTGTAATCAGATTGGAGCACATAACAATCTGAAATGCATGATCGAGGAAAACAGAAATGAAAGAAATGAAGAGAGAACTGAGGTTTGATTTAGAAAAAAAACTGTTTAAGAACTACATTCTGGGTTTTTTTCCTTAGGTGATAGAACTGTTTAAGTATGTACTAATTTGAAAATGTATTTTAATTGCAACAAAAAATGTAGGAGTTGTATTAAGTGTCATTATTGCTATACCACTACCCAATATTAAATAACCACAAAAAATAACAGCTAAAGTGGGGGTAGAGTGGAATCTTGGTGCAAGTCAGACCACTTTGGGTTATTCAGAAGTCATAGGAGGGTAAGAAACCAACTCCAAAATAAAGAAGGAAGTTCAGGTATTTTTTTCATTACTTGATTACCTCTCCTTAAAGGTGGCCTTGTAGTTTTATACTCTACAGGTACCCAGGTCGTAGCTTTTAGAAGTATTGTAGAAAARCGAAAATGAGAGGACTGGCTGGTATTTCAGTTCAGTAATGATGTGGATTGCTCTTCGACGTAACCTTATTGTAAGAACCATTGAGTTGGGACTGGCGGGTCCCTGAGGTGATCCCTGCCTTTCCTCAGAGCTGTGCAGGTTCCTCAGTGCAGGCCCCACTTCTGCAGGGGCTTTGAGGAAAAGGAGGATGGCTGGTGCCTCTCTTGAAGCTCTGCACATTCACATCTAKTCAGTCCTTGGTGCAGCATTATGCAGAAGTTGGACATTTTGTAGGGCTCTGAAACCACATGGCTTTTTTGTGTATGTGTGTGTTTATTTCTAGGAATTTAGAACATGACGTAGGGTTGTTTTATCAGGATGATCATATCCAATCGGTTTGTGCAAGACTGAGCACTAATGGGGCTCCAAAGTCTTTGGAATTGGCAGCAATCTAATTTGAAGGGTTTTCCAGGGAGAAATGGCTCTCCTGGAACTATAGAGAGTAGGATGTGACTGAACTASATATGCTTTATTGGCCTGGAAAATGTTTAGTAGCTGTTTAAGAAGCCTCCTGTGGAAAAATGATGGGCCTCTAGCACCTGAAACCTTTTGCTTTCATTCTATAGGTTTTATACAGTCTTATTGCCTGTAGTCTTTGAACGTGTGTTACATTCATATATTGAATTTTACTGTAAGACTTATGTAAATATGCAGCTCATTAACTGAACTGAATGTCTCTTGTCAGGCGAAGTAAGGGCAGGGGAATTGCTCGGCATTTGGAAGGTAGACATCATTTTCCTTTTCCCCTACAGTTTTAAAATAATCTAAGCTTTCTCTCGTTCTTTTAATCAGAGTGCTTATTTGTGCATAATGTTTTCTGTCATATGTTTTCCTCAGAGTGAAGTGTAAGTTTTGGAATTTTTCCAGGATGATTTTTGATTATTAGTAATGGTGATAATCAACAAAAAAGTCAATTAAAAATAAATAATAAAAATTATATGTCTGCAGAGGACTTAGAGTGAGGCAAGTTCTGATTTCTGTTGCTCAAAATCGGCAATAAGCCAGCTGCCTACTTTAAATTTGGTTTATGAAGAGCTGARCTCATTAAATGTCAGCAGATAAAGTGTATCTATCTGAAAGATGTTTTTCTTCCTATTCATCATGTAAGACTCCTCATCCCAGTGAAGATAATAGTAATAATAAAATAAAATAWATAATAAAAGACCTGAAACCTGATTTTTCAGTCAAGCTTTTTAGCCTCAGCTGACCCTTATTCAGTTGTTTGCAAAAAGCTGTGTGATATTTTCTAATAAATAACTGTTGTATATGAATATATATATATATTTTTACAACAGAGGTACCCATAGTATTTTAGAGGGTAACTAGTGAATTGCATTTGAAGAGAAAATTCAGAGTTTACTTTATACAGACAAGCTTAATGTCTGGAAATTTTTTTAAAACTAGACAGCAAGAGAAAAAAAGTAATTTAGTGTAATTTAGATGCTGTAAGATAAAGTATGTGAATATAGTGTATGAATTGATGTCTAATTTTAGTGATTAGTTRTCTGTTTTTGCATTATTAGAATGCACATGAAGCTATATGTGAAAAACATATTTAGGTTCAGAATAATGACAGTCGCAGATTTTATGTTCCATATGATGAAGGAACCTGTAGCTGGTACCTCGTTCTTGCATGTCATGTCAACTCAAAAAGTTGAGCAATGCAGATACTCGGGGGTGAGGGGTGAGGAAAAGGAAGATTTGAAAAATAGCGCAAATGAGAAGACCAATTGAACAATTGCCCTTCTGGTATTACTTCAGTCAGATACCTCATCAACAGTCTTTGTTTAAAGGAAAAAAAAAACAAAAAAGAGAAATTCAATTGACATTGATATGCCTGAAAAGCAACATTTAAAAATTAATTTTAGAGATTTTTATATTTTACTAAACGTTCAGATTTTTTTTCTTAAAAGGACAAAACATTCTGATATATCTAGAAAGTATAAGGGCTGCAGTCTAGGAAAATTTTAATAGATGATATTGCAAGCTGTTTTTGCCGAACATGTCACAAGAAKAACATGGAATCATGCTGGATCACGTCATCTGCATGCGTCGTACTGATCCACAGTGAAGTGAAATCTAAAAGATTGATATCGACTGACAARATCTCTGAATTTCTTTACAGCAATTTCTTACAACAACAAGGGGTTGTTTTTTTTAAGACTTTTTTTCGCATTAAACAAAAAAAGAATGAAGGCACAAAATGATTGATGGAGAGAATGAGAGTTCTGTTTCTGGCCCTCTACCTAGTGTTTTCCAGTAAAATTAGTCCTCAGACTTAGATTGGCTGTAATGAAGTTAGAAGCAGTGCTTGAAATAAATTGGATGTGCTGGCATGTCACACCAGCCATCCCAAAGGTAGCCAAGTGCTTCTCAGAAGCCAAAGGAGGTGATTGATATGTTGCTGTTGGCAGCACTTTCTCACACTTGTGAGAGAGAAGTTGAGAGCTAAAGCAGCACTGAACATGTTTGCGGTGCAGATCCCTCCTTCCACTTGCATCCTAAAAGCTCCAGCTGTGTGAATCCTATGGCAGCTGTGTTGGAGTTCCTTCTTTGATTTGAGGTTTTATCTATTTACATAGTTCTAATACATTCAAAAATGTAAAAGGTAGATGTAGAGGTGTTAACAGGGAGTGTGTKCCTTGAAGGGGGCAGCTTAAGGAAAATTGTAGATTTTTTTAAATAATTACTATTATTTTGAAAGGCCTGTGTAATTTTCTGTTTTATCTTATCTTCCTATGCTGATCTGTTCAGGACCTGTAGTTGAAATGAATCRTATTTTTCTTCCTGAAGTCATCTTTTAAAAGATTTTTAACACCTGACTGCCTCCATAATTTGATCTGCTTGGTTCCTTTTCTCCCTGCTTAATTGACAATATCTGATCATCTAAACAGAAAATCAGGAACAAAGCACATTTCTTAAGTGCAGTTTGGGAAAGAGTGTTGTATGGAGACGTCTCTATAACTGTGTTAGCAAGAATTACTATTGCAAATATAATGCAAATATTGCTTTAGTTTGTTTTAGCATAGATACTTCTGTTTGTACTGCTATCTTTATCTACTGTCATTATAAAATATAGTTCAGCAATTATTTGAGATTATTTTTATCAAAAGATAAAAAATATTTTTTAGTAACAAMTRTTTAACTACATCTAATTGAAGAAAAATGGGTTAGTACCGCATTTTTATTTCATCTTACCATAAACTGTATTCAGGAGAGTGCCATAGTTCAGCCAARTACCTGAGCTGGGTTTCTGTGATATTTTTCCTCTCTGAGAAGCTTGCCCTATATGGGCATTGCACTGTATGCTCCTGAGTTACAATTTTCAGGATAAGATACCCATCCTTAAACTATAAAGTAACTTAAAGAGATATTTGAAAACTATGTATTAACAGATTGAAATGGTGTTCTTAGGCTATTTATAAAATGTAGAACATCACCCACAATGTGTGTGTCACAGATGGAAAAAATGAATTTATTGACAAGTGTGTACTTCATTGAATAAGTTTATAGACATAAGATCCTACCCAAATGTGCTAGAAATTAACAGTTTGTGTCTAGTGTTTTATGTGAGTTAGCTTAAAAGGAACTGCAAAATGACATGAAGCAAATCTTATTACCTGTGTATCAAAAGAAAATAATTTGCCTTCTTTTTCTTTCTTTTTCTTTTCTCTTGAGAATRTGCTTTTTTTTCTCTTTTTAATTATTTTTTTTCCAGAAATGTTAGCCAGCCAGCATGCTACAATTAGAACTTTTGTTTTGAGGATAAATATTCACCACGCTTTCATTSTTTTCCAGAGTGAGTGTGCTAGAGAAGCTTGTCGTATATAATCAGATTTCAGAAGAGCCAGTAATTCTTTTGCAATCTGCTGCTTGTCTCAATGTGCAGGTTACTTTGTGTCTTGATGCTACTATGCGTGTTTAGACTGGCTGTTGTCATTAAGCCATAAGAAATAACATGTGGACCAAATGATTTTTTGTATACACAGAGAAATACCCACGCAGCTTAGCTTTGCAAAGGAAGTGGAATGGCTGTGTTTGGGAACTGATTTTTACTTTTGCAATAGCTCATAAAAGCCAGAGTTAAGTAAATGCTAAACACTTGGTTTGTCACACGTTCACTGGAGGAAGAACATGGTCTTTTTTAAAAAAAAAAAAAAAAAAAAAAAAAAAAAAAAAAGGAGAGAATATTTCAGTAATTTTGCTCTTGTCATATGTTGTAGTCCCGAACACTGAGTAGGAGGGAAATTTAAAACACTGTTTCTGTCATGTGTATGTACCCAAATTGCTCTACTCCAGACAATTTCAGTTTAGAGTTGATTATTTAGTCTTTAGTAACTTTCTTGTGCTRTTGCCTTACAAATTACTTTATCATAGATATAACTGATTTAGATTATACATATGATATATATAATAAACATATAGGTTATATATATAAATCATATTTGTAATGATTTTTATAGAATGKTTAATTTTTACAGTGTAGGTAATATAGGAGATGAGAACAAGAGTTGAATAAGAAGTAATTTAATAATTAGAGGATTGTTTCATAATCATTTCTCTTTGGGGGCCTATTCAAAATACAGATTGGATAGCATTTAATTGCTAAAGCTGGTTAAGTGTAAAACTAATTTTAATATGGCTTAARTGAAACAGTAACTTTGATGTAATTGAGAATCAATTTAAAAACCCCACTGGTTATTTAGGCTTGAAGCTTCAAGTTTATCATCACATTTTGTTTAAGTTCTTTGATACTATTGCTCCTAAGAGTACCTCCTTAGAAGAAATTAAAATGCGAATATTAAGGGAAGATACTTATTTTACTGTTGCTGCAGTATGGAATTTAAATGGATAACTGCTGTATTATTAAGTACTCGTGTGTGTTTCTTTGTATATATCTATAAAAATAAATGTACAATGTCTCATTTAAACACAGTGTAAGAAGTACATAGAGAAAAACATTGTGAGTAATAAGTATTTTGTCCCATCTACCTTTTGACAGGAGAATTAGATGACAGAGAACAGGCAAAGCTGGAAGTAAAAGTATGGGATCCAGATAGCCCCCTTACTGACCGTCAGATTGACCAGTTTTTAGTTGTAGCACGGTAAGATTAAAATCCTCTAATAAAAAAATTTCCTTTTCCTTTTTCTACTGACTATTTATTCCCCTATATTTCACATATATTCCATTTTTATTCCTTTAGCAATGCAAGCTGTAATGCTTAGGGGGTATTGTGTAATAGAATGTTTCTTCTCCAACCTCAACTTTGAGAGTCCCTCAGAGTGAGAACAAGGGCAGGTCCCTTCTCATGTTCACCGTGTCAGGTGCTCTAATCTTCTGAAGCGAGCATCATGAAGCACAGCCCTGAACAAGCACTCGCTTAGAAGTGCTCTGCAACAGCATCCTTTTACAATCGCTCTATTGCTCATGTTATGTTTACGTCATCCAGCASTAAAAATCTTCAGTATTTTTCAACTTTAATTTTCTGCTAGTAGCATATACTTAATATTAAATGTATATTTTCTTCTTTTTAAGCAGTATAAGCATGAGACTCCGTTAGGGAAAGATTAGATATTGACTTTGCTGATGCCAATCTAAGAGATCATCTTTTTAACACCATTTCCAACTCATAATGAAAGGAAACATTAATATGATAATAAGGAAAACAAAGGAAGTTTTCCTATATACAGAAACCACCAAAAATCCACCTAACTGGTAATTATTTTCCTTAAAATTTTAATTCTAAGGTAAAGCTTMGTTCTAGTTAATTAGAGGAAAATTTTCAATTGGCAAAGTCAGGTATGCCCAGAGGYATGTGCACCCACAGGTGGTTTGTTCTAAACAAATTTGTCTAGACTATACCCACCGYTCATTTTGTATTTCCAAAGAGTGAAGCAGTACATGAAAGTGAATAGTTTGAAGACAAATGCACTCAAATTACAGAGGTCCTTGGTGTCACCTGGCTTGCTAAGAGTGCAAGGTAGAAGAGGGATAAGAGCTTTAGCAGCTGGATCCAGCACGTTTGGGTTCATGCTGGAGTGCTCTTGCTGCCTGTGCAAATAGCAACACATTCACTTCTTCAGTTTAAGTGGAACTTGCTCTATTTGTGCCCACTGCAYCTTGTCCGTCCTTTGGGTACCACTGAGAAAKTCTGGCCCCATCTTTACTTTCTCCCATCAGATTGACACCGRAAAGATCCCCCTGAGCCTTCTACARAATGAGCAGTCYCAGCTCKCTCAGCCTRTCMTYGTGTGAGAGATRCTTCGGTCATCATAGTGTCCCTTAGCTGCCAGTAGCTYCGTGTCTCTCTTGTGCTGGGGAGCCCAGAAYCAGACCCAGCGTTCCAGATGTGGCCTCACAGGGGCTGAGTAGGGGAAAAGACCCCATYGCTCAGCTTGCAGGCRCAGCCCAGGGTGTCTTGCTGCCCTTCACGAAGGGGCTTGTGGCTGGCTTGCGTCCAGCTTCCCCGCCAGGCYGCTCAGGACCTCCTGGCAAAGCTGCTCTCCAACCAGCTGGCCCACAGCCTGTGCTGCTGCCTGGGGTTTGTGCTTCCCCAGGGCGCCACTCTGCTTTCYTTCACTGAATGTTATCGTCCGGGTTGATTAGTAAATCCATGTGGATTCATTGTCCTTTCCCAGCTGAAAAAATCATCTCTTTAATATATGTCCATCTGAGAACTATTCTCTGCTTCTGTCCATCCTCTGATACTGTTTTCTCTGTATTTTACTGTAGTAACAGCAAATTTCCAGATGGAGAYCAAAACCAAAACAAGTGCAGATGCAATGTGGGTTTATACAGTAACTAAAAATGTTCTCCAGTTTTGTTTTCCCATTCCTTTTCTGGTAATCTCTAAATAAGTATGTATTTTTTTTTCCTATGACTTACTAAGTACTGAGRCTCAGGTTTTCACTATACTGTCTATACGGAATCCTACCTTTTCTTACAGATTAAGCATAAGTAACTTAACTCTTTGTGTGTGTGTACACATAGAGTATTTTCTCAGTGTTCGCTTAGTAACATYGAACTTCCCTTGCCACTCTGTCATCCAGGAGCAAGGTACAATTTTTTGTGATTAATTTTAACATGCTTTTTATTTCCCTGATTTTTTGGTTGGATTTGCTTGCTGTCTTTCTGAAAGGCCTTCACTTGTTTATTGTCTGGCTTTTAACCCCTTTTTTTCCCCCTCTCTTTCTATTTTTTTTTCTTTCTTAAGAGTCCATTTTTTCTGTTTGCCGCATAAGTGTGGCTGTAGCTCATCTTGGACATATGAAAAAATCAGATTTTGCAGGGCAAGGACCCCATAATAATAGCTTTAATATTCTTTTCTTCAAATAGATCCCATCAGGAAATTGCTTGCTCTAGATTTTKCTCAGATCTTGTAGAAATGTTTCAGAAATGATAATATTTCTTGTAGGAGCTGTTTGTGCATAGTACTACTTTTTATATGGTCATTTTCTTTTTCTTTTTTTTTTTTCTTTAAAAGTGCTGGTTTTTACTGTTGCTTTGTGCACAGAGAAACAGAGAAGAAACCATTTTAATAACTTCAAGAAGTACTGTCTGAGGTAGTACACCATTGCCAAATTTGCCTGTCATTTGAGTTGATAATTAATGCTCTTCATTCATCTTGGGCATCCCTGCAAATCCTCACACCACCATATTCTCACTCAAATGGCTAAGTCTTAATACAAGCTTTATTTAAATCCTGCCAGCTCTTTCTGCGTAATACCTTTAAAATTCCTCATCCAGTATTGCCACAGCCACAACTTCATCCAGGCTGTTGTTATTTTGTTCCTCGATTACTCCCTTTCTTTGACTTTGTTGTCTTTTCAGATCTATTTAAGATGCTGCTGTGAATTCTTTTCTTCTCTTTGGGGTTTTCGTCATGCTCCTGTACTCTTTGCCTGCTGCCCTTCAGTAAGGAGATGCTGATACTGCTTCCAGCCACCCTTCATCCCCTCCTCTGCTCACATTCCCCCATGCTTCCAAAACACTGTTTAAACCCCAAAGACAGACAATATTACTCCCTATTATGCACGGCAGTATGTTTTTAAATGTGTATGTCTTTAAATGAATCTATATCTATCTCTTATATTTTAAATGTTACAAATTTGAGCTAACAGAAGCTTGAAACAATGTGTCAGTGCTATAAAATATCTGATCTAAAACTTTGTCGGCATCCAGGGCGCTGAGGCATGATAAAATAATGAAAAATGGAGTATTTGAYACCATATTTTTAGCATCTTAATAATTTGTCTCCTGAAACTTGTGAAACTGTTTGACAGTTACATAAAATGTGATCGTAACATCAGTTGAATGTTGCCCGTGACTTGCATTGTCTTGGAAGGTGGGTGTGCAAGGAAYGCCTCCGCAGGCCAGGCCTCTGAAGCGCCTCTGGATCAGTGCTCAAAATATGAATGGTTTCAGCCCTAGAAAGTTTACTGTCAGGTTTTGGGAGTTGTTTSTTTGTTTTTCCCATGCAGTTGAGTTTTACAGAATTTGTTGATTTACACCATAGTATTTGTTTCTTGTCCCAATTTATTTTGTTTTGCTCTACATTTGTCAGCTCTAATCCCGTAATAAAGCCTGGAGAGAACTTTCTTAATTCAAATGTTTAAGATAATTTAAAATGTGATTAGAATCACATAAAATAACCTTGGATCATTTTGCCTAGCTCTTAGAGCTCTTAGGCCTGCTTGCTTACAGAATCTGTGCAAAGAATGATCTCCATTGATACCAGCAATTGGATTTCATTCTTGTCCATCTCACTGCCACCTGTGTAATTTGCATTCTGCAAGCTTTTTTTGCCCAGGTCAGCTTGCCTAGCTTGTCTTGGGTGGTGTGGGAGGTGGTTGTTTCTGTTTGAAGTCACCTTAAAGTTTCAAATACTTTTCTTTACTTATTGGCTAACTAGTCTGTTGCTAGACAGCTGAACGCAGGGTTCTTTTATTAAATTAGTTTATTATTGTTATTTTTAATTAAACATAGTTCTAGTTAAGTGTTCTTAGTTGTTCTTTGGATTCTATCAATTTATGGGACATTAAAGAGTCCATATTAACCAAAAAAAAAAGAGAGTAGTTAGGGTCTTACTGTTCAGTCTGCTTTGCATGAGTAGCCTGGAAAGCTTTATAATTTAAATTTGCTAGCAGTCAGGTGGAGACAGTCGTGCACTTTCTGGAGATGGGCACTGATTTTTATTTTAAAGTTCTAAAAATCACCATTGGTCTGTATTATTGGAAAAAATAATGCAAGCAAAAAAATCACAAATGAAACGTTTTTGAGTTTTTTATTATTGTGTATCTCATAGCTGTATTTTTAATTAAAAATATAATAAAGTGTTTTAAATACTAAAATTAGCATTTAAATTTGGAATTTTAATCATATTGGCTGGATTATACAGAGTACATAATGCTCTTAAGATTTCTGTGCTTGTGTGGGTTGTTGTAAAAACTCCATGTCCAAAAGCTGAACTAGAGATGGAGTTGCTTTCAAGATGGTGCCTCAGATTATCCGGCTCTTCAAAATAATACACTGCCTGTATTTTATAGTGATTTTTATGCTTTTGGTCTTATGTATCCCCACCATTCCCAAGCAGTCTTTCAGGGGCCATTGTTGTCCTTCTCTACTCGAGTATAACCTCGCTAGTGATGTCACCTAGAGCATCAATTTGTACATCTGCATCACTTATTCAAAGTAAATCTAGCTTTACACTATGCCCTAATATTGACTTATTAACCCACCTAATTCACATCTGCCTGGAAAGTCTGAAGGCAACTTGATGTGTTAGTGAGCTATCAGTGAGGATATATCATTTGCAARTTCTACAGTATACTCTGATTTTAACTTTAGAATTATGGACAGAATTTGGTGTTAATTATGCAAAAGGAAAGATAAGCCAGAAAGTTTAGCGCAGAAGGCAGATACTGTTRTGCTGCATGCTGCTTTACTGGTTTGAACGGTAGTGACAGAARGATTATGGGGAAGACTGTTCAGCTGCAACCTTCATCAATGCCAACATGGTTAGAGGGRTTGACGGAGTATCAAGAAATGTGGTCACAATACAGCCTTATTCYTAGGACTGGTTTGTGGACACACAGGGTTTTGTGTGCTGTCAAATTAAATTTTTTTTAATCACACACTTACTCGTATTTGTTGTATATTTGCCATCTCTGTGAAGAAGGAGCAAAGGTTGTGGAATGTAGCTTATTTTTTTTACAGCCTTCAGAAATGTAAAAGGATAATATCTAGAGTGTGAATTACTGCTGTTTAATGTTAACTCTGTCTTAATGGTTTTGGCAGAGAGTTTGAATTATTAAATGTTATGAGATGTAAGATAAAATTGTAATAACAATTAAATGTTACTGATTTCTTCCTGATCAAAAATACACCTTACCAAGTAAAACTCTTGATGAACCTTACATCATTTTATCATTGAGTATAGAAGCTATGGTGTGCACTGACATAACACTTTTAGCGTGTCACACTGTGTGACAGTCCTCATTGGGATAATTCTACACTGATACCTTGCGTGGAGTATAATTGCTGAGCCAAGCTTCACTCCTTAGTCTAAAGGTTTGCAGTGGTGTTAAATATTAGCTAGTGTAATTAGCTGGTAATTATGTCCTTGAATTTAGAGGGACTTGCATCATAACTGCAACAAACATTTTTTTCCAGTATCATATTGATATAATATATCCCAGGAGACCTTATCTGATTTAGGGTACTGGAGCAGCACATGGTTTATTAACTTGTAATCTTTCTCATATTTCACTGCATCTTTTTTGATTCGTCCTATGTTGCGTATATGTAAAACTGTCTTATTCGCCTTTCCCTTTACGATACCTGTTATTTGATAGCTATGTTTCCAAGCAAAATTTGCAAAACAGAACAGTTACTGTCACACTTACTCTCCATCCTTATGGCTTATCTTTTATTGCTGTGGTTATCTTTGAAGTCTCATGAATGCCATGTACAATCCATTAACAAAAGAAAAGAAAAAAGTAAAATTCTGAGCAAAACTGGAACATTTCAGTAAGGTTTGACTGCTTGAGTAGGTAGAGAGACTTAATTACTACTTAAAATTTGAGGCAAAAATACAGTTTTGGAAGTAGCAATACTAAGGTCAGCATGCATTAATTGCCTTACTAGCACAAGCAGTAGATGGGAATTACTGAGATGAAGCAAATGTTAGTAATTTCCCATCTTATTTACCTGTAATTCGAATAATGAAGTCAGTTGAGGACTATGGCAGACCCCTTTTTTTCCTAATCATATTTTAATTTGTTAAACAGTATTTAGACTTTCATATTTAAGAAATAGTAATTATAGTTAGAAAACACAGACTGGAGTCTGTGACTTCTTAATAAATTCAAAATTGGTGCATTAGAATTCTGTGGGTATCTTTCCATGTTTTTTTCAAGCGAGTGGCTTCTTAAGTAGGATATTTTTCCTCAGGGAAAGATGCTTGATGGTTTKTTTTTAATAAATCATCCTTTATTAGCAAAGATCTGAAACCTTGGAATTATGATATGTACCTTTTGTTTTAAAAGTTTGCCTTTAAAGACATGACAGTCTGTTGATGTAAAAAACAAAAAAAGAGGTTAARTCTTTCTGTGCATCCACTGTCTACTGTCTCTCTGTCGTAGTGCGGTTGGTACCTTTGCTCGAGCACTGGACTGCAGTAGCTCCGTCAGGCAGCCTAGTTTACACATGAGTGCAGCGGCTGCTTCCCGAGACATCACACTGGTGAGTGGCTTGTTACAAATCCTACAAGGCCTTTCTTCTTTTTTTTTTTTTCCCTTCCATCTAGGAATTCAATAAAATCTACCACTCCTCAATCTCTGCCCTCCAGAGATCTGCTTTCCCCTAGATACTGCTTGCAAGATATCTGTTTATATCTCCTTTGGGTTTTTAAATAGGCTGTTAATGCTGCCCTTTGGGATCATACTGTAAATCAATTGACTTCAACAGAAATGTACTTAAATATAATATCCTCAAATGTGACAATTTGCACAGTAGCAGTGTGGATAATCCATGTTGTATAAAGCTTCACTCAATATAATTGATCAATAGTGTGATTTAAAGCATATTGGAATAACACTAAGCATTCTCTAGAAAATATCATATGGTAAGTACTTGTGAGTTTGTAGGTTTTGTAAAGAGTATAAGTCATCAGACTTTATAAACWACTTTCGGAAAAGTACTTTGCTTAGGATGTCCTTAGGTTGTTTCCTTAGGATGTTGAAACTTTAATCATATTAATGACTGCATCTTCCAGAGAAAGTTAAAATACGCGTGTGTGTGTATGTGTGTATATACATATATATGTATATGTGTGTTACAGAGCAAAGGAAAGGCCAGGAAGAATGTGTGAGAGCAAAATCTTAGGATTTGATAGAATCAGATTTGATTTTGCTTTACCAGAGAAAGGAGTTTATTATATTAGGAATTCTATACAAAATGCTATAATAGTGAAGGTCTGTGGGAGCTGTTACTCATCAAATATTAAAACTATTACAAATATTGCAAGTTTTACAACTAGAGGGCATTTGGTGAAGCTAAAAAATCAGATTAAAATCAGTAAGATACTACTTTACTCGGTGGGTAGARAATTGAGTGGTATCCTGGAATTGAGTGCTATAAGAACTGACAATATCAGCAAGTTAAAAAGAGCTTAAAAACCTTATGGGCAACAGGTCCATAACTGGTTAGCAGTGAGCATGGGCAGAGGTTGCCATCAGGGGTTCCCACCTCCTGAGGGTTGTGGTTGCTGGGGAATGAAGTGAGCACGAACCACAGGATGTGATGGGACTTGCGCGGCCTCTCCCCATGGAACAGCTCCTGGTGCAGCTGTCAGAGGCAGAATATTTGCCTACAGTTGCTGATCTGACCCACCAGGACAGTTTTTGTAATTTAGATGAAACATATTCTTTAGTATGATGAGAAAAATACTTAACTTTGTGCACTTTACAGAGTACGTGTGGGCTATTAAACAGGAAACTGACTCACAGGAGCTGACAGCAGCCTGGATTACTGTAGTGTCATAAAGACAGTGAGAAATGTAGTGTTTTCAATAATACTCGAGAGAATTTTTTACATTCAAAATATGCTTTTTCTGTTTCATGCTCCCTGATACGACCTTAGAGACATGATTCCATTCACATTAAATATTTTATACTTTTTTCCTATCTAAATAGTTCTCTGATTTAACATTTTTTGTTTTATTARAATTTCATTAGATTGAGAATCTCTAATAATTCCCATAGAACGCATGTCTGTCTTACAGTATTCAGTGATTAATATAATAGATTTATCCCTATAGCAATTTCTTTTTGTTTGAAAGTATGTGCAGTGCTGCTAATAAAGGGATACATTTAGTGTTTGAGTGCCGTATAAATATTTCTCCTTTGCAAATGATCCATTAAGTTACATTACACTTAATGAAAGGCATATCTTAAAATGAGGCACCAGAAGAGCCACCCCAGGTTTAATTATTGCATCTGTTCTTTCCCATCTTCCTGCCCCCTCAGCTTTTTAAAACCTTTCTCTTTTGCTCCTTGGAAATGTACTCCCTTCTAAGTTAAGAGAAGATGTATTTGTCTTTATAGTAGGTTTTCTTTCATGTGCTTGTTAATTGGGAGTGTATTTTGAGCAGCCCTTAGTACGGAAATTTGCAGGCGTGGTGCGTTTCATTAGTGTTTCGGAGGTGCAGTAACACTAAGAGCAGTGCTTGTTCAGGTAGATGGCTGTAAACAGACTAATATGAAAAAGTGCACGGGGTATAAACATAGGTAAATTGAGAGTGAATGTTCACACTAGGCCTAAGCAAGGAGGTTACTGTCAGATTTCTTATCTCAAAGATACCAGACAAGACAGGAAAATGCTGAGTCATTTAGAATATCCTCCTGCAGGGTGTGAAACCACGTGGGCTTCCTTCTTAGTGGTGGAAGTGGAYATAACGTCTAGAAGCAGTATAGGATTTCAAGCTCTTTTCCTCTTATAATGATGAAGATTTGTGAAACATAGAGCTTCCTGAAACATGTTTTTCCGTCTTCTCAGACCCAATGGCCCATTTTATAAGGAAATTGGAGAAGAAAAAGAAGTGGAAAGACTTACTGGCTCAGATTCCTGAGTCCCACCTAGTGCATGCATTGGTGAGGGGCACTAACCTAACACAGAGCAAGTTCATGGGATTGTCACTGTCAACCTCCTTACAGAACAGTGGGCCCATTCTGAAAAACCTGTGCTATTTTCCACCAAGGAAGGCAGTTTTATTCCCCGTGGTCTCTTGAAAATAAATAATATAAACAATCCGTTGAATCTTGTATAGCAAAACTTTCTAATGAATTGCATAAGATTTCTGTATAGGTAGGCCCTGCTGCAAACATGTTTAAAATACTAGTATAGTATTCAGGCTGCTGAGATGAAGGCTTGTTTTTGGAACCACATGCTCCARTTGTTTGCGGTGTACCCTGACGCTCCCTGTCTCCCTAGATCTGTGCTGCCTTCCCACCTGCTTAAGCTTGCAGTCCCCCCTGCTAGCCTGGCTAATCCCTTCCCACTGGCACAAGGAAGCTCTGGGCAAGCTCTCTTAGGGAAGGATCATTCTCCAGGATCCACTTTGGAGCTCTGACAGCTCCTCCCAGCTGTTCCTTATGCACCACTAGCGGTTCCTTGTGGTCCTCAGATCATCGAGAGGAGCAAGTAAACAGGACCTACTCCAGGACTTTTCATCTCAGGCTCCAGTTCTGTCTTCAGGCTGCCATTGCTTTGCTCGTAGAGTTAATGTGCAGCAGTGTGGAGATCTGRAAGCGAGGGCTGATAAGCCTGCAGAAAGCGAAGATTGGTATTGCAGGAGCTTGTCACAKATCTTGTGTCGCAGACAGCTGAGTGAAGGCAGTATTATCAGCTGAGTTGTGCTTCTGTGTATCTCTTCTTGTGTGACAAAAGAGAACTTAATAGAAGTTGATGTTTATTACAAATGCCAAAATGATTGCAAAGCAAGAGCATGATCCTGATTTATTTGCTTCTGATTGYGTTTTTAAAAAATCACTGGTTATCAGTGATATTCAGAATAGGTCTGAGTTCAGCAGCTGCTTTGAGCGTGCTCAGTGTTTGCTTTCTTTCCACAAGTGATGAGGTTTAAACCATGGTAAAAGATATGCTGTAAGTGTTGGATCTTTAGGTCTGGTTCACTCACAGACTGACTGGTAATAAATCAATAATTTATTTTATATTCCCTAATCTGAAGATGATGTGTTTTAGCCATCGTTACATAATATGCCCATACTAGAGTTTCTCTTTAGGAATGGTTCTTTCTCAAGGCTTGTCAGGGTAACCCGAACTCCCTGTAAAATGACCCATTGTAGGATAAAGACAACATTAATTGCAAATGAAACAGTTCAGATCTTGTCCCTGGTAGCTCTCCAAGAGGTATATTGAAGGCTGAAGAAAGACCTTAGCTATTCTTAGGAGATAGTGGTAGGTTAGGGGAATGTGTTATTTATGATGCATTTGTACCCAGAGGCTCAACTGGAATTGCTCTATAAGTGCTATAGTGACACACAGTGCGAGACTGTTCCTACCTGGACAGGTTTGGCCAGGCAGGTCAGAGCCTGATGTTACACGGCTGTGTATTTTGCAGGCGGATTGTGCTTCATACCACTAATATCTCCTTCAGCACAACAATTTAAGGTTCCCTAATAGGGGCTTTGGGGCTGCTGAAGCAGAAAGCCTCTTAGGTGTTGCTCATTTTCCCTGCAGGGGGTGTAGCTCCTTACTTTTCACATTCCCCATCATTTGCTGGTGATGTGGGCGTTCAGAGATGGCTCTGAACAGGGTGAGTGAAGAACGCTCTCACCTGCTTGTTTGCAGTTTTCTGCAGTTTTCTTTGTTTAAGAAAAAACAGAGAAACTTTGTTAGTCATCTGCAGAAACAGTATTTGGCAAGGGCAAAAGCCTTGTTTGTTTTTCAGTGTGATGAGAGTCAAAAGAGAAAATAAGAGTAAATGATAATTTCCTTCTCCAACAATGGAAGTACTGAACACCTAGATGCATGCATATTTAGCTACTGTTTARAACTATTGCTAATTGAAAATGTCTCCTCAGCCCCTCATCAGACAGGATGCCATTTACTTGAAACCGAACAACTAAAGYTTCTCTAGAAATATTTGCTAGTAGTTTTCAGGAACTAATTAACTGTTGTCATTTTAGATAAACATTTTATTAAGGTGCCTTCTTTCCTAATTTAAGTAATAGAAAAATACAGATTTTCCTTATATTTCATTACAGAAATTGTAATACATCAGGATAGATTCTAAATCTAGCATTAGTTAAAGCTTGTTGCATGACATATAGCAAATAATGGTTTGCGTTTGCACAAATTGAAATTGGCTGCCCTCTGATTCGACAAGTTTTCTTCCTCCCCTGCGCTAGTTTCATGCAATGGATACCTTGCACAAACACAACTATGACTTGAGCAGTGCCATCAGCGTCCTCGTGCCGCTTGGGGGGCCTGTTCTGTGTCGAGATGAAATGGAGGAGTGGTCAGCATCGGAAGCGAGTTTATTTGAAGAAGCACTGGAGAAATACGGGAAGGACTTCAATGACATTCGACAAGACTTCGTAAGTACTGGACGGGGGCGCTTTTGTGCTACAGGATGCATGGGCGTAATAGGGCTCTGTAAGTTTGAAAGATTAGAGGAAAAATCAATGCATTTGATATAAGTAACTAACATCTATATGCACATGCATATAGATATGCATGTATCTGTACATATATGCAAACATATATATAATTCAGATGAAAGTGAATTGTTGTCCAGTGCCATTCTTCAGAAAGATGTTGGCAGCAGATAATCTGAAGATAGGGTATCTAGTATGCTAAATTTGTAAAAGATTCTGAAATTCTAGAAACTTTCCAGAGCTTTTCCATGAGCAGCATTGATATTCATTATCAGTGATACAGCTCACTCCCTTGAGTGCTTTTGGAAACTCTGGGGTTTCCTTCCATGATTAGGAGAGAGAAATCCATATTCAGGTAGCTTTCCGAGTGCACTTCAGGGAGTTGTTTTGACACATTTGTTATCAAGGCACTTCTGAAAAGTAAAGAAGGTGTTTTCCAATATCTTCTAACCATGCTGGATTTGATCCTGAAGTATCGGACTTCACAAAGCTTTGATTTGCTGAAATCTAATGCAAAGCAATGAAGTGAAATTGAATTTTAATCACTTGTTGCTGAGATTTTCAGTAGGTTTTTTTAGTGATTTTGTTGTGTGTTTTCTGCAGAGTCTTCTCTTAATAAAATAGACTTATAGCTTACAGGTTTTTGTGAAGATTCATTTTGTTTGCCTCTGAAAGTTCAGTTTCTTTGCAAATTCAGCCCATTTTGTATTAGCACTGGTGGTGATGTTCTGACTTTGAGAGGAAAATTACACTGATTTAGAAGCTGTATGGTGCAGATACCTGATATAGGACTGTGGAAGCCCTTYCAAAAAAATATATGGGATGCTGGGAAGAAGTTTAGCACTGTGGGTTTGTGATAGATGTCTTGGCTCTTGTCATTCTAAAATTAAACAGATATAATTGAGTGAAGTTGGGAAGGGAAGGCTATTGTTTTTCTTAAGAAGTGACTTTTTAACAGGTGTCATACTGTTTACTTCATTCTGATTCCTAAGGGAGAAAATTTTCAATGTATACATAAGGGTGACAGCTGCTTCATGGATAGCCCTGTTTTAGATCAAGAAAATGTGAGTTTATGAGTGTATTGTATGGGCCCACTTGTTGTGGTCTATGGTAACGATATAGACCTTTAAGAATAAACATGTACTTAAAATTAATCTTTTAAAATAGCTCTTTTGAGATTTGACTCATGTGTATTTGAACAACTTCCTGCAAGGTGAGATGGTTGTGAATTTAATACCACCTGAGCTACAACTACCTGTGCACTAGTAAATGCAATGTGTTCTAATTCTGCTTTTCACTGACTAATCACTGACCAGCAAGTTACCTTCACATTTATTGTAAAAGCAGCCAGTGAGCTAGTAGCATATACATTAACTTGGTTAACTGTCCGCTTGGATTTAATTTCATCATTAAACCCTCTGTGGATGTGTATCTTACTCTTAAGAGATTAAAAACACGTTGGTCTAAGAGATATAGTTTGAATCTAAGCAGGTAGCACAATGATGCCAAAGCACAGGCAGATTTTTATGGTGTTTGACAGAGAGTGGTTGGTAGCTATATACTAAAGACCTGTGTAACACCCACTTGAGTCATTATGTGACAAGAACTGCGCTTTCAGAACGATCCTGGATTTGCAGGATGCACAAACGGCAATCACAGCCCTTATTTTACGGTTCCCTAAAGGGCAGGTTCATTTACTTTTCCAGCAACTAATAATAACCGGCACTATTTGATGTTCAAAGTGCAACTCTAGCATTGAGGTATGAACATTAAATATTAGTAAGCAAGATAATTATCAAAAATTAAATGGTGTAAAGGATTTACCTTTTTTAATAGACAGGAGAAGCTTGCTTATTATCAAATTACAGTCCAGCCTTTGAACATTCATTTTCATCTGCTGTTGACTCATCAACTGCAATAGGATCTCATTTCCTGAGGTGAGAACCTATGTAAATCCTAATGAACCTTAACTTTTAAAGTTAATTGAATTGACTTGGGTTACTTCACATTCAAGGATAATAGAATGGGAAGAGAGTGAATATTTTATGTGCTCTAAAGGGAACTGTTTCCCTCATTCTTAGCGACAATTATAGTGGTGTCTTCTGTATTGCTTGTTAAATTGTTAGTTTTTCATTAGCACTATTTTTCACAGATTTCTAGCTTTCACATAGCAGATATGGCAGGAAAGGCCTTGGGAATTGGACTCAAGCCACTGAAATAAAACAGGAGCAAGATTCCAACTTCAGAAAACTATGGAAACATGCTTTAAAGTTACCATACCTTAAAGATATACTTTAAAATGTAGATTTTAAAATGCTTTTACATCCTAAGTTTTTCATACTGGACTGACCTGAGTGGTCCATTTTTTGACCCTGTAGAAATTATTGAAATTGAAAATTGCCACTTTGGTTTTTTGTATCGCTGATACCTTGCTGCTGGCTTCCTCCTACAGAATACCGTGACACAGATACTGTGTCCTTTCTATTCCTTTCTACTGGTGTKTAACAGAATTTGATAATGAGAGTACATTATTCTGGGGCTGTTTYCAGCTTCTGTAGCCATTAAGAGCAACCTCTGGAAAATTCCTGTGCCTCTGCAGGATTTTGTCATTTAGGAGTAAACACTTAGAAGGTAGGATATTCATAGTCAGCATGTCAAAACAAAATTTGAGTTGTGAATCAAATTCTAAAAGGATGAGGGTTATCTAATCAAAACACCTTACATTTCTGTAATTGACTGCAATTGCGTACTGACTTCTGGTATTGTCACAATCAAAATTAATTTTAAAGTATTAATACAGTTCTTTTCTGGAGATGCAGCCAATATATCTATGGTATTTAATGTATCAATAGGAAAACATAGTTTATGCATTTGTTCATTTGGTGTTTGATGTGGTTAAGTTAGATTAAATGCAAACGGACAAAGCTGCTCTAGTTTAGACCAGTTTAACTCACTGTGGTGCATTACCTCGGAGGTAAACAGGTGGACCTGGATCTGCATCCCAGCTCCTGAAAGGCTGAAGTTGAAGAAAATCCCGTTCTGCTAAGTCTGTGCCAAACAAACAGAAAAGCCCAGGAGCTCCTGCATGCAAGGAAAGGCAGCTCATCCTCCTGTTGCTTTAAGGAACTTGCTTAAAGGTTCAGGAGTCTGTCCTTTTGGCTTGGGCCACGCAAAAAGCCCCAGAGTGGAGTCAGCAGGGTTGGGAAGTTTCCACATCTCTAGATTTCTGGGACTTTCCAGCTTTATCTCTGGAAAGCAAAAAAAAAAAAAAAAAAAAAAACAACCTGTTTTTAATGCATGCTTCTGTAAAATGCTGGATATAAAATAGTGACATGTGTTCAGACTATGAAGAAAAAATGCATGAATTCTGTGAGAGAATAAGTAATTTAAACGGTTGAGATAATTCATGCAATGGCCTAGGTAATTCTATATCAATAACGTATGACAGCTTTATGGTTCATTTTCTCCCCTGAGCTTAGGCTTACATATCTTTACTTTTCCAATGAACATGTGCCTGCAAACTCACAAACCAGATTATAACTTGAAGAACTTGTGAATTAAGTGCTGTGACTAATGTATTTTTAAACGTAAAATTATCATGAGTCTTCAAGACATTCTTGTCAAGAAAGATGATTTATTTTAGTCCTGAATATTGTTCTCCATCTGATGCATTTTATAATAGAGATACTTTCTGTGTTTCTGACTACATGAGATACCATTTAGTTTAAACATAAGATTTACATATACAAATCCAAACAGTAATTACTGTGTATATCACCTTAATCCTGCATTTTGTTATCCATGAGGAAGTTTTCTGTATTTTTAGAAATATATATATATATTTATCTTAATGTAGGAATTTAATACATATACATTCTAATATTTGTATATCATATATATGAATTTTTAATATATGTTTAATAAGATGTGGACATTGCAATTTCATGGAAACCCCTTAATTTGTATCAAATATTTTTCAGCTCCCTTGGAAGTCGCTGACTAGCATCATTGAATATTATTACATGTGGAAAACCACTGACAGATACGTGCAGCAGGTAATTTAATATTTCTTTCAACATGAACAAGTCTGCTATGCTCTTAAAAATGAAGGAACAAAAGCCACCTAAAGMATAAAAAATTATTTGTGGTCATCTTCAAGACATGATGTGGGAGGCCTCTGTTAGTACTTTTGGCTATAGACCAATAGTTTTGTGTGTCCACAAAATACATTGCCAAATGCTCAGGTGCCTAGAGTTCATCACCTGGCTGCAAAGAGGCTTTTCTATTGTATGCTAATCTACAGCAACACAATTCCAGTTCCTTGATGTGGATAGGAAGGAGATGGGCTGAAGAGCAAATGTGTTAAACTTTTTAACTGTACATAGGATTGAAGGAAAAATGTATTCTGTTACAGATGCTCCTAATGTTATCAACCTTTTCTTGGTAGTCCAAGAAGTTAATTTGATTTTGTCAGGATTTGAAGGCAAAAGTTGAGAACATTGTGCACATAGTGAACATGGTGTCATTCTGAGTGAGTGTTCAGCTGCCTGGTCCCAGTGCAGCAAAACCAGGATAAGAACACGCTGGGTACCTATACTGCAGTACTGGAAGAAAGTTTAAGTAAAACTTGAGCATTAGTGATTTTCTTTTTTTATTATTGTACTCTGTGTTGTAATACTCTGTGACTGAGATCTCAAAAGCTTGTTAAATATTCAAAACAAATCCTCCATTAACATTGTGATGTGACACTTTAGTGTCTACTCACTGCCTTACATTTAGTAGTGCAGAATGACAGGATGCTTAAAGWAAACATTACGTTGCTGTGATTTCAGCTGTGTCTGATTTCTTACAATTATTTTCACAATTATTATGTATTTAGTTGCAATATATTCAGTGGAGAAGGGTGGTTGCCTCAGGTGGTTCTGCTTTGTTTTGTTCTTTTTGTTTGGATTTATTTGAAAGTGTGTCTGCATCTTCTTGTTAGGGCATAAAAAGTCTTGTACGTGTAGCTGAGTCTTAATTATGACAAGGACTTTTTAGTGCTGAAGTAATACAAATAGAAAAYAGTTCTGCTGTGTATTAAAGAATGTGTTTTCAGTATGTCTCCATTCATTTAATGTTTTTAACACTTCCCTGGCAGGATTACTCTCTATTTTAGAAGGTATTGCCAGCAGGCATTTGCTGTGCAGTTTTTCAGCTCTTCAAAGTTGCTCTTAAGAGAGACTGAAAGCTGAAAGCCTTGCAGTAAAGATAAAATTGAATTGAAAATTGACTTCTGTCACCCTGCTTAGATTGCTCAAAGACTGATCTGTTTTCTTTTTTTGTTGTTGTTTTTATTTTTTCCCAGGAATACTTACTTTAGAGTGATTGACAAAAGATGCTGAGATGKATTTTTTTTGTTTCTATCCTTCTCCAGGGCTTCATTGTGACTCTGTAGCCACAGCAGGCAGTGTCTGATATTCTGTTGAATTTATGTCCCTCTGTAGAATTAGATACTTAGCTTCAGATACAGAGASATCATCTAGAAATACTACAAAGTGCCTTATGGTTATCCAGAACTTGAATACTCTTACAGACATAAATATTTATTTTTTTGCATATCCTTAGGTAAACTTGTAATATCCTAATTCCCAATATGACATTAAACCCTAACTGCTGTTGGGATGTTCTTTCAGGATCATGCATCATCATCAATAATGAAAAAAATATAGCCAGATTTAATTCATTTATCTCCTTCTCAACATGRCATTAAACCCTAAATGCTGTTAGGATGTTCTTTCAGGATCATGCATCATCATCAATAATGAAAAAACTATAGGTAGAATGAAATCATTTATCTCCTCCTTAACATTTCTATAATCCTTCCTACCAGGAAACCCAGCAGGTCAGAATTTTGTCTTGCCATTGTTTAGTTTGTTCTGGAATAGCAGAAATAATGCAGCTCAGTAAAGGTAGTATCTATGATTTTTTTTACCAGAAGAAGCTGTGTTGATTGAATGCATACTGGGAGAAAATATGTTCAGTAAAAGAGTGGCAATTTCAGAGTCATTATTCTCTAAATGTAATGCTCGAGAGGTAGGACAGCTAGAGAGAATAGGAAAAGAAAATGTTGGTGTACATACTTGAATCTTATTCATGCACAAAATGCAGTCTTTGTATTTTAGATCAGTGTGATTTAATATTAAAACTTTCTATTTGATTATCTCCTTATTTTGTCATGTGAATTGGCTGCATATAGGATAGATTTCAGTGCCATAATTGTCCCCAAGTGGTGCTCTTGCTTGGTTCAAGGTGATGCTTTCATGGGGATGGAGATGCTGCTGCCGCCGCCCTGCCCTCAGAGCATATGGCTCCTTGAAGTCAAGGGGAAGGCAAGTTGTAARGGGGAACTGAAAGAAAATTTAATCTTTTTCTGCCTATACTGAACTAATCCTAGTTGAACTATTTCTGGCTTTCAGTATTGATTCTTGGCAGTTCGGCACTTTTCATGACCACTACCTTGTATAGCTTTCTGCTTAAAAATAGAGTTCAATGCAAAAGTCTTTTACTAGTTTTTCAGCAGAAAAAGGAGAATGTGTGAACAGAGGATTAATTTTTGCAGAACTAGTACAGACTAGAGAACAGTTAACTTCCAAGTCTTGTACTGCTGCAATTATACTACCTCTCTTTCCTGTTTATTTTCTCTATTGAAAACAGTACTTACATAGGAAAATGCTTATTTCTTGTGGTATTTGTCAGCTGATAATCGGGACAAATGCTCTAGTAAAGAGAAAACTGAATATTGTCAAAGGTACTTGAGTGAAAGCAGTGCAGGCCAAATRAAAAGCTGAGATTATTTAGCTTGGCCTCTTCTATAATACAGTCTGTAAGACTTCCTTGAAACAGTTGGTGTTTAAAATCAGATGTATCCTTTCAAAACATAATTTCTTCTGGTTAAATTGCTTCAGTGAGTAATCATGCTTACTGATGCAAAGTGGACTTTTGTTTCCTGTCTCAGCTGGCCTAGCTCCAACCTCCAGCCTTCTCCCATGGTACTGAGGCGCTTTTTACTACCAAATTTAGTGTCTCTGCATAATCATTTCTCATGTTTTTTGTCTGAACTTTTCAGATTAGCTGATTTTCTTTCTTCAAATTCCAATAGACTCAGGTTTCATTTCAGAAACTGCAGTTATTTCTTGATGATTTTATATCTGTATCCTTGCTTCTCTTCCTATATCTCTCGCTAAAAGTAGATTGCTGAGGGTGAATTCAAGCAGTGACTTTTTCTGTTGCTTTTAAGAAGTGGTGTTACCKATAGTTTTAGTGCATAAAAATACAGCTTATACTAAAATAGTACTATGTGATTATTTTGCAGAAGAAAGTATGTGACTCAGTTTAACAAATAAAGGAGGAAAGGAGTTGCTAAAATTGTATTCCTAAAGCCCCTATGCCAGTATTAAAGGTATGCTAAAATATAGTTAATGTAATTTCTCACCTCTCGGTGCTGCCAGCAGGGCCTCCATAGAGCTTTCTGCAAGTACCTCTAAATTTTGACACTGCTTCAAAGCTACTTACCTAATTTCTTTTAGCTTATTGTGTTGTTTTTTGTTGTTGTTTTGCTCTTATGATAGGTTTGTAGTGGGATTTAATTTTTCTGTTTGTACAGTGGGCCCAGTTTCTTATGTGTCTCAGTGAAATGCAGGTTATCTGCTAACGTGTAGCCTCGCTTGTTCCTTTCATTTGAACACCAAATATATGTATAGTTGGATAAAATATGAAGAGAGTGAAAAAAAAAACCCAGGTTGTGGGTGGGAACCCTGGCCCGAAGCTCTGAGGTAGAAGCAGTTTGTTGTTGAGGGCTGTTCTGCTGGAGCTCTGAGGACGTGCTCTCAGCAGAAAAGCTGTCAGTGAACAAGGCTTGGCAGATGCTGTTGTTTTAACAGGCTCTTGCAAAGAAAAAAAAAGCAGTGTGGATGGTCCCGTGGCTGCAGTTCTGCAATGGACCTGTTGCAGGTGGAGCCGTGCCTCAAGCCCGGAGCTGGGCCACGCGTGGTTGATGTGAGATTGGAAGTCACTGCTCCTGCTCAAACCGTACACAGGCAACATGTGGGCAACAAGACACCTCTCTTGCCCCATGGAGATTGATTTTTGTGGCAAAGATGGCTTGAATCCTCCTCAGAGATGCAGTGAGAAAGCATTTTTTATACATGAGAGGTGTGTTGTTGGGTGGCACACAGGAAGCTTTCTGAAAATGGAAAGGAGCAGTATTTTCCATGAGGATGCCTGCTCAGGCTTTTCAGCCCTTAAATTTATTAACCTGGTAATTCGTCTCAGATTCCTCAGAGCAAAGAGGATGATGCCTCTCGCAACATGGGAAATAAATTCCTGGATTCAGGGTCTTGCAAAGATTGGATGCGAAAACTAGGAGTAGAGCAGAGGAGAGAATTGGCTGCTCTGGGAGGAACAGAGTATTAAACACATGCTGAAGAAAGAGGGAATCTTGAGAAGCAGAAAGATCCTGTTGACTTATGCTGGATATCAGTGTCCTCCTTAAATTTTATTTTGAATAAAATTGAGCTTGTTCAACCCCTTTCTGCCCTTTCTGAAGTGAACATAAATAAGATTTTGACAGAAACAACAGGGAAATAATCTTTTTAATAACTCTTTTTTTCTCTAGATCTGCTAGGTAGAGGAAAATGTTTTGGATAGCCAGGAGACATCTGAACTTGGTATTTCTTGTGCCGTGCTGAAAAACATATTGTTGTACTGACTCGTGTCATCTCAAGGATTTCCCGTTTTTCTTGGGGGTTTTTGAGGAGGGAAGAACTTGCTGCTCAGAAAAAAACTTAAGTTTGGTTTCTTGCTGAATCCAGTTTAGGCGAGGGAACCACGAGTTCTTTATGGAATATTCCTGTTATTCTTTTTAGTTGCAATTGTACCGAAAATATGTCAAGGGTAACACTTTCGTGTGTGATAGACCTGTAAGATCATACCAAATTACATTATCTTAAACTTGTAGTATTATTTTGGGTGCAAACCAAAACATCAAGTAAGTCATAACTTAGTAAATCCACATGGTTTCTTGGTAGTAGAATAGCTTTCTTACCACTGTTGTAATYCTGAGCTAGATTTCGATTAGCATCTGAGAAATTAAATGTTTAGTTCTCTCTAACATTCAGTAGGCTTGAGTATTCCAATTCCTTAGATTGCTTAGAAAAAATCTAGCCATGAGCTTTGTTGAGCACTCACAAAGTATTGAATTACTTGACTCATTGTGTGCACATTCACAAATTTATTTTTAAAGTACATTTTATTTACTTTTATTTGTAAATGTTTATATATTTATATTTTATGTATTTTCCTACAAGGGTTATCCTCGATGTCATATACGCCCATGATATGAATTGTAGTAGTTATTTTTAAAGGTTTGTCATCATCCGCTGAGGCCTGTAAGCTTTACTACAGGAAAATAATATGCTGTAAGTTCAAATGAATAATAAAAATAGGAAAATAGTTTCTCATGGTTTTCATTGTTATGTCTACACTTGTTTTGGAGGCTCTTGTGGAATCACAGTATAAAATAAGAATAATTAAGACATGGATTGTGTGTATCTTTATGAATTTACATAATTGAATATAATGAAATATTTTAATGTGTTACTTTTTCAACTAGAAACGTCTGAAAGCAGCTGAAGCAGAAAGTAAATTGAAACAAGTATACATCCCCACCTAGTGAGTATAACAAGTCGTTTGTTTGAATAATGTACAGGTAAAATGGAAACAGTATTGTCCAGTTACATGCAGTTAACATTCAGATATTCTCTTAGTTTTTAATACTTTCTTTGTATGTGTTATATACCAAAAACAATTGGAAAATGTGATTAAATACTTGCCTCAAATGAAGCATTTTTATTTGACCCAGCACTTTGTCTTTGACCTCCTAACTGCCCGTTTGGGAAAGATGAGAGGTGCTACAAAAGCTGATCAGGTACTTCCAAGGGTTACGTGACCTGCTCCTGGCCGTGTCATTTAAAAAGCATCCCCCCTTTTTTTTCTGGAGTAATCGAACATTTGAACATTTCACATGAGTGTGAAGGTAATATTTTGAGATAGAAACAGTTGTTAGTGTAGTTGCACTACACTAAAATGAAATCAGATACTTTTCTATTTCATTTACAGCTTTGTCTTATTGATGCTGTATGCTCTTAAACTAGAGACTAGAGATGCTTTGGTTATGAATTAAATGTAACAAGCAGCTCAAAATCTTTCATCTTTGGACAGACCGTGCTAATTAGATCTGGTTACTTTTGAGGAATTGTTATCTCAATGGAGTTCTGCATCTGTTTTTGTTAACATGTAGTTTATAAAAACAAGATATAATCTGTCTCTCATATTTGTAATTTCCTCAAGATAATGAGAAGGGATTACAGATGACATGCCTTTAAACTCTTTATGGGCACAATCCCTGCACATTTATGTGGATTTCCTGTTGATATGAGTGTTCATAGAGCGGGAACCTAGAATATAATAGGAAATAATTTGAAAATCCAGTGTTAACCTTCTTGATGTCCTCTATGAATTGCATACAATGGAGCTTCGTTTCTGTATTTCATACTAACTTTTGTCTCCTAAACAAACTTAATAATAGAAGTAGCTAATTTTTAATCTCATCTTTGTAGAAAGAAATCTCTAATGTCTCAAGTCTCTAGCAGATGGCATTTTTTAGAAAAGTTAACAATTAATGATAGCGGATTTTAGATAATCTTCAGCATCATAGGCTTGAGTTTTCATCAATGCTGAAAGCATTGACGTAAGAGTGCTCAATAACCCTCTAAAGAAACTGGCATCTTATGGAAGACTGTGGCTCTGTAAGGTACTCGTTCTTTGCATAATGCTTTCTTTAATTTTCTTCTAATATTCAGACAATGTCTGTCTATATCATTCTTGTTCTTCCATAGAGATGAATTCATCTCTAAACTAGTCTAGTTTATTACATTGTAAACTCTGTTGAGAAATAGAGATTTTTTTTCTTCCTTTGTTACTGTCTGTTGCCTCCAGGTCAAGATTAAATCCATAGTTAATAGTAACAGAGTAGGAGTTGTTAAATATTTGGGAATTGTGCAGTCTGGGGCACTCGTGGACAAAAGGATTGTTACCACTCCTTCTCAAGATTAAATTCTTACATTTGAAATCTGAGTAGAGTTGATTATGAAGTAGAGATGAATACCTTTTCAAACTTGATCATAAAATATTGTCTCCTATAAAAACAAAGGTCTGTCCTCAATAACCAGACTGCTTTTCAACTGTTGTTTTTTTTTTTTTTGGAGGTAACTAAGCAACAGATCGTAAGGAGGGAGGCTTAATCTTCTCTTGATTTCTTCTCTTGTACCTTGAGCCCGAGGGACTTCTCTTGAGTGCCTTGGGGAGGTACTTGATAAAGAGTATCTGGAAATTGTGAAAGAAAGTGTCTTGCTGGGTGAAGTGAAAAGGGAGAATAGAGACAAACAGTCTCACCTGCCTGGATTTGGAGTATAGGCTTGGTATAGCAGAGGTTTTGCATACACCATATAGGAATAGCAAAGAAACAGGGATAATCGTACAGATGCTTGGAGTGTGTGTTTGTTTTAATTAGTCATTTTAATATTGTATATATTCTTATATTTAAGAAAAATGATGTTGTGAACATTGCACCACCTTGCACTGTATTTTACCCCTCTGAGCAAATCTCACAATAAAACCCACCAAACTGGAGTTTTGGAAATAATATGCTTAAACTAGTTTGTAGTTTTTTTGTTGTCTCAGAAAGTCCCCCTCCACTGAAGCAGCACCAGACTAATAAATATAACAATATAACAAAAAAAATGCAAGCCTACTCAGAACAAAATTAGTTTAGGGTATGAGCTGAGTAGAATACCCTGATACACGATCATCTTGGTGAGCTTTAACATGGCTTTAGGACTGCATTCGCTGCAGCTAATGCAGAGGGTTCAGGGTTATTTTTATGCCTGGCTCAGAGACTTGTTTTTGCATAGCTTGCCAAGCAACTCATGCTATGTAATAACTTTTCTCGTGCATTTTCTGGAGCTCTGAAAATTTGAGTATTGAATCTTTATACAATTGTCTTACCGCATGGAAAATCCTAGAGGAGCTTAATAATTAGTCTTGCAGTTTAGAGCACTTCTTACAGGTTTTGCCACCATACATCAGAATTCCAGAACTACACTGTTCTTGTTGATTAACATGCTGAGAAAATAATTTCTGAAAGGTGACTTTTTATTTCATTTAAAGCAATAAACCAAATCCCAATCAAATATCCAGCAACAATGGGAAACCTGCCGCAGTGAATGGAGCAATGGGAGCCTCTTACCAGGCACAGGCCTCACTAATAGGTCGGGCTTGTGAAAGTTGCTATAGTAAGTAATTTTTTTTAACTTTCTGTGGATTTTTTTAAAAATAATTAATGTGTCATTGTCTAGCCACTAGAACTTTTGCAAATCTTAATATATATTTAAAATAAAAACAACAATGCTTTATTTGCATACTGTAAATAAATTGATTTTATTTAATTACCTGTAACTGTAAGTGGAGGATGCATAGAGGGCTGTTAATTAAGTTTATGAATTTATCTTTATATTGCTCCCACAGAATGCCATTTGTTACAGTATTTGGATTTACTATTTTGAATGTACCATGCATCAATTTAGTATCCTGTTTTCCTCTCTCTAGCTCCACAGTCTCACCAGTGGTATTCTTGGGGCCCCCCTAATATGCAGTGTAGATTGTGTGCATCCTGCTGGATTTATTGGAAGAAATATGGTGGCCTAAAAATGCCCACACAGACAGATGAAGATAAACTGTYCACCCAACCTGCAGAGGTAAGATCATGGAGATAATCTTTCCTAAAGCAAACTGCGACACTTTCTCAAGACTGCTGTGGTTCCAGCATTTAGTGGCATGCTTTCTGTGTATGTGTTACAAAATTTAACTGATGAATATTTCTCTCTTCAAGTAGAACTGAACAGTGTGGAGCTCCTGCCATGTTTTTATTTGGCCAGGTCTTCATTAGGCAAATGTTGTTTCATGCATTTTCAGTGAGAGATGTCATTTTATTTGTCAAATGTCATGTTAACTGTAAAGTGCCAATAGGACTATACTATATCTAATCCAGAATGGCATTGAATATCCACTCACAATAGAGCTCGCTTGTTTGTTATAGAGGTTCTTATATAAACCCTAATTTTTGTGCAGTGCTGATGTTTATCATTGTATTAACCTTGTGAATTTACCCAAATGTGGGTATTGTTTTAGATGTTGAAATGGGAGGGAAATAGCTCTCTCATGTTCATTCTCTTGATTTGCAGAGAAGGAATATCCTGTATTTAAAAATAATAATAGTGTTTAATAGTGTTATATGTGTATGTATATCAAATGTTGGGTTATGATTTTTTTATTTGCTTTATCTTTGTAGGAGTCCCATGTTAGAACTCATATGTCGCGACAGGCCACCCAGGGAACTCCAGTCCGTAACACTGGGAGTCCAAAGTCGGCCGTGAAAACACGCCAAGCTTTCTTTCTTCACACAACGTGTTGGACAAAACTTGCTCGCCAGGTCTGCAAAAATACCCTCCGGCTGCGGCAGGCAGCAAGACGTCCTTTTGTCCCTATTAACTGTGCTGCCATTAAGGCAGAATGTAAGATGTTTTTTTAATTCTTAGTTCTGTGTGCTGTGCTTCCCACCCATTTTTGTCTTTTAATTTTATTTTCTTTTACAATAAACATTTCTTGTCTATACCTTTTTGCTTTTCATTTTTTCATTTGTCTAGCATATCACCAGCACATTTGGATAAAGTCTAATTGCCCTGAACAGGTTTAAGAAGAGAAGATATTTGAAAAGAGGTGAAAGGAGAGACATTTAAAATGAATTTAAAAGGGCTATCCATTATTTTATTAGCTAATCACAAATTGTTATTAAAAAATAAATTGAGGGAAATCAATGTTATGAGATACATGCTTCCTGCTATTTAGTGTGAAAGAGGTTTGTTTTTATGTTGTTAGTTCTTTTGCTTAGCAGAAAGTGTAGTCTGTATCACCTTACGTTTTCTCAGTGGTGTTCAAAGAACAAGATGTGTTGTTGAGGATACATAAGGATGTCAGTCTGACATGTAACATGGTCACTTACTCTTGTTCCGACGCGGGTGATAATATGTTTATTAACTCATCATAATTGCATCTTTTTTGGTACATTTCAGTTGGAAGCTTAGCTTTAAATATAATTTGGTAGTAAGCTCTTTTTTTTTTAAACCAAATTATAAAGAATTGAAGAATTCACTAGTAATATTACAGGTGATTATGAGATTTTCCCTCATGTTCTCTATTGCCAGCCCTTCTGTAAGACAAGCTCTTCAACTTTTACATCCAGACATCCAGAATTTGGTAAATAATTCTGGTCATTGTCCTTCTCTTATTTATTCCATTGTCCCTTTGGATGTTTTCTTTCCTCTTTGGGAGCTGTTTAAGTCAGGAGCACTTTTAGGAGATCAGTAGAGTTAAACCAGTCTGAAAGGAAATGGTATGTCCACTATGTGAATAAAATAGGTCTTTTCTTGTACTTTGATGGGGGAAAAAAAAAGTGTGTCAAGGCTGCACTAGATTTATGTTTATCCTTAATACACTACGACATTTGAAATATTCATGAACTGGTGGAAAAGCAATTATTTCCTAAAAAGAAAAGAGTGTTCCTTTTAATTTATGTAGTTGGCAGTGATTTCTAATAGACCATGGAGGAAAATTAATTCTAGAATTAGGCTCACTGTAACCTTGAATCTTTTTATCCTATTTGTTCTCACTTGCTCCGGTTATTCAATTTGAAAGAAGATGAAACTTTTGTTTAAGGAAGAGAAAAAAAAAAAAAGGGGCAAAATGCATCTATTAATCATCCTTCTAGGACAAACATTACACACAGTCAAACTTTTAGAAACAGGAAACGAAAGCTAGACTTTTCAGTAGGGAATAGTCATTCTTGTTATACTGACAGTGTCATAAGTGCTTCATCTCTGTTTCTTGGAATGAAAAACTGTTACAACAGGTAACCATCAAGACGAGAAGGGTGTTGTGTTGTGTTTTGGTTTTGTTTTCTGTAGCCTCTGTCTGTTGTTGTTGTTGTCGTTACTTCCAGGAAAATTTGGGCCTTGCAGTTTTGTCTGCTTGGATGCCACTGTTTCCTGGAGTATTAAGCATTCATGCTGCAGATCTAAAACAGATCAAGAAAACCTTGTTTGATTCTTTTTAAACACAGCTTTCAAACTATTTTATAATAATGATAAACAATACATAATTTTATTCATGTTTCTCAGTGTGTACRCACACATGCACACACACACATATACACACAAACACACACACACACATATATATATATAGTCCACTTCTGACTGTGTCTCTATATATTCTCCACATTGTTCTTAACCTGAGTGCAATATTTCATTTTTACATTCTTGCTTTACTAAATCCTGTTAGGTAAGTCTGTAAAATGTAATTTTCTGGTTTGTTTATCTTAGTTCTGGTGACATGGATCTTAAATTGCTCTGCAAATTTTAATTTTATGTTAAAATAGACTCTTTCCCCTTGACTCTTTGAATCATTTTGTAAAAATATGATGACAGTTACTTTTACATAAGATATTTAATTAATAGTAATTAATGGTAGTGAATTTATGTGCTGAATAGTACAGGGATAAGCAGTTACAATATTGATTCAATTTTTACAGTGATGCTTGAGCAGTTAGAATCACACTGCGATAGCAGCCTGGCCAAAGTGGCCAGGTGATTCATTTGACAAGACTTGAGATGGAGAGGACATTTTGTTTGTTTTTGTTTTGTTTTTTTTACTCTGATACTTTTCAAGACTCACCTGAATATGTGTACGTGTACAGAACCAGTACTTGAACACATAGCTGCGTTTCACAGCTATATCACAGTAGGTACAATGTTAGCACACACTCAGAAACCTAAAATTTAGAAGAGGATGAGGGGGCACCTACCCCAGCAGTGTATCAGGTTTTATGTCTTTGTAGTGTTATGCAGTTCACTGAAGGGCCAGGCTGTAAATGAAACTGCTTCCCTGATCTGAAGAAGGAAATCTGAACAAGCCAGTCAGAACTTGCTGTAAAAATAAATTGATTTTTTCCATTCCACCTGCAGATCCTTTCCATGTACCCCACTCAGCAGGGCATGAAAGCTTTTGAGAATGCCAGTCTTGGGCATCTGGAGAAACCAGATTTTAGACGGAGTGTTTGATTTGATTCTTGTAATTACGTCCACATCATCTCCCTCCACAACCATTGGCAGAAAACGAGGTGCTGTTGTATGTTCATTTCTTTAGTCGGTGCAGAGAATTAGATTTTGATGGTTAGTAAACCATGTAGCATGACCTCAAGTCAGATGGCAGCAGAAGATAACTGGGAGGATGCATTCCCATCTCAGCTCCATTTAGGGATGGCTAAGAGAATCCTGAAATAGCATTGCATGTCCTGCTAGAAGTGTGACACATCTTGGAGATGTTCCATTTTGTTCTGCTGAAGGTAACAGGCTTGTGTTGGCACTAAACTCGCCTGATGGGCTTTTGAGAAAAATTTGTATTGGTGATTTGCTTCAGTAGGAGGAGATTCCCATGCTCTAAATCAGGAAAGTTATCTTATTTTTACCTTAAATACACTTGACATGATTTCTCGAGAGTTGAGCAAAATTACTCTGCCTGTGCAAGTTGTCTTCATTAGAGAAAGTTAAGTTGTCATTCTTCTCCAGCTAGTCACTGGCAAGATTGTATCTGTCTCCAGCTTACAAGCATGTTGATATATGCATAGCAGTACATCTGTGAACCTTATTACTTCAAAGGAAGTTTTAAAGACAGACTTTTTTTCTTGTTTTATTTGCACATAACTATATCAATATTTTTGTTCATTGTAGTAGTTTATACTTAGGTAACAGCAAAAATTACATAGCAAACTAAGTTCATTAAAATGTTGACAGAAATGTGGTGGAATGTCAAAGAGAAACAACTCCCAAGGGGAAGTCTGTGAGCTAAGAGAGCTCATAGAAAATCTAGTAGATATATCTAGTAAAAATCTGATAGGAGGGAAAAAAAAAACTAAACCAAATGAGAAAATCTCTTCCAGTCTAAAAGAACAAGCCATTTTGGTTCTCTGCCAAAAATGAGGATCACTGCGTTTCCAACCATCTCAAACTTCTACTGTCTAAATCGTCCTATGGAAATGACCTTTGCAGTGTACTGATGTGTGTGTGATAAGAGAGAAGGATACTCTATTTAACTTCTGCTTCCTGGTAATTTCATTTGGCACCCTCTAATTTTGGTGGTTTGAGAAATAGTGAATAATCATTCCCTTTCACCCCCTCCATAGTAGCTGTGTTTTCATAGACCTCTGTGATCCCCACACCAGTCATCACTTTTCTTGRCTGAGAACTCAGTTTAAAAACTTCTCGTAGAGCAGCCGTATCATCCTGTGGTTCATAATGTTGTTTCCTGTTGTTTTTTTACTAATGCTGTATCCAGTTAAGAGTTAGGCTGTTCTGACTGATGTGCACTTCAAGACATGCTTTTCCCATAAGCTCTGGAGCGAAGCACGTGAAGTTCTTCTCTTTCGTTTCTTCTTCCCATCCTGTTGGCTATTCTGATAAGGAACACGCTGAATATTTTGAGTGACCATTTGAGTATTGCCTGATACTTTTAGAAACTGTTGACATTAACTCCATGGGTTCATTCCTGCAAGGTGATAGTTTGGAAACCATCATTCTGTATACTATAGTCATTTTACCCCTGAAGAATTAGTTTGCCTTTTTTTCCTTAATCCTGCTGAGGTCCTTTACAATCAGTTCTAGTTTTGATTATGCTCAGTGAATTTTTTGCATCATCAGGTTTTATTAACTCACTGATCATCTCTTTTCCTGATTATCTTAAAGCTGAACAGCACAGATCCTTTGAGGGTTGTATGGAAAATTGCTGTCTTTTAATTAGAGTTTACTCCCTGAAAAAAACCTTTACCTTTTGCCCCATAACAGCTGGAAAGCAGCAGGTTTTGGTCACACGGTTTGTGAAAAGCTACTCATAAAGCCAATGTGGGTGCAATCAGCTAGATAGATGCGTGCATATATGAATTAATTCTTTCAGTAAATCTTCCCAGACCTGTGACAGTTGGAGTAACAGATTCAGTCCTGCAGGTAGGAAGGTAGAGAAGTAAGAAAGAGGAGGAAGGAGGCAGAAACCTTTAGAGATTTTTTTTAGTCTGATTCCTCCACCCCTTTCCCCTGCCCAGAGCTCAGGGGGCTCATGGCTCTCATCCTGATTTTTTGTGCATCTCCATGGAAGGAGACTCCACCACCTCTCTAGGTGCCTGTTCTGGTGTTTGGTCCCCCTTGTACACTTGTTTCTGATGTCCCTCATCCTCTGAGGGACTCTGAGAAGACTCTGGGTTTGTTGAAGGGTCTTCTCTACGTTCCCATCAGGTAGTTGGAGGCAGCAATAAGGTCTCCCCTTGGCTTTCAGGGCTGAGCAGACCCAGCTCCCCAGGCTCCATGACCAGCTTGGAGACTGGGCAGTAGCAGGACCTGCTCCAAATGTCCCCGTCTCTCTGGAGCTGGAGAGCCTGGGCACGGTGTCCGGGTGTCCCACAAGGGCTGAGTAGAGGGGATCACCCAGCCCATGGTGGCTGCGCCCTGGCAGACACAGCCTAGCGTGTGCCTGGTCTCCTTGTGACACGGGCCCACGTGCCAGAGTTCACTAGTGTGGACACACTTCTTGGGTTTTCCTTTCGCAGAATCCTTGTTGMTTCTTTGGCATTTTTGTGTTTAACCTGTGTGCCGTTATTAATAGTTCAATCATTTTGCCATTATGCAGATCACACTTCGTCAAGTACATTAATTTGCCATAGTTTTGTTCTCTCGCGCTGAGACCAATTTAAACAGCGAGCTGAACATCTGCAGCGTATGAGTTTGTTTGTGGGTGMATTTCAGCCAGTCCTGGTGACTTGCTTTTATTCGCTTACCAGTTTGTACTGAATTATTTCCTGTGGACACTTTGACTTGAGGAACTTCTCACACTTTTGCCATAAAAGCACTCTGGAGGAGAACTTGTTTAAGATCCTCTCTAGAGGATACTGATACAGCAAGTTCATTCAGCTTTCTGCTGTATCTTTTATCTTTTTTTTTGTTCTTTCTTCACACTATGATGATCTCTGGTTTTACAGGCACTAGAGTGCTTCCTGCTCTTGGTGTGTTTGGGAAAAATGTGCTGTCAAATATTATGCTCTAAGCATAAATCAAAGGAATTTTGGCATTCTTTGTGGCTACAGATTTAACTTGCTGGAGTTAACTAACTGTCTGCATTTCACCGATACTATTAATATTTTTAGTGTATGTTTAWAAGTCCATATTTAATTTCAGGAGTTTGTTGGAGAATATTATAAAGACTCCTTTTTTTCCCCCCACAATCCCCTAACTAGATTTTATTTTGTAGTTTATAAACATACACTAAAGAATGATGCACCATTTAACTTTGTGTTTTTCTCTATGGTGCATAATGAYGCTCATCTTTAATCCACAGCATGGTACTCTCATGAAAAGTATGATCAAGTGTACCATTGATGTCTTTATGAGAGTGTTTTGCTTTGTAATACCCAYTTTTGGTGAGTGTGTGCTTCCAGAGCACGGAAATTGTGCTCTTTCCACTGTGTGTTTTTGGTCAGCATCTTAACATCTCGCCGTGATTCAGTGCTGGTTGGTTCTTTTTCACAGTGAAGATCGGTAGCTGCAGGTTTCTCACCCCTTCATAGTGGTTGCTTTGGTTTTCCCACACCATTTATAGAATGCTCCACATAGGGTCAAGTGCTGTGTTTTACACCAGGAGACGGTGGAGATGCATTTTTATACTCTTTCACTCAAATACTCTAAGTGTTGAGGAATATAAAAAAAATATTCCAAGCACTAGGTTCTATACCTTTTTTTCCTCTGAGAACAATATATCATTGTTTATATTAAGATAATAAAACAACAAAAAAATGTCTTCTATGCATAGCATTAGAGTCTGAGGCCATGGGGTTTCCCAGAGAGCAGCTAGGATTTTTGCTAAGAGCTTAGAAGAATTTCATGTAGATACTAAATATAGCTTAATATATTAGACTAAGTTGTGCATTGTGTACATTTATGACTTGAAGGAAAAAGGTAAATACTGGAAATAAATAAAATATTTATTTCAGTCCTTGCCTTGATAACATGATATACATTTTCTTTCCACAAATCTGCATGGAGTATACAAAAAGATTATGGATCCTGTGAACTTTATGTTCTGTTATGTTTTTGTTAGATATAAGTTTTTCTGTGTAGTTTCTTATCCATTTCATGTGCATATGTGCTCATTTGTKTGTGCTGGAATTAAATAAATAGGAACATTTAGGTAAAAACAACACAAGGTGGAAATAAAGTGGAATTATCTTATTATAATCTAATTGTAATAAATAGTTCCTATAAAGGTGATTGGAAAGTGCAGACTTGTGGATGACACAAATACAAAGAAACATGTACATATGCTTGTGTATACATGATAAATAAATAGGAATTCTAGATATACAAATTTAAAAATACTTTTACAATCCTACAGTAATCAAAATACCAGTGTTCAAGGGATACTGGAAATCCCATATTAGGTTTATTCCTGTGCTTTTGGAAAACAGATGACCCATTCATCCCAAGTAAGTTTAGAAAAGGTAGTTTAGTTCTCGGAGATCATAGTTGTAGTATCAATTCAGGTGGTAACTGMGGTGGTTTTCAAGTCCATCTTCATGTACTTTGCAGAAAGATGTCTTAGACTTTTGAGAGCTATCATATTTGGTAAAACTGGCAAATTTTTCAAAAGTTTTTGCAAAGACTGTTTCGTGTATTTTATATATAGTGTGTGAGTATAGGTAGGAGCAGTGCAAACTTTCTACTTGTAGGATACCAGGTCAGAAATATGTGTATTTTCTCTCCATAAGAAATTATCTTAAAACTAACATATGAGCTGTTTAATTTTGTGAGATATTTTTTAAGAGTCACATAAGAAAGGAAGTAAAAAACTCAAAGGAAAGCTTTTCCATTTTGTTTTTTGCCTATACTAACTAGTTCTATATAGACTGTTTTTGTAAATAGTAGAGAAGTTTGAATCCCATTATTATCCAGGGCAAAGCAAATTGTGTTGTATACTTTATTTTATCTTATAGGAAGCATCTTAAAATACCAGAGCAGTCTGAGGACTCACTTGTACCTCAGTTATCCACYGTCTCCACTATGATCCTATTTTAGTTGCTGGGTGAAATTGCTGATGGTTCCATCTGAAGTTTTACTTGATTCTCTAATATAAATGTTTATAATTCACTAAGTACAGAAGTACTACTGACAACACAAAGTATTACATAACAGTGATGAAACACCAATGTAAGTGGAAAAATTCACAAGGACACTCATTTAGAACAAGATTTCACGATAAACTTTGTATCCAAGGCTAAAACAAAACATTCAGGATGGGAGCTTGCTTAGCTGTAGGCGTATGGAGTTTCTTCAAGGTTCAAATTGCTGCAATCAGCCACTGTCTTTTTACTTAAGAATTTTACTTAGGGATTCAGTGCTCTATTTTACTTGAGATTTCTGTAGCCCCAATTTTAGAATTCTTCTCGGCACTGTAGCTCTCCACTTAGAGCCAGGCAGCCTTGTAGGAAAAAAGTRAAGAATTCCGTGTAAATCCTTGTTAACGGAGCTACTTTTATTTTAACAGTCATGTTTTCATTCATTTCGTTTGCATAGTTGACTATTTCCAAAAAGATTTGGTTGATAATCAAAATTGTAATACGATATAAATTAACTTTTAACAAAGAATCATAATTTTGATTGCTTTTGCATAAATGAGAATACAGCCTGCCTTAAAATCTGTATCATTATTAGCATTGATGAAAAAGAAGAAAATATGCTAAAAGAAAAATAAAAAAGAGAGTCGAGAAATTTATGGTAAGAATGTAAGTGGGAAACTGGTAGGTGCATCCTTATTATTTTTGTGGTGGTATTATATTTAAACTGAGCTTTACTCTTTAAACTTCTCAGATGCAGATCGGCATTGTGAAGTTGCTGGAAATCCGCTGAAGATCAAAAGCACCAGAAAACCACTGTCATGTATCATTGGGTATTTAGGTGGGTATCTGCCATTGGAGAAAAATTATTCAAACGAGTTTTCACTCTTGAAAATGATCTTTTAAAAACCTTATGTGCACAGAATGAAAGATTTATGCTTTTATTAACAAGAAAACTATTAAGATAAATTAATAAAAATTCTAGTGGGCTAACTGAAATTGCTTGTGAAACTTGCAGATTGTAGGCAGAGAGACGCCTTCTGATCCTGGGTTAGATGACAGATTGCAGCCTGCTGTCATTGAGAATGTGCAAGAGAGTCTGCTAGTCTACAGGAAAAAAACCCGCTCTGAAGGGCTCGTTTCAGTGCACTTGCTTCTGCTCTACATCTGTACTCCTTGAATCCACTTGTAATACTCCCATGCACTTAAAAGGAACAGACCTCTGCCAAACGGAATGCTGATGTTCTTTTAATTCGATGGTGTAGTTCAAAAGGATGTATTGAAATTCTGTACCGAGATCGTAGCTAAGAGGACAAGGAGCTACTCTGATAGCGGGAGAAAGGACTTAAAGGAAAATTAGTAGCTGTGATTCATTATTAAAAAGTCCAAAATGGCCCTCTTGGTTAACAACCACCTCAGACTATCAAGTACTTACATAATCATGTAAGAGGTGAGGTACCTCAGAGGCTTTTATGAATTTTAAACGAACAGAGAAATCAATCCGTTGCTCAGAGAAACAGTGAATATTTCTACAGCATGTTAGTCCCATTTCACAAAAGTATAGCTAAGGGTCGGCTTCAGTCCAGGAGTTTTGCTGAAAATTGCACTCACCAGGAGTTCGTTTATACTAGGACAAAGTAAAGATATACAATAACAACCTCCTGGTTTCCTGAAATAGAGAACCTCCATTAATGTAGTTATATTATATATATATATATATATATATATATATATATGCGCCCTGTTCTTCCAGGGCATCAATCCTAACAAAATCTAAGTTTCAGAAAACTGAACAGGGAAGAATTAATATTTACTTTTGCTAAGCTTTGATTCCTCCTACCCTGAATTTCAAGGAGAAAAACAACAACAACAACCAACTATAGTTTCTTATAGGAAACTCCCAGCTGCATGGGTTATTATTTTGGCATGAGCAGGGGCTGGTTCGATTTGCCTGGTGCAGCTGCGGCTGTGAGATAAGGCAGGAGGGGCAGGTCTGGCTGACCCCACTGGGCGTCTTGGAAGAGACCGCGTGTTTTTAGTGCCTCGCTGCTCAGTCTGAGAGGGTCATCTTGGTGACCCTGGGACGATACGTCTGCAGGTCTGGTGACAGGAAATGGACGAACGATGTCAAGTACTGCTGTGTGCACWTGCGTGAGGGTTTTGTAAGATTAACGGTGCCAAAATAGACCAGGCACCCGCAGAGTCAGCCGAGCATCTGATTGTGTGGGAAGTGAAGGTGTCTCGGTRTGGTCTGAAGGAAAACAGTACGTCCTGCAGGGATAAGAAGTATACTCAAAGGAGTTGCGGGTATGTGGATAAATTAGCKGCGTGAAGATTGCGAGGAAATGGCCTTTAGTTTGCTTGTCCCGACATATTACAGTAAATAAGTAATGCTTACCTTGAAGTCTATTATTCAATACATAGCTTGAGCTATAAAGACATAGCTTGAGCATGAGGTTCTTGTTTTCTCTTTCAAATTGCCTCTCACGCCATTCCCACAGGGAACACAGTTTTTTCAGGCAGGGCTCTGCCCTTTCCCGCCCGAGCAGTAAGGCGCATGGGTCTCAGCTCCCTTGGGCCATGCTTCCCCCTCATGGCTGTTCTGCTGCTTCGCTGCCCCTCCTGCCCATCCCGTCCTTCCAAACAGTGAATCCCCAGGAGTCGCTTCAGTCCCGACCACGCTCACTGCACAGCCCGCTGAGGTGAACCCCGTGCCCTGCATTGCCTCCTAGCTGGGAGGAAACCCGGCACAGCTTTCCTGCTGAGGTAGGGAATGCAGCCGCGCCTCTAGAATTCAGGTCACTTACTCAGGTGACTCCGTGGAACCTGTTGGTCCTTCTTCTTTGGCTTTTTTTTTAAAATTTATTTATTTTAGGTTTTTTTTTTAATTTTTTTTTTCTTTTTAAACTTATTGACACTAGTGGAAGTCTTCAGGATTGTTATTCCTGTTAATTACATGAGGCCACAACCTGAGCTCCTAATGAATGTAAATGTGCTGGAAGTTTCTTTTTCTGCTTCCTGAATTTTTTAATGTTCATTTCAGAAATGAATGTGTAATGGGAATCTGTCCAACTGGTTATTTGTTACATGAGTATAGGGATAATTTGAGGTTATTCAAGTGCTATTCTTAGTTTTCTGAGTTGGCAGAAGCTGCAAGTGGCTGGGAAAATTTTGATGAAGAAAAGTACCAGTCAGTAGAACAAGGATAGCAGGAATAGAAGAATCCCTAATTCTTTTATCTCAGAATAATAATTCTATTGTGGAGTAATCTKATTCATGCAGGAGCTCTAAAATACCTCATTACGTCTCTCAGACGTGATAAAGTAACTAGTTAGGCAGGGCTGTGTGTAGAGGATGAGAGCATGTGGTGTGAAGACCCCAAAGTAAGGGGTTCCCAAAGGATTCATCAGTGCAGAAGGGGCCCTGGCTCTTTAGTTAAGTTCCTCTCCAGCACCTGAAGGAGCGAGTGAGCCTGGCTCCTGCTGGATTCCTCTCCTTCATGGAATTGGAGGATTAACCACCTCCGTGAGGAAAAGTTAAAGGAAAGAAATGCCTCCTTTCTTGCCRTTAGCYGTTYCTGAAAACACAAGACTTTCTCTCCTGAACTCTGCAAACAGAAGGGATGAGTGAGTTACTGTCTGTTGACTTAGTGCTGGGATTATTGCGGTTGCTGCTAGAGCTCTTTGGCAAACAAGGTAATATTTATGTGATGTTAGCYGTGAAGATTTTTTTTTCAGAGTATTGAAAAAGGTAGAGAAAGGAGCATTTTAAATTCCAGATTCCAGTTCTCTTCAGGAAATAGTGCCAACCTTTCTGTTGCTCACTAAGAGAAAACTTCAAAGTTATATTCATACCATTAAGCACCTCTCCGTTCATGTTTTAGTAGAAGAATAAAATAGACCCATGTTTCCTACATGAAACATGGAAACTTGATCCTGGCCCTATGAGCAAAGGCTGAGAGAGCTGGGCCTGTTCAGCCTGGAGAAGGCTGAGAGGGGACCTGATGAGTGTCTATAGGTACCTAAAGGGAGGGAGTGAGAARGATGAGGCCAGCCTMTTCTCATTGGGGCCACTGACAGGATTAGAGGAAACAGCCACAAACTGAAGCACCAAAAATTCCACAGGAACTTAAGGAAAATGTTCTTGACCATGAGGGTGACAGAGCCCTGGAACAGGCTGCCCAGAGAGGTGGTGGAGTCTCCTTCTCTGGAGATCTTCAAAACCCGCCTGGACAYCACCCTGTGCCACATGCTCTAGGGGACCCTGTATGTGCAGGGGGGTTGGACTAGACCTCTAGAGGTCCCTTCCAACCTTAAGCATCCTGTGATTCTATGAATTAAGCAAAGTCTTCCCAAATGTGAAAACTGTTGGTGTTGCCTCTTCCTGACATACTGTTCCCAGTATGTATTCCAGCCAAGTCATTGCGGTGGTCCTAATCCTTATATTGACCATAATACTGTGTTCGGCCACAAACTCCTCTCCAAACAGACGCCTACTCTGAAGTGCACTGGGCAGGTGGGTTTAACTGCCTCTTATTTAGCTTTCTGTCATCAACTCTAGAATAATTCTGCTGCATAGACCCTGGGACATTTGAAACTCTGTATTAATGATCCAATGTCAGAGTCTGTTGGAACACTGGGAGGCCGATGCACTCTCCACAGAATCACAGAGCGATTGAGGTTGGAAGGGACCTGTAGAGATCGTCTAGTGTAACACCCTGCTCCAGCAAGGACTCCTAGAGCACATGGTGGCATCCAGGCGGGTTTGGAAGATCTCCAGAGAAGGAGACTCCACAACCTCTCTGGACAACCTGTGTTTCAATTTGTACCCGTTATCCCTTATCCTGTCACTGGCCACCACCGAGAAGAGTTTGGCCCCATCCTCTTTACATTCTCCTCTCTGATACGTACGTATTGATCAGATCCCCTCTCAGTCTTCTCTTCAGGCCAAACAGGCCCAGCTCATTCAGTCTTTCCTCATACAGTAGATGCTCCAGTCCCTTGATCATCTTGGTCGCTAGTCTCTGAGCCCTCTCTAGGAGCTCCACGTCCCTCCTGTACTAGGGAGCCCAGAACTGTACCCAGCACTCCAGGTGCAGCCTCACCAGGGCTGAGCAGAGGGGCAGGATCCCCTYGAACTACTGGCATYGCTCCTCTTGATGCAGCCAGGATCCCGTTGGCCTTCTTGGACACGAGGGTACATTGCTGGCTCCTGACTAATTTATTTATTTTGTGGGGGTATTCCTGTCTCAGAACTGCTCCAATAAAATGGTTTTATCTGCTTGCTTAAGATCTGTAAGCCCCAATACAAAACTCCAAAGGCTAGGAAAGTGTTGACGCAGAGCTCGTTGGCATTGATTTGCTGAGGTATTACCTCTTCACCCATGAAATCTATACACATGTACACGATGAACGCAGACAATTCAAAGATTCAAGATCCTGTAATACGTTTCTGCTGAAGGAACTGATTTTTATTTCAGTGGAAATAAAGTAGAAATGAATGGAAAATATTAACTTTTTAAAAATCTAATATGTGTCTGTCTCTTTTTTCTTTTGTTTTAAACAGAGGTTCATCCTGCAGTGAAACCCAATGTAATCAGGTCAACACCGAGCCTTCAAAGCCCAAGTGCAAAACGACTGCTTGCACCATCTAATCACTCTTCACTAAGTATATTGGGGAAAAGAAACTACACTCATCATAATGGCCTTGATGGTATGTAAAGAACTACAAAATGCCAGAATTRCAGAACTCCTTTCTGTGGAATGATGAGGTTTTGTTGCCGTTCTGTGAGGAATATATTCTTTCAGAAATTGCGTTAGTATAGATTTCTAGGAAACAGCACAAAATTGTGCCACAAATCTAATACTATAGAAAGTATATCTAGAGCTAGTGCATTTCCTACTGTAATTTTTTTTAAACACCCTGAAAAGTGTAGAACCACTTCATTCACAGTTCCACTGTGATTACGGTTCAGAGATACATGTTGTAATGACAGAAACGTAAGATATGATAAGTACATTCATAACATGGATTCTTAACACAGTGAATGGTTGTGCATATTCATTGAATAGGATATATTAAAATCATCTCTTATGAAAATTGTTCTTTGCTGTTTTTCTGACTAATCTTCCCCCTCAGTAAGAAACAACCAAAAAAAAAAGAAAAAAAAAGTTTGATGAAGTGGAGAGATGCAGTCTGTGTTTTCTTTTGACTCATTGCATTGCATTTTTATTTGAGGAAATATTTTGCAAAGATATCGTGACCTTATGAAGACCTAGTGAATTATACTATGCTAAATTCATACACAGTAAATAGCTAAATACCTGACCTGCTGGTTTACAATTGATCTGTATGCTGGCATATGGATTCAATGCATGGCTTAAACCAGATTCTCAAAACTGTGATTGGTAATAGAGAGAAAGTTGCTGTTGACACCTTTCATCCCCAGATAGGTGTTACAGATTTGATTAAAAAATTAAGATAGAAGTTCTTACAGGAACCAGGACTGATCAAAGACAGAAGCTCCTTAGAAAGGGGCTGTCTCTATATTTATGCCATTTGTAGAGGAGGAAGAGGATGGGGATGTCGCAGAGATATGGGGCAGGCTTCCTGCACGCTCCGGAGGTGGATGTTACACCTGGTGCCCACTCCTGCATTCGTGAGGACTGAAGGAAGATTAGAGATAAAGCTGTCTCCAAAACGATGGAAATTTTGGAGTATAGCTTGTCACAGAACGAGTCGGGGGGAGTGAGTGACACCATGTACTTCATTCGGGTGAAAGAAACAGCAGTAGGTTGTATTGATATGGACAGTGTTTTCCCAAGATTTTATGGCAAGGTCACTTATTATTTACTACATGGAGGTTCAGGATAATACACAGAATTATCAAGAATACCCTCCTGTTGAGTCACAAAATCCAGATTGGACCTCCTTGCTTTCCAAACTCCTCCTGAGAAGAGTCTCACTGCGGCTGGATCCAATCTTAGCCCCAGACCTGGTCAATGGTTTATGGCTAAGGGATTCTGTGCACAGTTGCAAAGTGAAGATTACCAGGTCAGAAAGAGAGCACACTATTGTCACTAACCCCAGGAGTCTGTCCTGGCACCCCAAAGAGTCTCCTTGAGAGGCGTCCCTGCTCAAGGGGAGATCCTGGTGTGCAACCCCTGCCATGCAAGGAGAGCTCAGCGGGCTCTTGGGCTGTCCCCATATTTATGGGATAAGATGATTGACTCATAGTCATTGTTTCAATTCAGAAATGACTGGTTGGCTGGTGTGCACATTTAGCCTTACCTCCCCATCAGCATGCAGCCATCAGGACTGTTATTGACGGTTAATGTCCAAGTGGGGGAAGAAGTCAGGGAGGGAGGCAACTAGGGTTATCTGTGAGAAGTCAGGTTGAGCTGGGGAAGGAGCACATCCGTCACAAGGATGAGGTTTCTCAAATTGTCTGTATTTTGTATACTGGAAAGTGGTGGTATGTCATGGGAATTTTTTGGCATTATCTCCAGCAAGAAAGGCTTTTTAACTGAAAGTGTGAACAATTTTGCCCTGTGTGCAAATAAGAAGAGAATTCAGCAGGATTTCCTCAGTATGCACCAGAGGGAAATGCACTGCATTCCCTGAAGAATCTTTTGGGCTTTTTCAGCCTCTGTAAGCAATCAGCTTATTTGTTCAGCGTGGTTGTTGAGACTCTGCCCTGARTTAGGGTATGAAAGAGACTCTTCAAGACACGACCTGCACAGAAGACAAACCTGTCTGTTTTAACGTCGCACCAAATTGATAGAAGCGGAAATGAGGAGGAACTTTCAGCAAACTAATAGAAGTAGTCTTCAAAATATAGGAAGAAAAACAGTGGAAAAACATAGTGACTTTTCCCGTAATTATCATGCTTTTCTGTCATCATTAACATTATTTATTCCTTACAATGAAAATATTTCCTGCGCTTTTAACAGTACCTTTAAATCACCCTGTGTTTTGACCAAAAATGGTTACTTAGTATAGGCAGAAGAGAGGATCACCTGGAGCTTTATGCAGGATGCAGGCAGGCGTTACGAGTGGACGGATCACGTGTGGAGACAGAACCTGCTCACCGGCCAAGATGACTTTTATTTGGACAAAATGATTCCATTAATATCCTCAGCCTTGAGCACGGAGTATTTCACAGGCCTGAATTTTCACTGTGAACTTCCAGTGTGAAGCTCTGTATTGATGATCTGTGAGTTAATGGGTGCGATGATGAATCCAGGCTTTTTCCTCCCCTATAATGTTGGCCATTAGAATAGATGCTCTGTTTGATCTCTGAGGGATAAATGACTTCCATCTGGAAATAAATATGATCTTATTTTACTAGAAAGTTGTAGTGATAATTTCAGAGTAAGCTTATTTATTATAATAATGTCTGCATAAGAAAAAATGTGTAGAAATTTTTGCTCTATTAGTAAAATATTCCTAATTTAAATTATATAAAAAATAAAACAGTTTATAAAACCAGTCAGGAGACATGCTGAATAGTTTGCATATATCAGCTAATTGTGTTAAATCAATTTGCACAAAATAACATCTGATCTGAAAATAATATTTTGCTGGAAGTCATTGCTTTTCATACATAGTTATTTCTACTAATTTGTTTTCTGTGAGAACATAACTTTAAGGAAACTATATAGCTCAGACAACTGCAAGATGTATTTTAGTAGTATAAAGATGATGTCTGCTTTGGTTATTGTCCTACCCCACCTCTTTAATTGTAAGTCCAGGAATTGTACTCCCTGCAAACTGCAAGATAATTCCTGGAATATTGTATATCATACAAACCATTAATGGCAATCCAAAGAACAATTTCAAAGAGAGACTGGGCATTCCAAAAAACTGCCTGGAAGTAACTCCCTAAGCAATGCCCTGTGGAACCTGGTAAACTGAGCGGCTGAGATAGCCTCTCTTTCCTGTGCTGCTGGATTTCATACCACTTTGTGGTACGTGGGGAGAGATCAGTGATGTGAAAAATTAATGGTAGCATCGTTGAGTGAAGTTGTTTGTAACACTTGAGTGTTGTTTCTCCAGCGTCCCGGTTAAGGAGCAGCAGCAGGTGAAGGGCAGAGCCGGCAGGAACGTGGGAGACGCGCTCTCCATGAGCCGTGTTCTCTCACTGTTCAATAACTCGGTACGCGTCTGAGCTTCTAAAACGCTTGTTTCTGTTAGGCACCTCCATTGGACCAAGGCAAGCAGAAACTTAAGAAATATTAAACTTTTAATGCTGCTGGCCAGGGCTTATCCTTYTGATGAGAATCTTTGAGTTTTAATGACAATTTGATTTCCCATAGAAAAAAAGGGCTGTTGTCTTCTGCCACATGGCAATCATAGACATAATTTTTATTTCAGATCAGTGCTGGCCGTAGTCACTTTCATCTCAATATCCATTTTCCTGTATTGGCACAGTACTTGCTGTCTTCCCTCCTGATGTTTTCTCTTTCTTCTTCTGTCACTTAATCCTTCTCTCATGGAAAATAAAATGCAAAAGAAAACCATCTATTCAAGTATTTTCAGGTCAAAACAGCAACTRAGTGACCAGAGCAACTTGAGAAATGGTGGATTTTGAGTAATTGCACTCTCAGCAATGTATTATTTGTRCACTGAAAGGTTCCTCTCCCCTCATCCGGTCCCTGTTTCTTTATGTTACTATAAATATACTAAAAAGCTTCTTTGTTACTAAAATCCTATTGGTTGTTCTTGGTTTTATTGCAGTGTACCAATTAAGAGTACCCAGAAAGCCTACTGCGAAGATGATATATTCTGTCTTTCAACTCATGCTTTGATGAAATGAGCAAACAGAAATGAGCCCAGTGGGTTTACATTAAACCTTATCTCTGGCTTGTTTCATAATCTTAATGTTATTGACATAAAAATGTCCGCATGTTCAGTTTGGCTTCTTTTTTTTCCCAATAGTGTTAGAAAATTGTTTTAAAGAAGCCATAGAAATGTGTTTGTTTAAGATATACCATAATGTAGCGCATTCAAGTAAACAGCACTTAGTCTTGTGTAAATATATGTTTAGATTGGTATATTTAAAGGCAGTCTTATTAAATACRTAAGTTAAGAGCTTTGTTTTGACTGAATTTGTTATTAGTAAAGTAATAAATAGTGGCTCAGAAACAGCACAATGTGATATGGTAGTGCTGCTTCTGTGTGTTTCTACGGGTGGTGAAAGATTATGACAAACATTGTTAGTATTTGGCTTACTGCTTTTAAAGAGTATTGTGCTTAATTAAGACGATGGTTGGCATTTCTTGAAGAAGCTTCTCTTGGCTTGAATCTTGAATTGCCCAYTGCGATGCAAGCATCCCTGTTATGTGCAGGGGACATGGCTCCAGCAAAGGTCTGCTGCAACTCATAGGGAAGCTGATGCTTCCAGCTGCTGCTGCCTCACCTCTGGGAGTGCTAAGAAGGGGCGTTATTCCTCTCCTTGTGGGAATGGAGGGGTTTGTGCCACAACCTCTTGCTGCTAGCAGATGTGAGAGCATCCGTCAGCCATGGCTGAGAGATGCTGCTCTGCCGGTGTGAGCGTTCCCTCGGTGAGGCGTAGTCTGGAAAAGGAAGACTCTTTATGGGTGGTCTTAGAAAAATGTCTTTCCTCCTATTTTCAAGTAGTGGCAAATCCTGCATCTTTCCGTGTTGTCAAATGAGAAGTGCCAGGAAGCTCTTTTCCACAATATTTCGTRGAGTTTTCTTGTAACATGCACACGGGTGCTTTTAGCTGCTCGGAGATACTGAGTTTGCAGGCTGCTGAAAATACTCGAGTCAACACGAGCTTATTKAAACGATTCTCAGTAGTGAGACAGTCGCTTTGAAAAGTGGAAGAGCTGTCCTCAGAAACTCACAGCATGGCAGCATGCCTCATTTATCCTATTTTGTGCCTGGAGTGGAAGACGAGAGGATTTAGGGATGCCCGTGAATTGTAGAAATTTTGCATCTGATCTTCTACTTTACAGTGCCTGAAATTATTCTGAACGGCTGCTTTTGCCCACAAGCTCCTCAGCTGTGAGCAACAGCACACTCAAGTAGTGCAGGTACTTGTCAAACTAGTGATTCGGTAGGATGACTAATTGTTATTTTCTGTGTGACAACTGGAAAGATAAGTAGCGGTATTCCTCATGAACGTAATCGCTGTTTACTGGTGGATCTTTCCTTATTTTTGCATGCATCAGAGCCAAAATATCCACAGGAGGTCCAGGATATTTATGATGTTAATGAGGTATGGCAATCATTTTGTGTCTGGTGATACTGTTTTTGTGACTAGGGACAGAAATAGGAGCCAAGTAGTAAAGAGACTTCAGAACTGACAGTCCTGATGCCTATTTTCTCTTCCTCTTTCTRGACTTTTAATACTGCATTTCAGACTGAGATGTCCTGATTCCTTCAGCAGGAATTTTCAAGTTTCAATTTTTTTAAGTTTCAGTTCCTCCGGGAATTGAATATGCATGTTTGCAGCCACATCTTAAGAACGAGACAGCAATTTTTGGTTCATTTGCCTGGAAACCAGCACATCTCTAACACAGCAAGATGAGAAAGTGAATGAGCAATTGGCAAATCAACAAAGACATCACAAATTTTAAAAAAATTATTTCCTCTCTTAGATGCTGTTTTGGTCGATCTCTCTTTTTTCTCTCTACTTACAAGTATTAGTATTGGCTGCTGGGGAGATGGGCAAGGACAAAAGGCTTGTATGTGATTCCCACTCTTTCTTTACAAATATGAGACTCTTCCTTGTCAAACCCATGAAAATATAAGCAATCTAATTGACAAGCATTGAGGCTAGAGCCTCTCCTGCCCAAAGTTTTATAGAAACAGGAGAAAACAAAACAACAACAACAAAATATCCCCAGCAATTCCAGTAAGTGCTTTATTGCAATGTATTTCATGTAATACTGTTTGAGGTTTATTAGAAGGAAGAAGTTTTCACTTTGGGACTGAATTTCTCAGGAAAGGGAGCTGTCTCTTCTCAAAAATATCAGATCACATTATCACAATGTTATATTTCATTAGAGGTGGAAACATTCTCCTGCCACGGCCAGCATGAGATGCATAGCAAGAAACATCATATACTCCATTAATTATTAAATAAGACTTTAATTTTATCCATTATATGTTACTAAACTACATACCTAGGTAAGTTCCTGTAAGCCTCGTTTTACACACCAAAGATTTACAACTGAAAGAGAGGTAGTGAGACACGATAAGTGAATCTCTCTTTGATATTTCTTTCATGCTGAAGCTTAAGGTGTGATTARTGTTGAATTGTGTAACACGTTTCCCAGAAGTGAGAAACAAAATCCGTGTATGAGTGTTGTTAGCTGGTTTCTTCACTGGACATTACTATGGAAAAGYGTGTTCTGACCTTGCTTCCCTCCCCCTGAAAAATKATCATGAAAATCTTTTTACCTTCATTTCTTTTATCTTGAAGCTGCATAAGAGCAGCCATTTGCCTGCATTTTCAGTGTCAAAYTGGAAGCAAGATCAGTATATTCATTTGCTTTTGCAGGTGTACGAATGATGGTGCTGGACACAATGAACTAATGACAACTTCCAGGCCAAGATTATGTACCTGGAAATTYACGTAATCCTCAGTTGCCCCAAGGTGCTACTGCTGACCCTGGCTGTCATGTAGATCTRAGATGGSTSGGGAAYATGGCGTTCCTGCATCTAATGAGCTACATCTCATCTCTGCGTTCCTTAAGCTCTTTGTTTGTTTGTTTACATTTTTGCATGATAAATTAATGCTTTTCCCTCCAGTTCATTTGCACCGAGTTGATGATTTCCCCATCCCCACCTGTGCCTTCATCTTCAGTGATGTAAGTGGTGTCATGACTTTGTGTGAAAAAGTAATCCCCAAGAAAGAAAAATCTTTTAGTCCTTTTAAAAGAAGGTCAAAAACAACTTCACCATTGTGAGAAATAGACAGGTCTTCCTTTTTATTTTTTTTTTTTTTAATTTCTTACTAGGATGATGGTGTCTTAAATTGAGAACCTAGTTTTAGAGTCTTGCAGTGCTGAACATGCAGTCATCATCTGCCCATGTTGCATTCACATTATGGTTACCCYGCGGGGGCTGGAGATTTCTTGCTAACAAACAGAGGAGCGGTTCCCTGGTGCGTGTCTGAAGTGCAGAGCAGTCTCTCGGTAGGTGGAGGTGAGCTCTGTGTGTGTGTGTGTTTTGATGAAGTCGGACACAGCAGGACCTGGGGCAAGAGCAATTCCGTAAATGTGTGTTTCCTTTAGTTTCCTGGGAGAAACAGCTGCTCCTGAGCACTGCCACGTCACCGTGCTCTGTGTTTATTAATACAGATAGCGATGGCTTTTTTCTGCCCAAGCCAGAACACAATTTCCACATGACCATAGTTTTCAGGTTTACTGTTTCTTCTGAAAGAGGAGTCATTTCCAAGGATGCAAGTTTACGTGCTAGCAACTGAATTGAAGAGTGGGTTTTTGTTTGTATGTTTTTACTTTTATTCCCTTTCTTTCAAAAATGTATCTGTGGATTTGAGGCACATTCCACCTACATCTGATTGAGAAAGCCACAAAATTAGAATCGCATTCATGCTTCGATCCAGCACTCAGAGTGTCGTATGTCTCCTCTGCTTTGCGGTACTGAAGAAACGAGTGCTTGTGGAAGGAAAATAGCACCATATCTCTGCAGTCACCAGGGAACCTGCTTCTGGTAGCAGAACTGGTGGATGGGGGACAAGGGAAGAGGTGGTGGAATAGGAAGAGCTAACTGTCCTCATAGGCGGAGGAGATGGAGCTTTGTGGTGAAGCCCCTCTTGTTTATGCTGCAAAATCAAAACGTTTCTCTGTTTTGTGTGTGTGTGCACATGTAATGTGTAGGCATGAAATTACAGCAATGGTGTCTTTTATAATTGCCAAAATAAATCAGCTCGTAAAGCAGTAAACAGCAAAATGAACACTGTAATCAAATTACTATTCAAAGCATACTGAAGATAACCAGAACCTAATCACTACTTTCCCCTGGTGTTATTAAAAGAATTAAAGTTGCAGAAAGAGAATATTGTCTGTTAGGTAACAGGATTAGTAGTGTATTACCCCATGAATTACATGTTCTGGCCTCGACATCTGCAGGTCGTTCTTAAAGTGCTGCTTTGTGTGATTACTGTCAACTGATTAATTTTTTCCAAGCTATGATTGCAGAGAAGTATCTCTTAACTATTTCACTGCGTAATATAATATAGGAGACACCTTCAACAACTACTTAAGCACTGCAGCCGGGAAGGTCCAGTGTCTGGGAAAATGCCTGCAGATAAGTTTGCATGGTTTTGGGCTTTTTTGCTTCTCCTGTCTGTCATTTGTTTCTCCACTGTTTCTCGGGGAAACTAAGGGTCCTTCCCAAATAAATGGAAACTCATTCTTAATATTACTTATGTTAATTATGCTTTGAAGTAATACGTAAGGTCACATGCTCCATTTCTACAAATAGATAGGAAAAAGTCATATTTCTTAAATATTCACAGCCTAAGTAGAGCAGAAATAATGAAAGTGCCTGCCTTTATTGGCTTGTTTCATTAGTTAGTCCTTCCTGGGTGAATAGGTCCTTTAGAGACTTATTCACCATGATGAACTGGCAATATTACTAGAATTAAGCACCTCCATTGCATGCATGTCTTTGATTTCATATGTCTAAATGACATTATCCTCACGCTCATTTATTCTGGAAGGTTTAGAAAAGGGCAGCTTTCACCAGTAATATATCTGGTGACCCTGTTCATACAAAAGAGAAAGATGAAGGAAAGCTGAAGTTTTCCTGTCAAAAGAATGGCTGATAAAATGACACAAATAAAGCAAAGACACAAAAATCTGGGAAAGGACTTAAATGTTATTAAGGAGGTGGATTCTGTCCTAGTTTGAAGAACTCTTCAGGAAAGAAAAAGCACAGCTGTAGGGAGTAACATGCTAAGCTGAAAGAGCTCTGTAGCTGGCACCATCCCTTTGCAGTGGGGTCTTTCAGATTTACCCTTAAATGGTTTTACAGTTCAAAAGTCTCCTAGCGCCTGTAAATAAGAAGAAACAATTTATTGGTCAGTGTAGTCTGTAAGGCAACTTTTTAATGAGCGGGGGTTTCGGTGCAGAACTTGATTCTTCTTGCGAGGTCCAAGGAACGTCCCTAGAAGGAGCACACAGGGATGTCAGGCGGTTGCTGACACTGATGCGTCCAGGGTACCAAGCTGCTGCACACTGTGGCACAGTACTGAAGCTGCGTTTGTCGTAGTTTATGTCAGTTTACCAAAACCTCACTAGTGATATTGTTTAACCATTTGCATCTGGAGTAATCTACGTCACTGACAAAAGCCACATAAATCCACTAGGTCATTCTAAAACTCTGCAGATAAAAACTGAAAATCCAGCACGTTGCTCCCCTCCCTGGGCTCTGCGGAGCTCCAAGATACCTGTAGCAGCTGCTTATATTTCCGTGAATGTGGCCTCCAGGCTTTCTCACAAACATTCAAACCCTGAATGTTACTTTACTGGGACGTCAAAAAGTAAATAAAGTTATAATAACAAAAATTACTTCAAAGATACAAACTGAACAGACAGTAGTGTTCTTCCCTCTACTCTGCTGTTCTCTTATTTGATAGCTGAGTAAAATTGAAATACATTTGGTGTCAGGAAGCAGGTAGTATGGTACTACAGGAAACGGGCTGTTATATTACCAGCTTATGTCTTAACTGGTTGAATGCTGTACAAAGTATATTTCCATATATGCTTGTATTTGTGGGGAAATGAGGGCCTGGGAAGCTCACAACTAAAAGCTCAGTGGCTGTAGGTAAGTTTTCATGTTATAGGATCTTCCTCAATGGGAACTTGTTGATACTTGTTTTGATTTCTGATGAGATTTTTGTTAAGGATGAAGACTTTTGAAAGAATACATGCAAACTAGATAGGGGAATCGCCGTTGGATGGGGCACTGAAGTTTCTGAATAGGTTGGGGTATTTAAAATGGCTTGTGTTTGTGTCTGTCCATGGTTGAACCCTACCTTGAGACCCATAGGGATGGCTCCTCAAAATGCTATGGAATAAAGAGGGAGTGCCACAAGCACCGGTCTGGTGGTGAGATTGCCACCAACAGGCAGGGCTGCGCAGCTCTTCTGTCTTGTATCCTTTCATTCTCTTTAATACAGTCCCTCAATTAAAAACAAATACTGCGCATTTTAATGTAAGCAATGCTGGTTGGGGGCCCAGTAAGGAGCACTGTCTGGGACYGGGGCAAGAATAAGCTATTAGTAATTACTTTACACTTACTGTAGTTGCAGAAGGGAGACGTTGCTGATTCAGCTCTTCCACAACCGTATTGTTCCTAGAAATGCCTGTAGTGTTCTTACGTGACTCTTCCTTAAGACCTTTGCTGATGTTATTTTACCAACATTTTCAAAGCGGTCTAAGAGACTGACACTATCATCTTACCCTCTATGGGCCAGCAATAAACTTTCTTCTTCTTTTTTCTTTTTTTTTTTTTTTTTTTTTTAAACTGGGTGAGAGAGTCTTTTTTTTAATTAAATCATACTGCTTCAAAAACAAGAGCACATCTGCCATGTGACAAATGCACCGTGTTAAAACTAGAGAGGAATCATCATCTGTCCTTGAAAATAAAATGAAATGTCTAATTTAATTTAAACTGCAGGATGAAATCTGTGGTAGCTATTGGTCTGGACATGATTTCTCTGCAGCTTTATATATAAATATATAAATTCAGTTGACTGACTCCTGATTTCTGTCCTTTATAGAGAGGAGTATAGCTCAGATTTCTGAATAAAAGATTACTATGTTAATTAAAAAACTAGAATCCTTTTCAGAATTGTCTGAAAAGCTTTTTCTAGTTTCATGCAGCTTTTTCAAATGAAAAACATGATGGAAGTGTGCCAATATTGTTTGTACTGTTTTTCAGAAGAGCTAATCATTATCCATGTTAAATGATGCCACCTGTTAAAAGCAGAATGACAAAAGCCCCTTCTTGAAGCATGAAATATGAATTAATTCCATTTATGTGTTTCAGAAATATTTCTGCAGAAGAGGATAATTAAGCAGAGAAAATGAGTGTATTTAAGAGTATACTATGTCTGGCTTATATTTTCAGGATCACTGATGATCCTCATGTTCAATTCATGAGAAATCTGGCCCATCTGTGCAGTTCTGATCCATTCCTTTTTATAGCTGAGCACTAACATCTTATCCTGAAGACTGAGCATAAGAAAATAGGGCTTTGAAGGAGACAGACGATACTCTAATGCACTGCCATGCTTTTGTCTTTCAGAATCCTCGAGCCATACAACTAGAACAATAATGGTAAGTGTGGAGAAGTTACAGGTACAGATCTATCTGTGGATAGGGGATTTTCTTTGGAGAAAAAAAAAAGTGCTGGCACGCTTTCTTGTGCAATATGGAGAGACAAAATGAGTCTGTCTGCCACCACATTTCATGGAAAACTTTGGGGAAAAAATGTGAGGCTGAATAACTTAAGAAATGGTAGTGCTGTAGGTTTAGGCACGATAGCATCCAGTTACAGTTCAGTATTTGTTTGTTTAAATAATTTTAGTTATTAGGTTCCTAAAATCTGTTGCATTTCCTATGTATCACATGTTGCAGAGCACAGGTCAAAATATCCGCAGAGTAATTTCTTGAGTCACGGTCCTGTAAGGCTGGTTTCTGAATTTACCTGGAGTTTAATAACTTGTGTTTCAGAAGCAGAGAGATATTAAAAGATAGATACATTTTCAAATATTAAAATGTTCCAGGCAAAAATATGCCATAGTTCTAGAGTCTATTTTGGGGTTTTTATAGGGTGAGAAACTACATCACTTTCTGTTTCAAACTGGTATTAGAAGTTGGAAAACAGCCAAAAAAATCCACATAAAGAAAACCATTCTCTGACTAGGAATGATTTGTGCCTATCTTGTGGGGACCTGGGAGGAGGAGGATCCACTTTTGGAAAAAAGACTGATTTTTGAAGCAGTTGCTGGCATTTCAGAATAAAACCCAGCAGCACACAGTGTGACTACAGTCCCTGTTTGTTTTCATTTCTATTGATTTCAGGGTGTCCTTTAAATTTTTGCCCTCTTGTGCATGTACATTATTTGTGGGACATGTAAATTCCCACACAGGAGTTTAAATCTAATGGGAGGAAAGGGTAAATTTAGTTCACGGTACTTATCTTCATCAGCACCACATATTGCAAATTTTCAAAAAAGTGGAGGAGACATGCCAGGAAAAAGTGGGGGTTTTTTTGTTTGTTGGTTGGTTTTTTTTTTTTTTTACACTCCTTGTATAATCCTTGTTTATCATGAATTTGGTTTGGTAATTCACTCATATTTCTATCTTGTAAAATTTTGGGAGGGATTGAATTTTTTTTTTCAATATTTTCCCAATTCCAGTTTGATGTCAGGAAGAGAGATAGAGACTAATGTTGACGCTGGTGAAATGTTCACTCTACATTTCTCCTTACTATTAATTTTATTATACAGAAGAAATTCTGTGCAAGTCTTCAAGATAACTCTCCGTTTGTCTTTTCTGCTCTTGTATGTGAACCGTTGTGAAAGAGAGGTAGAGAAACGCCTTCCCCCAACCCTGATTAAGAGTCTCACCAAAATATGGCTTAAAGAGATAGGAAAAAGGATTTTAAATGACTTGTGTTTTTGAGGTTCTTCAGTGGTGAGCCCTTCCAGAACACTCTGCTGACTCTTCCTCTCTGGGGAAGATGAGGTTGCCAGGGCTCATGTTCTGCGGTCAATGTCCGTGCATTTGAATCAATACAAGTACAATTAAGAACAAGTATGCTGTTAAGATGGCGTGAAAATGGCCAGTCCTCTCTGCAATCAAAGCCTAGTTGAGTGTGTAATGGAACATTTCTTACTCACCTGTGTGCAGACAGAATACTTTCCCATCAAGAAAGCCAGAAAATACCTATTATTCAATGCATTAGAAATAATATGAGAATATGCAATAGAGAAAAGTGCAGGCATCTTAGAAAAGCGATACTATTTAGATCCATTTTTGAATGAATACTGCAACAAGTAAGCAATTATTTTAAAATGTATTCCACTTTTTTTTCTGACTGATTATGGTAACTCTGAAAGCTGATATAAAGTTAGTTTTCAGTCATACAGAATGAGACAAGTATAGCAGCAAATCTGTACACTGCCTAAGCTGCTTTGTTGTGAAAAAAGCATTTGTCTCCAGAACAAAGCAGAACAAAGCAATTGAAATGCTTTTAAGTTACATTTATAGGTGGTGAAATAACATAAGTAAGACATTAAACCTGATCTTTTCTCTGAAGATACCAGATTTATGTTTAAATCAAAGTCAGTGAGGAAAACAGTCTGCTTTGCTTTGGAAAAGGAAGTGCTTTTTTGCCCTTTTTTTTTCCTTTTTTTTCCCTGAGAACATTAGATTTATTTTTACCTGTATTTTTTTAATTCCCAAGTAATTCTGCTTTTGTATTTAAATATGGCACTGATGCCTCTTCTGTTTTAGTTTCCTGTTCATAAGAAATCATAAGCTAGGTGTGTGTCTGTGTGTATTAGTGTGTGCGTGGTAGGCAGTGTAGGTGGGCAGGAGGGCAGTCTTCTAAATTTCAAGGATAAAATATGTTTCCTGTTATTCTGCAAATAAACCCCTTGAGTTAGTCTTTCATTACTTACTGGTGTCAAGATTGTCAATAAATATTTATTGCAGAATGCTGCCTTTAAAGACATGGTTTATCCAGCAGTTATAAAGCTTGTGTAGCCTCCATGCAATAATAGAGCCTAGGAGCATCGTAGTGTGTTCGCAATGATGCCTTGGGAAGCCAACAGGATATTAGTTTTTGCATGCTCAGAAAAGTACCTGACTCGGACTTTGTGTGATGACTGTTCTGTGTATTTTGTGTTGAACTGAACAGGTTAGTATGGTTTGAGGCACAAAGCAGTGGTGATTCGCCCCTAGTATGCGGGATCGTGATCCCAGCAGTTTAGGGACAAGTCAGCATTAAAATGCGGCCCCTAGCACTGGAGAGTAAAGATCTTATTTGAGTAAAGATCTTATTTTCCCTTGTCTTTAAGGGCGATACAATTAATTTCTTCAAGTAACTTGAAAGCACTGGAGCAAAAGGTGGGAGGGGGAAAGGAAAACTAGTCCTTACGATGCAATGGGAATGAGATGATATTGTAACCCTTGTACTATTTTATATGATGTTATATCTTGCTTGAAATAATGAGTTCTGTTCCAAGAAAAGTTGGAAAAACGGAAGTTCAGAACTAATAATGACATCCATCTCTGCCAAGGGAAAAGATGTTATAACAACTTTTTTCCCATGAGGCTCAACCATTTTTCAGAATTTATGTCCTAGGAAATGCACTTGTACCTTGTGTGTTTCCTGAACATGTTTTACCAATGATTGTGTATGTCTTGTGTAAAGGAAACATCCAGTGGTGTATTAGAAAGGAACCTGGAAAAAGAACAAAGACATTGAATTTGAGAACTTAAACCCATTTCTGACTGGGGAAGCTGGGGAAGCACAGAAAATAAAATTTCCTTTGGGGCCTTGAATGCTCCTCTATAATATATAGTACTGTCCATTGCTCAGCAAAAATGAATCTAATGGCAGTCCTATAAAATCAGATCTATGACCGCTTTCTATTCATATTTTTTTAAACTATTATCCACACCAGGAACTCATCAGTTATAAGACCTGTATGAGTTTCTAATTTAAYCCAAACAATGTGTTTTATCATGAAGTTACTCTAAATAACAGCTGAGTTGCTTCTGTGAGTCTGCGCTGCCCTTCTTCCTTCCCACCAAACCAACACCAAAAAAACATCAAAACCCAACTGCAATCTAGGCACTTAATGAAAACTTAATGAGAAAAAAAAAAGCAAATGCTTAAAGGGACTGCAGTGAAAAATCTATGGCCCTAACTATGTGCAGCAACAACTGAATTCACCATGAACCTTATTTGTCTGCGAGATGAAGGAAGATAATTTAGATCTAAGAAAGTTCTCACTCACTCAAATGTGATGTCTGGCCACCCTTTCTACTGTTGTATGTGTATTTGTATCAAGTCTAAGGAGTCATAGAGGAAAATCTTCATATATTTGCTCATTTTTTTCAATTAAAATAATGAATGCTAACATTTTTTTCCTGCAATGTTTAAAATGTGTCCTCCGGGAAGGGAGCAAGTGGTCTGGATTTAGGGTATGTTGAAAGCTGCAACATAATGTGAATACAATGTGAATGAATGCGAGTGTAAGAATTTTATGGGGAGAAACAAGGCTCTTGTTTTCTGGTTTTGGCTTTTATATTCTCGTCATATGATTTGAGATCAGTTTTGACCCGTATTCTGCAGCACTGCAGTCATGAACGTAAGAACTATAGTGACCCCAAGGTAACATAGACATTTGTTATCCTCTTTCCATCGAAGTTAGCAGCAGGACAAGGCCATTTGTCCTATACTGGTCTATGTTATTTTTATTAAAACATGAAGTCAGAGAGACTGAGGACCCAGGAAGTGAGAGGTGTGGATTTTTTTGTAGTTAGTAGAAAAGAAGGTGTTACCAATCTCCAGAGACTTGTTGAAGAAAGGTAGCTATTATGCCCGTTCTCAGGTAAATATTTCTCTCGTTTTTTGTTATGGTTTCAGCATGCTGCTCCCCATGTTCATATGACCAATGGGAAGGCCTTGCCCGCCAGTGCAAGTGCCATTAAGACGAGCACGATTCCAGTGATCAAGAGACAGAGGCAAACCTGGCTCGATGCTTCAGATGATGGTTTCTTTATAGCTACAGAAGAGACCAGGTAAGCGAAATGGAAGCTAAGCAGGGATAAGAGGCTTAACTGTAGGTTACTGATCCACGATTTGAATAACAGCTTTTGTCATTATTGAAATTGTGTTCCAATGAAGAGCAATGGTGCATCAAAGCGTAGTCACAAATTTGCATCTCTAGTACTAATATTAGCAGCATTACACCAGCAAGTCTTGTCTAGTCAAGGCACTTATCTGTGGAAAAGATTAGAGCTTTTTAATTGTTACTAGTTGTAGATCATATTTAATGAACTTTTAAGGCCTCTCTGATCATTCAACAAAACTTAAATGAATCTGCAACACAGGTTCCCACTCTAAAATTTTCAGAACTTTAATAACTTCCATGGAAGAATGGAGAACTTCCATGTATACAGTGGACAATAAAGGAAAATATAGCAGATAACATCTCTTCCAGGATATATGTATTTTACTAAAAAAGAAGGAAAAAAATTATGGTCCCTCTTATTCTATCGCTTGGAGATTAACTGGTAGAATTTAAATGGACTCCTGTTTTTCCCAGAAGAGTTTGATACCCCCAGAAGAATCGCTGGCTTTCTGGAGGCCACTGTTCTCCTTTCTTCATCTATTAAGACCTGGCCATTCCCCTGATTAAAAATAACCAGACTAAGGCAGGCTGTTCCCGTAACCTGTTGTTACGAGGTTACAAATGGCCCATTATTTAAAGACCTTTGTAATCTTGCTTGACTTAAAGCAAGAGGATTATTATAACAAGTAGTACCAGGCTGCTCTTCAATTGTGTGATTATTTCCTGAGCCTGGAAAGGTTGGTGGTTGAATAGAAATGTAAATAATAAAATGAGGGAAGAGAAGTAATGTAAGTCAACATGCACATTTTCCTTGGTTAACGCTATATTTAGTTCAGTTTATGGTAAATGCTACTAGGGAAGTTAAAAATACTAAAATGTGACAATTTGGTGGGTATTTATATAGCCCTTTTTAACTTTTAAACGAGAAATTAAAAGATTCAGAGAAACTGCTGATATGCTGATAGCATTAGACTTGTGCATCACATCTAGCCCAGGTTGCCAGTAAGTCACTATTTTGAGAATTGTTTGACAGTCTCTGTACAAAGAGTGTAGTAATACCAGGTTAATCCCTCATGGCTCTTCTGTCTAAAAGTGAGGCTGCTAACCTAAGCCAGTGTTTAAAAATTTAAGAATGTGGAGGGTTTTAAAATGGTTTTTTTATAGAATATAGGGAGGTGCCTGTCAAAGGCTGAGATGAGCCCAAACCACCTCGCTTCCCACTGATCCCAGAGGCAGCTCAAGTGACTGCTCTGGATGGTTTTGCTCTGCACCAACGCGAGGTGAATTTTCTCTTTGGAAATAGTCGTGCTTGGCAGCCTTGCTGGGGCCCGTTCTCACAAGTCCCCTGTCCCCACCTCCATGGCTGTGGTCACCATTCCCAGACAGGGCTGAGGTGCGGCAGCGAGGTGAGAACTTGCGCTGGCTCCGTCTAGGCTCCCAGTCGTTAAAAATGTAACGACTGACGCTTGAAATGCCTTTGTGCCTTAAGGCACTAGAGCTCGATGACAGCTCTTCAGAAAAGGAGGTTGTTTTAAAAACAGGCACCTGTGCCCATGCTGAAAAGCACCATGGGGAATGCTCACGGCTGAGCAACCCCAGYTGGGACAGCCCCTAGTCTGACAAGAGCTAACACTGTAGTTCAGTGCAAGTTCACGTGCATCGTTCTTCCTTTTGGAAGGAGTAACAGTGCCCAAACTGCAGCTGGAAGGAGGCAGCGACTTTTTATCCCTTTGAAATCCCATTTTACCCAGGATCTGCTCCTTCTCTCCGGCTGGTCTTTTTTTTTTTTTTTTTCCCCCCCATCCCAGCTGATTCTTTCCCAACCTCAGGGTCGCTTTCTCCTTCAATACCTTTTACTTGGAGCCTTTGGTTCCTACCACTTGTATTCCGAGATTATTTCTCTGCTGTTTGGCTGCCAYGAATGGCCCACGGTGACAGGTGAATGGGGGAGAGAGGAAGCAACAGGCTAATGCAGGAGTCCCTTACGTGCCTTTAGTGACAGAAGTCAACCTGTCCTTTATAGCAGCACACACAGGCACAGAGAGCTGTGCATGGCCACGACAGGTCTGACTGCAGCATGACAGCAACAGGAAGAGATACCTGAGGAGAAGGGGGCTTTGAGGAAGCAACACGGATGTATCCCCTCCTGCCATAGCCCGAGAAGAAATTGCTGCCAGTTTGCAGCCACTGGGCGCTTCAATATGTGCTGAACGCTCAGCACAGGAATAAAACTCCCATTCAAGTCAAGGTAGTGACTTGTGCTTTAAGCCACATGTTTATGGATCGTGCCGCATCACGATCCTGTCTGGTTTATAGTGCATATTTACTCATTAAAAATACATTAAAAAAACCATGCTAACTGCTCACAGTTTACAAAAGGAAAAATACTGGCATATAATGTTTGGTTTACAATTACAGATAATAATTTTAATATCTCTAGCCTAAAACATTTCTGTTTGTATGGTGAATCAAAGTTTGTGATGCATAGTTCTATAAAATATCAGGAAGGGAGTCTCGAGGATAAATTCTGTCAGTTGTTTAATTAAAAAATCATGCTGCGCTCGTTGGTTGATGCTATCTGAGAAAATAATGAGATACAGCTCCCAAACTAAATGCCCTGCTAGGCTATTTCATGCTAGCCAACCTGTCTCTTTTTCCTCCTCTGAGTCTAAATTTTATTACCCATCAGTATCTAAGATGACTATATGTATTTATGCCTATCATCCTATTTTAGAAGAGATTTTAAAGAAATAATTATCCTCCCTGGAATGCACTTTATGAAGTCGTAACGTGCATCCTCACCCATTTAAAACCTGCTTAATCTTTAGGCAGGTCCCCACCGGCACCTGCACACCCGGGGGCGAGGCCAGCAAAGCTCCGGTTTGCGCGCCCGGGGCTGCAAGCCCGGAGGCCCCTGGATGCCCCGTCAGCACGGAGCTGAGCGCCCGGGGCCCTGGGCCAGCTCGGCCGTGGGCAGGGCAGGTTTGTGCCCACCTGCAGACGAGTGGGTCCTTCCCGAGCGGCGCAGCGGCACCCGCGCGAGTCCGGCTCCCTGGATTTGTTGGATACTTATGGGGCACTAGGATTCTTCTAGCGCTCTGCCTATGATGCGTATGATCGACAAAATGTCTCAAAACTCTAAAAGAATTTTGTTCAGGGACATTATAATAACTCACTTTTGCTACAAAAACACTCCTTGGGTTTTATTGCTCTTTTGTTGAATAGCTACAACGCTTATTCTGTTGTAGACCCAGCTGGAGGTTAGTGCTGGAGTGGCTGTGTTATGTGAGATTAGATTCTTCATACCATATTACCATTATGGGACTTAGTAATGGAATAAATAGGACAGCTCCTATTATGGGATCCAGMCATTGCATTTAATAAAAATGCAATATATCAGCCTAATATCTGTTAAATTATATGGAGCATAATCATACTCTGTGAAGAAAATTAATAATATATTTGCTGGTTATCATGGAAAATGTGCTGCTTAAAACTTTACTTCCTAGTTCTAGGTATGCTATGGGCATACATTTCCTATCATGTGCTCTGTCCATAAAAGCAAATCCGTGCATGCTAATGATCATATTTGCTTAGAGGCATCTAAGACATTGCGTGGAAAATTACATTTTCTTCAGCATTTGCATTATAAGAAATATGTGAAAATGTTTGGCTGAATGGGCTATAGCAGCAGATTCCATATGCTTTCCCTTCATGGGCCAAAAAGCATATTTGCATGTAGAACTACTGTTGAATGACTCGATGCTTGTTTCCTTTCAGTGCTGAAGCAGTTAGAAACCTTCTCACGGTAAGTGCAACCCCACTGGGAATGAGTTAACTACAACTGTTAAAATTAGAACATGATCTTCAGTTGTTAACAGCAGACTTTGCTTCCCTTTTTGTTGGTAAAATAAGTAACTTGAGAGGCACCCCTGAGGCAGCATTATATAGGCAATTTTCCTATTCTTCACATAACGTTCTCTATCTCAAATAAAAAGCTTCCCTTGATTGGCTGAGATGCTGCATAAGGACTTCACAATTGCAGTGACACGACTCGTTTTTACTTATGCATGTGAGCACAAGCACRAAAAGACTGAAACCCAAGTTGCACGTTGAGAAATGGGGAGGGTGTGAGGCTGAGGCGCCAGCTTTGCCCAAACGTTGAGTCTTGCTTTGCCACGTGTGGCCTGGTTCTCCTGCAGAACTGGGAGACACCAAGTGCAAAGCTGACCCCAGTGCYCTTAGCTGTGCCAGGGTAAAGCCTAACCTGGACCTTTAAGAGTCAGGCAAACCAAACTCATGTAAGGGAGTCCCGTACTGTCTGTATGCTGCCATTGTCCCTTCTGTTTTAGTCTATGCTTAGAAGAGGCTCCAGTGTCTGAGTTACCTCGTGCGGCTTGTTGCTGGGAGAAAAGGAAAAGGCAGAGGGAGGGGTAAGGCCCCCGTGCTTAGGGTCTGTACTACAGGGCAGAGATGCAGGTGTAGATTAAAATCAGAACTCCAGCAGTAATTTGTTTGACTCTGCTTTTGAACCATACTTGGCTTCAGGACCTAGTGCACTTTAATTCCTTATTTGCATGGAATGGWGACCGTTAGACCCCGATGCTGCAATGGACTTGCATGGAGATGCACGGCTGTGCTCTTGGAGAACTGACGGCAAGCCTGAGAGTGCTATACACCAATTACTAAAACCAATCAAAAAACCAAGGCAATCTCTAATGATGTACTTCTCTGGTTCCTTTACTTCTGCTGTATTATATCGTTGTCACTCACCTCAAAAAGTGGGATTATAGAATTAGAATGTATCCCTTAGATTTATGTCTAATCCTCATTGATAGGATTATAAATATCTCATTCATTGGCTGCAGCTGAGTACAGTTGAGCTCARCCATTTCTAGTCACCGTGACAATACTGCAGATTGGAAATTTGGGGAGGAACTCTCCTTGCTGCACTTCAGGAGCAGTCCTGCTTGGCTAACTGTCACTTGAAACTTCGATAATCGGTTCTGTATAATTTATGCCATTGGTCAGAGCTAGCAGGACTATGGTGTAGATGATGACAGGAATTTTGCTTTTTTAAGTCTCTGGAACAAAGGAAATACAATCATTTTGGTTTGGAGCTGCGTATTAATCCTCTTGTAGTTTAAGATGAAGTTTCAGTGCCAAGCTACTCACCCTAAAGCTACATGGTAAGGCAAGCAACATGATAAGCGAGATACTCGGAAGAACTCCATCCAATTCCCTGCTCTGTCACAGATTCCTGCGAGACCTCAGGTAGACCATGTCTCAAAGACCTATTTCCTAATGTCAAAATGAGCAATAATGCTTTCTTTCTCTTTTTTTGAGGATTTGGAGATGATTCTTTGTGCCTCTGTTGCCTCTCYGAAGAAGCAGATTAGTAACAACTTATTCTTTTAGAGAGGTGTTGCACACAAAGCAGGTCAGAAGTCTTACAGTGAAGTCTTCTTTCAAAGACAATTTCTTACCTTTACTGGTAATAAAATCTCGGGGAAATGCAGTCTGCAGGCGTCCATAAGCTACTCATTGGATCTGACTGACTTGTTGGTTTGAGGGGTCCTTCACCCTTTGAGGGTGAAAATGAATTACTTCTCAGCTTCTAACTCACAGCAGACAGACTGAACCTAARAACAGATGGTGGCAAATGACCTAGTTACTGCTCCCTGCAAGGTCACGCAGCCAAATGCTGCACAGTGGTCTGGTAGGAGCCTCGTGTTGTGTAGTGTCCGAGGCACCCTAGTGTGTTCTTCCCTTGCTTGGAGCTGGGATGTGCTCAGTTCAGGTGAGCGGGCTATAGAGGGCTGATGCTTTCCGCAGTTTTCCTTGACCATTTTCAATTACTTCTTGCTATCGCAAGAAACATTTCACATTCAGACAGCAATTGCAGAGGTTGTCAGAGCATCTTATATTTGGAAATACAATTTCTGAAATGAGACTTTACAAAATTCTATCATCATGGCAAATTTGCAAAATATAACTTCAGACTTAAATGAGAAACAATGACGATAAGAAGTATCATCGGTATAAATACTTAACGTTTCGAGAAACCCCATTCACTTTGTTAGACATTCCAGATACTGTTCAGCAAAGCTTTTAGATGCATGTCTCACTGAGYTTAGTCAGCCAGAGTATGTAGGAAAGTCAGCAGTATACTCAATATGTCAAGTGTTAAATTAGGTTATCGCACAACTGTTTTAACCTGCTTTCTTATTAGTTGTAACTAAACTTTGATTTTCCTGCAGTCAGAGTAGCTGGCCACTTCAAAAGGTTTCCTTTAGAAGCTGTCTTTTGTGTTTGTGCAAAGGATTTGGTGTAGCTGAACCCAATCCTCTTTACTGGATGTTTTACCTAAAGGTCTTAGGGATGAGCTCCGTGTGTAAGCTTGCTACCGAGCTCTTTGCTAAATCCAGATTCCCAGTGGGAATGTGTCATCTTGTAATTCTTTRTCATCTTCTATTGCTAAAAGCAATCTGGTTTTGAAAAATAAGTAATTTTGACGATAAAGAAACATCTGTATGTATGAAGCCAATTTCTCTATTAAAGGGCTTGGGAAACATGCAAAATAGCAGTAACAATGTTAACTGATCAGCCAAGCATAGTTATCTCTCATCTTTAAATATCAAAGAAGGTAATTCTCTAGATAATTATACAGACGCTATCTAGAACAAAGCATGGTATAACACTAGTTTGGGAGTAAAATTAATCTCCTCCCATTATTCCTAKGCGGCACAGGAGCTTATCAAATTAAGTTTCTGCTGTTTATGATTGGAACCCCCAAACACTGAAAGATACCTACCTTTTTTCCTTTTTAAAATTTCCATGCCATGTGAAACAATAAAAATTAGTGAGCAATAATTATTAATAATAATAAAGCTGGACACAGAAGAGTTAAGACACTGTTGTTGCTGTTAAATGGCAAAGATGATGATAATACTATATATACTATATTTACTATAGTGTATATAGTCAATATATAACTATATATAGAAAATATATAGTGAAATACTATATATTTTGAGTAATGAAAATGCTAGAAATAAAATAGCAGTGAACTTCACAGTCTTAAAACTCACACAGACCTGAACACTAACTTTAATTTACAAGTTGTCTCTCTTTTTTGGATCCTTCATTTTTAAATTATAACTGGAGGACTTAATTCTGGGCTAGTCTTGYAATTTAGTGCATACATTTAAACATTCTTTTGTATTTTTATCATCTGAGAGGTGTTGTTTTTTCCTAATGCATTAAAATTCTTTTAAATGCACAGCCCTGTTCCATTAACGTAAATGAGGCTGCTACAAAACAAATGGTAGCTGGTCTGTCTTTGCGAAGAGACTTCCATCAGTAACTGCACACGGATTTTAAATGTAAAGTACCAAAGAGAACATAATGTCTGTGACTGTGAAAGCCAATCATAAAGATATCTATCTGTTCTTGTCACATGCTTAAGGAGATGTTGAAGGCTGGTTTCATTCTTTGCACTATGGATGATAGCTAAAATATTTACATGACAAAATAAAATAGGAGCGTTGTACTAGTGATAGAACCACAGACCTGGACTTTGGAGCTCTTTCATTGCCACTGTTGTGTGCTCTGAGACACTGGACAAGTTATTTAATCTCTGTGAAGCTCCRCTTTTTGTCTGTAAATTTTCATAATATTACTGCACTGTACTACTAATACATTATTAATGTAATATATTAATTATGTAATGTATTATCAAACCCTAATAACCTGCCTCCAAGGATGTCACACAGTTTTTAATGAGGCAGTCCAGCATATGCTAAGGACTACTGGAATGAGAAATGCTGTCCGTAAGAGTGGAGAGCAGCATAAGTGTCAGAAAAGGAACTTAAATAGATTTTACTAATTATTAAAAATCAAAACTGATCTTTGAAATGAAGATGTCAATAGTATTTAGCATGTCAAATCACTCTGTGGCATTCCTCTGCTGATACCACAGTGCAGATTTTCAGTCCATATTCTGCATAGAAGTTTCTGAATATAAAGTCAATATTAATTATGCAAGAGATTGGTGCTGTGAAGCAGGACCCTTGAGGACAATTTTGTGAGAAAATTTTGCTCTTCCCCCCTTTCTGGTAAGAATACTTGATTCTGATTTTCCATTCTTGCTTAACAGCAACCATCYAGAATGCCAATAAACTCATCCAAAAATACTCTAACAAATATTATTCCAGGAAAGGTATATGCATTATTGATAAAGAGAAACTATTGTCAATTTTCTTGAGCCTCAGGTGATATTATAAGTGAAAACCTTGTAAAAACAGTGTTCAGGCCAAAAACCTCAGAGGAAATCAAACACGGTAAGGTATGTAATAAGTAATAAAGGACAATAAAAAGACATACAAAAAGTTTCCTTTGTTGAAATAATTCTCATAATAAATATACCACCATACCATAAATATGCAGGATTTCTGTCTTTAGGTTTGTTTTGTTTTAAGTGAGCTATATATAATTGTGAGCTTCCTTCCTCCTTTGGGAATGATCTGATAGTCACCAAAATGCTTGGCCATTGCATACCTTACCTGAAGGACCCACTAGGTGTCAAATATATCCAYGTGACTGAAACTAACAAAAAGTCCTTCTGGATCTTTTTCAGAATGCTGAGTCTTTTTTTGTGTCTCCTGAGATTTAGCTAAGCATTTTTAGTTGAAAATACTATTGCTAAAAATGCTCAGCACATTATATCATGCTGATGGGGAGATAGCATTGAGTGCTTGCAATCAGAGGTCAGGAATCAGGAGCTGCATGTTCTGGATCCTTGGACTGTGTGGATCTTTGAATGCTTGGAAAACACTCTAATAATCAACTAATAAGAAAGGTATTTGGGGAATAGTTGAAATGGTTGAATTGTGTTGTGCTGTCAGCCTGTTCTGAAGCATCTTCTCTCCATTTTCTTGCCTGTGTCTGAAAAAAATAAAATGTATACTGCCATGGAGGCAATATTTTCATCTAATAGTGGGTGCTGTTTCATCAGTATACAGAAGGACCATTTTTCTGTAAAATAAGTGGATGGTAATGAAATTTATTGGTAGGGTACAGTTATGTTGTGTGGGAATTCATACATTCTGCTGATATATTAGTGGGAGTAGAAGAGCTGCTTTAAGATCTTCTGGCTTTTATATGTTTGAGCTGTAGCAGGTTTTCTGTCTGCTTGGATTCCCAGAGTGCTACATGTTGGCAGATTTGCATTTTGTTTATGCGTTGATGGCAAGGAGACATTAAGCATTTTTTTCTTTAATAGAGCAGGGTTCATGTCTTAAAATATCTGAAAGTCAATGATAACGAAGAAGAGGCTAATTGATTTAAGATAAAGTGAAAAGCAGTTCTCCCATAGCTCAGGTTACAAGCCTGTCAAAGCCCAAGCCRTTGTTTTGTTGTAAGGATATGAATAATTCATCTTGTACCCATTTCGGTGGACCCCTGTCAATTCTAATCATCTGTGCTAAACAGGATGCTGTGGTCAGGTGTTGTGGCTCAGCAGACAGGCCCTTCTCAAGAAAACCTCCCTGCTCTTGTGAAACGTGGCTTAGTGCATGTCGACACAGTAGTTATCGCCGTATGGTGGAGTCAGTGTTGTAAAGTGGGACAGTGTCACTGATGACAAAACAGAGCTCCACACAARCARCAGTGAAAACCTKGGGCTAGCTGATCTATGTTGAGTTCTGTAGTGCTCAACCATTCCTATCATCTGTCATAAGTAATTTTTTAATTGTCCCTTCAAGTCAGAGGAGGATGGAAAGGGCATCTGGCCAAGGAAGGAAGAAAGGAAGGGAGAAATGCAGTGCGAGATGGATGTTGAGGAGAGGGATGAATACAGGTAAGAGATCAGCTGTGCCTTCTCCCTGTTATGTACAGCATATCTGAAATGATAAAGGTGCCTGCCCATCTCTGGAGCAGGAGTAGAATGATTTCTGGGACATAGAGATGAGGTTGGTACTATGAGTTGAGGTCAGAGGACTGCAACCCTTGAAGTGATTTGATATACCAGAACGTGAGACCAAGCTGAAGCCACAGGCACCTACCTATGTTAAATGCTCAGYCGTAGGAAGTGATGGGGAGCTTTTTCCCTTGCACTCGGCTGAATCTGTGGAGGTTAAAGTAAGGATGGATGTGACTTGGACATATCTGTGCTCTGGAGTCAGGCACATATCTGCTGGGTTCATTAGTGGCAAGCCTGAAACTGGAAGCACCAGCAAACTGTAAATATACCTGTTTTGAGCACTCTCCAGCACTAGAGTTGTTTGCTTCTCTCTCTTGTCACTGCGCTATACCCACAATAGCACAACTGTAAGAAAGTATTATTTATCCCATCTAGCTGGAGCTATGCTACTTTAGGGACATGAACTAGGAAATGTTGCACAGTGTACTGATTACTGATTACTGATTACTGATTAGTGATCTGATTACTGCCAGCTTGTGTGTGATCAATACAGACCCCTGAAGCTCTGTGAATTAAGGGAGTGGGAGGTAAGACCGTTAAGCTACAATGCAGACCATCATAATGAATATTTGTGCTTGGGGGCCTTTTAATGAGCTGTGCAGATAGCTGCAAAACATTGCCACATGTAAATGCTCAGCTTCTCCTTTCTCCTGAGCATCATTTAAAACATTATCAAATCTGTAATTGCTCAATTTTCCTTTATCCTACTCTGCAAAATGTAAGCAATGCACTATAGGACACTTCAGCCTGTGTGTAGGGCTCCCCTGTTCTGCAGTCCCTTGATGAAACCACACAGGTAATTGTCTTTTTGAGCTAGTAGCAAGTGAAGAGGAGCATGAAAGTTGCATGGAAACAGGAATGCCAGAAATATGTAAGAATTAGCACATTAGCTTCTGATTAAGGCATTAGGATATTAGATTTAGAGTTCTTTCATGTTGCTTTTCATTTACCAGTTGTTCAAAAGAGCTTACTTATGAAGTCTGGCTTTATTAACAAAGTAGATGTCCTCAAATAAATAAATAAATAAATAAAATCTAGGCTGGTGATATCTGTGGCAAGTGAGCAAGTCAGTGTTGCCCTGCAGCTGACCCCTTGCTATATAATGCTTGTCTTAGCAGTCTGCAGCAACTAAATTTAAGTAAATTACTCTCRGTGGTAATTGCCAAGCTCACAGATGAACTGTAAGAATAATTTCATTGCTGATTGTTCTGATTTAAACCCTATCACATGAAGACTGCCATTAGAAGCATTTTAAATAGATGCTGTCATAGAGGTTAAAAGGCAAGGTTTTCAGTTACCAAAATAGAGTTAAGAAAAATAATGCTGAGAATAATACTTCACCCCTCTTCACCTACTCTTCTTCAGCATTCCTTCTCTCTGAACATCCTGAACCACTTCAAAGTGTTAATGAACTATGACATTTTCAGAGAAAAGGTAAGCATAGAAAATCAGTTGGACAAGGTAATTTTTCCAAAAGCTATGCCAGTTACTTGCAGTAAAATGGAATATAAATTGTTACAATAATAGGTAAGGATCCCATTATTCTAGGCACCGCACAAATACAGACAAATAGATGGGTTTTTTTGCTCCAGAAAGAGTTTAAGTAGAAAAGGAACCAGCAGCTGGTAGAAGGAGGCAAGGAATGGCTTGTCCTGTGTCAAAGTGCAATAGCTGGCAAAGCCTAGGCTGGCAAAATAGTAGGAGTCTGTGCTTTAGCACTTGACCTGGGTTTTTCCTTGCAGTAAAGAAAAAAAATCAAGAAAAATATAGTTTAGTTTTTAAAAAGATAGGATAGCTATAAACTGTTGCCCTGAAATACAAAGCCCCAAAGCAGCCCTCAAGCTGCTTCAATGCTTGAAAATGCTCTGCTAAGCTGTTCATGGAGAATGGCTTGGCTGTGTAAGTATTCATGCCATGTTTGAAAATAACCATCAGCAAAGCAAGAAGTTTAAAAGATTAAAGTGACGGGGGGTGCCTAGGGAGCAGCGCTTGCCTCTCCTGGAGGCTGCAGCACCCCRGCTGCCATCCACGCTAGTTTTGCAATGCAACCAACAGCATCTCTTGGCAACTGCTTTGCAGCAGCCTGATGTTTACCAACACACGACGGATTTGTTTTGCAAATAAACATCTCGCCAAGGAGCTTATTTTGAAAAGGCCTATTAGTGTTAACCTGCTTTTGCCTTCCAAATATATTTCTTCTAGTTCCTTTAATTTTGAGGCTAGACTGAGGCTTTAATGGAATATGAATGAGCAGAGTGTGTGGCGCCTATCAGAGCGCCGAGAAAGAAAATAGCAGCCTAAAATAGCAAGCCAAATGGACAGTTAAATAAAATATAGCATTCTCGCCCCTCATTTCCATGCAGGTAGAAGCGCAGGGAGTGCTGTGAGTCATGCCGTGCCTCTCTGTTCTGCCAGGTTTCTCCACATCTGCGCTGTAGGTTCACCCCAGTTAAATTCTCCCGGAGCAGACTCAGCGCTGCACACATTTTTGCCTTTCAGTTTGTTTGAAACACCTGTTGAAATCAGCAGAAAGATCTTCAGCTGGCTAAGGTAGGGCCCCCTCTTGTTCTCTGATCCCTTGGCTGGATATGGAGTAACTGCATATGAGAAAGCCTTGGAGAGAAGAGCTGGAATTGAGATGAGTATCCCCCAAGGAAGCATGGTTACTTTCCAATAGTTGTTTTTGCTAAGTAAGTGGCCTTGGCCCAGACTGATTGCAAGTTTTTCACAAAACTTGGACTAAAATGCAAAATGCTGCCTTGCCCTGTCAGTCTCTCGAACCTCACTTGCTTACAGGGTGGCAGCATTTTGTACAACTGGCAAGCTGAAGTTTCTGCCTACAAGTGACAAGTCATAGCAGCCTACTTCATCCAAATGTTTATATTAGGGGGAATTTCAGCCATGACTCTGTGATGAATCAGCTCTCCCTTGTGCCTGCTGCCTACCAATACATACACTTTGCTGCTATCTGCAGCAATTAGGTAATGAGATATTTTCACAGCACTAGGTCTTTGTATATAAAGTTGCTATAAGAATGGTGTCAACATGAAGAAGATTTTAGTGAAAATATCCRAATTATAGCTAAGAACATAAATAAGATATAATGCACTTAAAATTGTATTTATAGCTAAGTTTGTAATACTTCCTGTATATGTTTGCAGTGCAGATAGAACATCAAAAACATTTCTGGGCCTTCGTGTTTTAGGAGAGTTATGGACATCTCCAAAGTGAGAGGTTCTCCTTCCCTGGAAAATGTTTGCTTCCCGTCATTTTTAGGACAAGGCTTCTAAAATTTCAGTGGTCTTTAACTGCAACAAATCTCTCCAACACAAAAATCTTCTCCCATACCATATCACTGCCTTTATAGTGTTGGTATAGATAAATTCACTGTGGTCCTCACAACTTTGGGTGTATTGCAGAGGCAGCAACACCGATATGTAACTGTTCATATATAAAAGCAGTAACTGATATACCTACTACCAAAAGAACTATAACAATTAGCATCTTTAACTGTTATTAGTACAGTTTGAAAAATACGTTCTTTGTGAACAATGCCTGAAGGCTGTTTTTCTTTCATTCAAGCTTAGGAATTGCTGCTTTTTCATATGTGGCATAATTAGAGCCAGGATCTTTGAGTCAGCTTTTACAAATTAGGAATTTGGTTCCCAGCTACTGTATTCCTGAGAAATCTAGACATCGCAACAGATTATATRGGCTTGGGCTTAGCTTCACCAGATGGTTAGTCGCGTGGAGTTCATTTAGCTCTGGAGAAAGGATTGGCTCTCCGAAATTATTTGCCTGCTTACGTGTGAGCGTGGCACGAAGGCCGCAGAGAGCAGAACTGTTACTTCTGCGCTGCAGCTGCCAGCTCCTGTGCARAGCTTGCAAGGAGAGGGCAGCTCTCAAGCAGCGCGTGCTGCTCTGGCACGTTTCCCTATTTCCCTGAAGAGGTGCCGGGGGTCTTATTGCCGTCCCTAATTTAAGTATCATGGGGACATGCAGAATTTTTGGTCTGATTCCTACCTTAGCAGCAGTGCTCCCATTTGATAGGAAGGAAAAAAAAAAAAAAAAAAGGACACAGTGGGCTTTACATATTAATCACCTATTAAAAGTTTGATTCATTTTCATACCTTTGGTCTCAGGAGAACTAGAAATACAATGCAAAGGCTTTTAAGTACTTTTTTAATTAGCATTTCAAATGAAGTCTTTAACCCATCACACTTMAAGCACTGATACAAGAATCAAAGGCAGAAGCAAGGGAAAATGTCAATTACTCTTCCATAACAACTGCGARTGATGTTATCATCGCTACAGGTATTAAAGCCATTTACTTGCCACCACCAAATAAAAGCTGTATGTAATTAAAACATATGGCTGATATTCACTGAAAAAAGGGACAGGAAATTGAACATTAAGGGTGACTCTGCCCTTGATTCACTCTACGGGGAGGGAGGTAGTGTTGAAGCGTGCTGAGTGAAAGCTGGACTGACAGCCTTATCTCTGAATTTCCTGCCTTTCCTCAGTTGCTATTACAGCCTGTCGGTCCAAGTGTTACAAAACAAAAAATGCTGAAGGGTTGTAAAACCCAATTAGAGGGTATTAAAGAGTCTGACTATATTTAGATGCTAAATTCTTCAGAGTAAAGAATCAGTTCCCTTCACCTTCTGTATTTTTGCCATGGAAAGAACAGTTGGGGCTTTTAGTAAAACAGTTGTTCAAATATCACATGTTTAATGAAGTCAGTGGAAATTTCCATTCCTTCAATTTTATTTCTGAAAGGCTACAACCCAGAAAGCTATTTTCTGGAAGCATTTGCCCAATCCCATTTAAATAGAAGTGTCTTTTCAAAGCACATATGAGATTAGTTCTTCTGACAGCTTGCGTAGATCTACCTTCATCTATACTAAGTGAAGATCTGCCTTACTGTTTTATGGTTTACTTGAGGTAATGCTGATAACTTCCTCCCCTCCTTTTTTTAACTCTTCTTCATGCCAGTTTTGAACCAATACTTAATGAGATTAACTACGTCATTTTGCTTAAATAAATGATTAATGCTGTAGAAATACTTTCCTATCCTTGCATTTAATGTTCATTGTAAACAGTTTTTTAGTAGGAACTTTTGGACAGTTTGTTATGAAGTAGCCATATTAAAAATTTGGAAGGACAAGCTATTATCAGATTCTAAAAAAAATACTGTATGCCATGGGCATCTCTCAAATATTAGTGACCACGGTAATTCTTTAAATAAACAGAAACGTTGGCAAATAAATATATCACAAAGGAACCTAGTCTTCTAAGCATATGCAGGAATGATCCTCATTAAAATAAATGTGAGCAACAGCTCTTTTCTGTTAATGTGAATTTGGAAAACCTCGCAGCCAGGTTATCTTAGAAATACATATTCATACCAGTCAGGTTACATTTCTATGATCTTATTCTGGTTGCAATTTCTTGTTAATCAGCTGCAAATCTCTTTAGCCCTAAGTTAAGATGTCCATATAAAATAAGTACCCACAGGGTTCTTTGGGTCTCTATAGGATTGCATTAAAAGCCTAAGCTTAACTTTCAGGAGATTCATTTCCTTTTCTTTTGTTGTGCTTATTATTAAATGATTCTAAATACTAGTTTGGTATTCTAGGCCATGAGATGTTGATGGGAACCTGCCTTCAGGTAGCTAAAATAAATACTTTTCTGCACTTTTTCAATATATTTTCAAAGCAGGTGTTTCATTACTCCTTTAATCTCTAAATAGGAGCACAGAATATTCTCTTTATTTTTGATTTCCTGTTTGTTTTTGATTATGTTTGATTCTGTAGCCCAGTTACTGAAAGAATAGGTGCATGGGATTTCTCAACCTGCAACTAAATACGTATTTGAAAACTGAACAAGCAAAATGGCAAAATTCTTAAAAGAGCCTCTATTTATTTCAGACTACCCCTATCTTTTCAGTGTCAATGTCACAGTTTCTCATTTTCAGAATTAGCGTCCCAAAAAATGAAAGGGACAAGGCTCTTCCCACTGCCTCAGGGCCTTGACGCAGGTAGCCTACGGTTTGCACTCAGGTCACATTTTCAGCATGGAAAGTTTGAATTATAAAGCCAGGTCTCACTTATTCTTAGAGGCTGTGGCTTGCTGTAATTCAAGCTCAGAATCTTCTCTGTAATTTATAAAACTATCTAAAGAAAAACTACAACTGAGTGTATTAAGCAAATAAGGATTTTTTTCAGCAGTACTAATATTCAGGACTCTGTCTGTGATGTTGGTACTTGCCATACTCCAATGTGTTCTTTTGTGTTTCCTGCTCTTCTACCCTTGATACACTCAGCATCATGGTTATTGATTTATAATTGTACAGAGACATCCATGRAAATGAAAGGATGTGTTTTGTTTCAGAATTAATTGTCCATGGATCTGTAAGATTGCAATAGGAACAGCATGACCATCTGTAGTGAGTATGTTTGATTTTAGGCATTTAGATTATAAATCAAAGTGAACTTAGGACACCTGAAATGCACTAGTACAAAAAGCCCAGAGACTCAAGTCACCCGTTATCTGCAGAATTGCTACAGTGCAAATAACACCACTGAAAATTGCTACAAGCCCATCGGTTTTATAGAGGTAACTCATTCACTTGGTGCTAATGCCGCTAAGTCTTCTGTGTTCCTTCCTCCCTGTACTGAARTCACAAGTGAGAATTCCCTAGTTGAGCATTCTGGCTCAAGAATTCATACAATTAAATGCTGTTTTCTGAATATTGTCTAACACCAACTCAGCCTTGGCTAAGCAATTACTAGTTACTAGGTGAATACAGCTGTAAGTCATCAGCTGATGGATAAGGCTCACGGTTGTTTTCCATGAGCTAGCTTTCCTGCCCTGGTAAGAGTACTTGTTTACACTTGATATGGGCTCTTGAGCGGTGTTCCGTTACAGACTGAGATTTACCTCTCTTGCTGTCTCTCTCTTGTTTCTTTCCTTCTTTCCCTCCATATAGAAAAATTCGTAAGAAGTTCACCAGATTGCAGCTGARAAGAGCTTCCAGGACACCTTGTACTACAATTATTGCGAAGACAAAGTCTCTCATGAACAATAGGCAGGCACAAATAGAGCCTGAAACTATCATGCACTGAAGATTACAGCGACAGCACCACAATTGTGTCAGAATCATGTTTAATTGTGAATGCAGATCCAACGGGACCTTCCACAAGTAGATGAAAGACGGAAACACTGCCACGGCCAGACTGTGGCTGGGTTTGGTATTCTGGGCAGAGTCCAACGGCAGCCCTTGTGTCTCCCCATCTCTACAAGGGCTACTTCAGGTTAGCTGGTCTAGCTGATCCCCAGTTGTCCTCCTGCTCTTCCCATCAGCAGTCATTGGAGTTGGCTAGCCAAGGAGGCACAGGCACTGAACACACTGGAGTATGGATGCCCCCTTCTACATTTGTCTTAACCTTTTAGTGGGGTGATGCAAAAAATATGCCGTTTTCAGCATGATTGTAGTGTCTTTAAAGCAGAATTTAGCCTTAAGGGGCTGCATTTTCAAAATCAGCTGCAGACTTTGGGCTTTTGGATTTTTCAGTGCCAGCTTCAGTAACTTTGGCCTTGGTTTTCTGAAGCRTTGAGCATCCAGAGCCTCAAGTGAGGACAAGCTCAGCAGTTTGGAAACTTAGACCAATTTAGGCAGTGCCCAGACTTAGTGGCCAGTTTTCATATTTTGACCATATTAACTTTGGCTAATATGTTGGAAGGTATTGTGTGTGACAGTGAATATCCAAGTGGGCTAGTTGCTTATGTAGGAACTCGTCCCATTGTCTGTATATTTGCAACCATCCGTCTGTTCTTTGGGTATTTTTAGCATTTCATGAATTCTATTCTGAATCCTGAAAACCAGCAGAATGCCATTCCCAGTAAAACATGAAGAAATATTTTTTTTTTTCCTATCAGAAATGCCTCTCCATAAAACAATTTTACATTTTAATACATCAGGATGAAAAGGTGTGTCTTGCAGAATGCCTTGACTTTCATGACTGTAAGGCTGCAGATGAATACTTGCCATGGAGAGATGATGTGCCTTTTGAAACTATTTGTAGGAAACTGTCAGTCCTGCTGCAGGTGGGAATGACAACAGAGGCAGGTCTTTTTTCTACTCAGGTACTTACAGGTTAACAAACTCTGCCCTATATTGCAATCAAGAAGCAACCAGCATGTAGTACTGCTTTGTAAACTAGATATATTGATTATCTGAGGTGGTTTTTGTCCTTCAATAGATTTGATTTCGGTATGGCTCTAAGATGTAGTCAGACGCTGAACACATCATAAGCTGAGACAACCTTCAAGACCGGTTTTCTGGTTCTTTATTGGGTAGCTCTAACAGTATTGTAGAGATGTCAACTCTGTGCTTAGAATGACAATGACTCAAGTGGTATCTCATGCCTCTGGGTGGTCCCAAAAGAAGAATTTCTCCCCCATGTGATTTATGTTCTCAGCCTGAAAGAAGTCTGCAATATCAGCCCATAGCAGGCCTCACTGTCAGTGTAGGATTTTGAGTTATTGAGACAGTCACCCAGGTGTTTCCTCAAGAAAAGAAAGCATCTTTGCTCTCCTGAAGGGACTTGCTCATGATATTCCTGAGTGATGGATCCAGATCTTGTCCAGTGTCCTTCACCAGCAAGAAGAATGTGAATCTGAAAGGGACATTATGACATGAAGTGCTTTTGGTATCCTGAACACCTTAGTGATTGTCAAAGATTTGGATTCAGTTGGAGAAGACCTGGGATTCATCTGCTTACAATTTCTTCCAGTAGCTGCCAAAGCGTGCAGTCCCAGCAGCCTCCTCAATCCATAGAGTCTGCTTTTTCCTCACAACAAGAGGGCTTTTYGTCAGATAACGAGCAGAGACAACCTATTCTTATTAGTAGGAATTGCCTTTACTAACTGCAACATATGGAAATATATTCTGTATAATAGCTTCCTCGCCCATTAATGTAAAGAAAGCACGATTATTCAGAAATCCATTTGACTGAAAGTATGAAAAACATGAACAGAAAGAGCTTTGTTTCCCTCCAGCATCACTGAAATCATACACAGAAGACTCATTTTCAATGTCGTTAGATGTAAGGTGGTGGATTTTGTCTGATTTACCCTGCCTTATTAAGCTTGTATTCAAATTCTTTCTTTTAGTCAGTGTACTTCAGTGTCTGACTAGTGCTTTGTAAAATCTYTGTGTGCTCTGTTTTCTGCTCTTGATGAACGTATTAGTATTTGTAATAGTCTGATGTGAAGTCACTTTTTTCCTTCTTTCCTTCTGAGAGAGAAGCATAACACAACTCCCTGTTATGCAGCCAGCTGCCTGATACAGTTGTCTTTTGCATCAAATCCAAGGTAAGGAAGCACCCTCCTTTACATCTTCCAGCTGAGGCACTTCGTCTGGATACCCTGGAGATTACGCGGCGCCCCTGCATGACAGCGTCTCTTCACGAGCTGCAACAGCCTGCTCTGGGGAGGGTAAGGCAGGAGGGACGCTGCTCACTGAAATAACTTCTGGCTTCAAACTGTTTTGCATGCAGCTGCACAGAGACTTTCTCTCCCCTGAAATGCACATGTGCACCTAGAAACTATACTCCATGTGTTGCACATTTGTCTTTTGCCTGCTCTCTCTGAATCTTATCTTTCCTGTAAGATGCTCTCCACAGACGGAGTTTCAACAGAAAGCAGCTATGGAAGAGCAGTTGAAGATGTATTCTGYTGTGCTTGGGCACAGAGATTTAGGCTTGGTAAAAACTCACACTTCTTTCCACAGTGTCACACAATTTCATGCTTTCTGTTATTTTTTTTCCCCCATGGGCTAAGAGCAAGGATGACACATTCTACTGTAAGCTAYAGCAGTATATCCACAACAAACCAGAGCTCAGTACTGTTTTTATCAAGCTTCTCAAGATAGTTATTTTAAAACATATCTCAGTCATCAACCCTGAAACTGAGTATAAACATAAACCTCAGAAATAAGGACAAGAAGTTTTGTTCTTACTGAGAATGTGAGCAAGAGAATCTAGCCAGCATCATATTGCAATTTCAATATGATTTATTTTCTTGTTAGCTAAGTAACAGAGCTATGTGAAAAACTGCCTCTTATCTTACAAGTATGGGATTAGAAAACCATGCCAAGTGCATGATCCTTTTGTGTCCAGAGGTCTCATATAAAAAACAGGAAGATCTTGTTAAAATGCCTATGTTGTTGATTTCAAGTATGTAACTACTTTACTCTCTTGAAATATTTTGTATATTGTTTCTAGATTATTTTTAGAGACCATGATTTAATGATTGTAGTTTTTGTTTCGTARGATGGAAAAATGAGGTTTTGAAATACATAAGATTGCTCAGAATATGTGGATGATAGTAAAATATCATCCTTTAAATTGGCGTTTTGTTTAAAAGCAAATATTGCTTTTGTTTCTACAATCTTCATCTTGTATCAATGTATGAAAAACTGAGGTTGGGACAGAAAATCCCTCCAAATGATGAAGAGCAAACAAGTAGTAAAAGTGGTGAAATGGAATTTGCACTTACATAATGTATACTTTTTATTAATCTAAAGTAAGAATGTTTTTATAAACATGATTTTAACCCAGTACTTTCGCAATTACTAAGGCTTAAGTGAATGGAATGGCTGCATTGTAGGCGCTTATTATACTCACAGCGTAAGCATTTCACAGCCTTATGCAGAGAATGATTATAATCCTTCAGAAACAGTTCATTGCAAAGCACAGTGGACGTTGTGTCTTTATATATATGTGTACTGCTACGGTAATGAAAGTGTTAGAATCCTCTGAAAATTTCAGCAAAACAATATTCATTTTTCATTTTCTGTTGAAGGTCCTTTATATAAACCATGCCTTCATAAACCAGAGTGGGTGTCAAGAGATCTCAGTTTATATAACTGCACAGTTGAATTTTTTGGACTAAGACAGGACTTTTTTATTCAAATGTTGCATATTGAGGGAGGCAACCTAATTTTGGAATAAGGAGGTTTGGGATAGGAGTTTTGAGGTTGTATTGTACAATGATCAATACATTTTCAGAATACGTTCCTGTTGTTATAAAGATTTAACAGTCCGTATTGAAATACAGTATTGAAGAATAAATAAAAACGAAGCATGAAAGAGCTGTCGTTTAAAAAATTCTATTGTTTGCACTGAAAGGGACTGGTCAAACTGGGTGGCTGACCACTGAGAGTTGGAAGACGTGGAGCACCTTTGAACTAAGCATAGYAACTAATTGCATTTACATTAAAGTGTCTTTGTGTACAAACTTTGTGACTCTTGGCCCTTTTTGCAGGAAAAGACTACGTTGACATCATCCTATTTTATAGTTGACATCTGAACAGTCAAAAAACAGATATGATGAGCTGTTTAAACTGCAATGTATTTAGAGTCAAAAGTAGTTGAATTGGGGATGAGTAAAGAAGATTCAGAAGACTGGTTGAGAGGTACTGGTCATTGCACTGGGACACTGCACTTGGTCATTGCATTGGTGTTTGCAGGTGGAACCAATGGAGGTGGGGACATAATCTGAAAACTTGTCCTTACTARTATCTCAAGTAATTTCCTAAACTAAACTGGATATTTTTTTGCAGAGAAGAGGATCCATAGATGGGGCTTCTGTAGCACCTRGATTTATTTGGCATGGTGAGTTACATGGATTAGCCCTTCTGGGTGAAGATCAGCGGTATTAAGGAGGGAATAATCTCTCCTGTGATGGAGTTGCCAGGGAAATGGGCATCTCTTTAAGCATGCTTACAAGAAACCACATCCAAAAGGAGGTCCAAGACTCTCATTACTTACAAAGAAAGAATRTAAAGGCTTTCTATTGCTTGCCTGAAATATGTACTTGAAGTGAAAGGGCATGTAGTTACCATGTTCTTCTTTTCTCTTGCCTTTACACCATCCACTCCCCAAAACAAACAAACTCCCTGTACTCTCTGCTTACAAGCACAAGCAATAAAAGCATAAAGCATTGGAGAGGGCACTTCACTAAGGTAAGAGTTCTTGTTTGGTCCTTGTGAAAGAAGAGCTTTCATAAAATGTTGTATATGCAGAATACATTTTCTGAGAGACTGGGTTGCCGAGACACATTTTCATAAAGTCTGATGCATTATGGCTTTTTAAACAACAGAAATCTAGCAGTCCAGTGACTATTCTCATTTACATTTGAAGAAGAAGCCATACATAAGCTTTAGGGCTTTCTTATACTATTGTGYATAACACTGGCAGTATCAAAGGTTGTTCAAAGGAGTGTGCATTCTTCATAAGCTAAGTAGGAGAGAGTCTTTTGGAAATTACTCTTTTACATTACAATAGGTAAGCCAGGCCAAAGCTCTGCATCTGGCCTAGGGTTTTTGAGATGCACATTCAGGTCAAAACCCAGTTCATGTAGCCAGCATGTTCGGTGGGCACTGATACTATGTGATACTATGTGAGGAGGATTGTTTTTAAGTGGCTTTATAAAGTCTTGTAAGGACCAAAGTGTCCTGTRTGATATAAATGTCAGTCTCTATTGCTTTGAGCAATAAAGTGAGATGAGAACGATTACAACCAATGCTGATGCTCTTCTTACCGAATTAACAATTCATAGCTGTAGATTTTTTTCATAAAAGCTAATCCTCAGCACAGAGAAGTATGATGGCTTCCTAATTTCTTAGCAGTCTTGTTTTCCCTGCRTCCAAACTATGTTATTACTTTGGAAATTTGCTCCCTACTAATTTGAATCAATAGTTCCATTAATGCAGAGGAAGTAGCTTGTTTCACCTTTAGATTAAAGTGGCTCTTTCTCTAATACCCTCTGCACAGGCGTGTAAAAGAGCATTCTATATAACACGAGCAAGAATGGAATTTCTCAAAGTATATTTGTGAAGACCAGAGGTAACTAAACACTGTTCAACCCTAAAAGAGCTTCTTCTGGCATATTATTTTCTTTTGTTCCACGGATACAATTGTCTATGACTGAAGGTTCATTCTACCGCACAGTATTTTCTATTCCTGTTCTCTGGCATTTGCTTTTACTGTATTCATCAAACTGTTCCATTTGTGCCATTCAGTCTATGTAGTAGTAACACACTATAGAAAAGAATTCATACATTTTTTTTTCCACTAAAACTGTCAGTAAAACAGTTTATCAAGAACGAAGCAATGGAAATTTAGGAAATATAATATTGGTGAAAAGCTCCATGTTTGGTTGGTTGTTTTTTCCTCTATCTAGTGAGACACTTTAAAAAAAAAAAAAAGTGATTTATTTCTCAAAGTCTTAATTTTCTGCAATCAATACAAAGCAGAGTCAGAGTAGACTATTTCTTCAAAAAGTTTCCAAACTATTTCTTCAAAACTATTTCTTCAAAAAGCAGAGCTGGCAGCTCTGCTCTGTGCAGGGAAGGGCTTTCATTTGGCAGGAGAGCAGTCTAGACTTCTGCTTGAACTTTAATCTGTTTTCAGTCAGTGGACTGAATGAAGAGCAGCTACAATGAACCAAAGACCCTTAAGACCTGCGTTTAATCCGGATGGTGGTTGCATTGCACAGTCTGCCAGATAACCTGTCTGCTTGGTGTGTCCATCACTAGCAGTGCATCGCTCTCTTGTTCTGTGGCAGGGGAAGGCTCCTTGGCCCTGCTGCAGTATGGAGCCTGGTTGAGCCTTCTGGAGATTCCAATTCCACTTTTGCACAACTGGAATAAGCTGCTAACCCTCTTATTTAACGGCATATTTGGAATTGCTCCCTTTCTGGTTCCTTGTCCTCCTGTTTCCTTCACTAGTGTTCAGGCATCCTAATTCTTCATTGCCTTCAACCCTCATCTCCAACTATGAGTTTTAGCTCTTTTTTTTTTTTTTTCTTTCGCAAAATGAAGTAAGAAAGATTATAGTTAAGACAGTAATGGTGAATAGTTTACTCCAACCTTCATTTTTTTAGCTTAAGACCAGTTTTCATGAAATTATTCCTTCCTTCATACCTTCTTTTCTGTTGTTCTTCATCTTATATGCCATGATCTTTCTTGGAGTATGACATAGTWTTCAAAATCATAAGTTTGTAGCTACCAGGGAGTGAACACTTGACACGAGCTAATAGCTCAGCAAAAGTAGATAGTATACAGACCAAATCACTGGAATCCAATTCCAGGTTATTTCTTCAAACTTGCCCAGCTTCTGAGGTGTTTGGAGCCAGTCTTCATACTGTTCATTCCAAAAAACAGGGTCCGCCACAAACTTGGAATTTCAAAGTGTGTTTGGCTTTTTCCTCTGTCCCTTAACGCTTAAAGGAGTTCTGCTGTAGGGTTTGGCTCAAGTTTATCTCTTGCACACGCTTGCCAACCTGTGCTTTTAGATGCTATTTGAATGTTGAGTAGCTTGCTTCTGTTTACCGCATGTGTGGTTTCAATGTGAAAGATTTCAATAGAAAAATATAAATGAAATGACTGTTTAGCTCTGGATATTCTCCATCTTCCCTTGATGCACTGATGAGAATCAATTGCAGTTGGTTATTATTTTTAAATAGCAGTAAATTTGAGAAAACCTGACTCACTAGCTCTTTTCATTTTACTGATTTATTTCAGCCTTCTGCCCATCTGGGCCAACCTACATATACTCTTCAGAAACCAGCATGAAAACTCATTGGTGCCCATCAGCAAAGTTAAAAACATTCATCTTGATAGCCCAGCAAGGTGCTGTCTGGTGTAGCATAATCTGACCCCGGCTTCTCAGGTAAAATCCTCAATAAAAAGAAGTAGCTTTGCTCTACATTCATCACACCTTATGCCTGAGAGTGCAGCAAGCAGAATAACCCAAACACTCCCATTCAAGCTTTCAGTTCTCTGGATACTCAAATTTGGGAACAGCACATAAGACTGCACAGTTGTATAGACAGAGAAATCATTTCCTGAGTATATCAATTTATCCTGTCTAGGGATGTTCTGAAAGAATCCCTCCCTCATGATAAGAACTGTAGAATTAATCTCTGCAAAGTTGCATGAAGCTCCTAGAAAGGGCTTCTGGTCAAACCCCTGCATCTGTGCTAATCCTCTTGAAACTAGCAAAGAATCCTGAAGCAGGATTGCAGACTAAGCTGGTAAGCTCTTTAAGTTAAGGCTAATATCCTCCTGTAATTATTAAAAAGTACTCTTTAGACTTATAGCACTGTGTCAATGCCTGTGCTATTAAAAGGAGGGTGAGGGGAAGATGCAGGAACTAGTCTGCTAGATACAGGGTCTTYCTAAATGTGGGCACAGGAGGGGCTGTCACCACACTAATTCCTRTAGAAGGAGTGCTCTTGTCCAATGCAAGGGTTAAAAAAAAGGGAGTATTCTTTTTCTCTGAATCAAAGGGTGGGTGGATGGTGAATTTAGCTTCTTATAGTCTCCCCACATTAAATCTGTGGAAGTTTCTATTCACCGTTTTGCAAATGCTTTTCCTTTCACAGGCAGGAAGATAGGGTAATGCACTGAAAGGAATGGGTGCTTCTATGTGATGAAACTGCTGGTTCATTATACACAAACAGGGAAGTTGAAATGTTATTTGTGGAGGATAACGTTGAACTTTGCTTACGATTTTATGAACTTCTTTATTGCACAGTTCTCTTTCTGCAAACACCGCTTGACACTCTCTTTGCCTTTTGTTATTTCCAGCAGTTTGGAGTCTTCTTTTTTTTTTTTCTCTACTGAACCTGACAAAGTGCCAGGTGTTGACTGAAAAGAATCATTTTCCCATTTTGTGTAAATGTTTAGGGGGTCTTGGGAAGCACTGTAAAACTGAATCAGTTTTGCTTGCAGAGGTCTTTGCTCTCCTACCTCCCTTCCCTGAAACCACTGGTTAGCAGTTCCAGAATAACTTGTCACCAGTTGGACCAGGCTAGGGCTGTGGGGTYGATGCTCACATTGCCAATAGCCAGGCTGGCTGAAGCAGTCATTCTGCAACAGCTGCTTGCTACTAGCACCACGGAGGTTCTRCCCTCTAAACAGAAAGAATTAGCATGGGCTCTGTTGTATCTGCTTCAAAAGTTAGACTGAAAAACAGGCTTAACTCTATAATATTTTCTGAAATGAACAAATGAAAGAGCAAATCYACTAAAAAGAAGGGAGGGGAATAGAGGGGAACTTCTGAGGGCAGGGCAAGAGAAAGAGCTCAGCCCTGTAACATCTTCAGCTGCGCAGCTAGATCTGGAAGAGGACTAATGCCAGCTCTGGATTTGACTAAGGATCTAAGGTGGAAGGGATCTGAGCCATATCTTAGTATCTTTCTGCTTGTGACCAGGCCAGCACTGCTGCCCATGTCTGCTCCTCTCCAATTTCATGTTCTCATCTGAGTCTGATGGTGACCAATACTCCTCAGTCACTGCCAACTCTGCAAGATGTATCAGTCAAGACGGGAGGGCTGTTAAGCAAYGTCAGTCGCGGAGTTACTTTTGTTCTTTCTCTCCTCACTGCCCCAAAGCCAGCCTGGTTAGCTCAAAACTCAGGAAGCAGACAGGATAAGGGTTAGTGATATACTTGGTACAGTTTATTTGTTTGAAATGTCTGGTAGTTTGGCAACTTTGTCATAAACTGATAGCTTAATCCAATGTGATGATTGAGAAGGAACTAATTCTATTTTCAGATGTTTCCCCAGTCCAGTACTATCATGATCACAGACAGTGAATTTCTGATGGCTCATAAAATGTATTTTCATGATGTTTGTAGTTGTGTACTTCTATTTGTGCAATTTATTCAGCTTTCTGTAATGCTAGATGCTACAAGTGAATGTCTGCAAAACTTCCATAAATATTCAACAAAAAATCAGTAGGTATTATGAGCAAGGCAAGTGAAATATAATCTTAAATGCATGATGATCAGTACTGGGGAAGAAACTCAGATAAACAGGTACATTTTCATGACTTTGTGTTAGAAATACTGCAGAGGAATAATGTGTACTTTGATAATGTCATGCAAAGTTTATCAGACTTGCCACTCATTTTTTACCTTGAGCACCATCTAGTGTGCATGATAAAGATATTTTAAAAAATAAGTAGAGGGTAGTTCATCATAGCATTTAGCGTGGAAGTCCCAGCACGTTTTCAATGTCAAAAGGAAACAAGCACGTCACCTTAAATCGTGTTGACCTTCAGCAGTACAAGCTTCAAGTCACCTGGGCATTCTCGTATATTGTCCCCTGCATTTTCATTTGTGTCTTACTTAAATACATGTTTTCACTTCAGATAAATACAAGAAATGAAATACAGAAAAACTAAATGTATCTATTTATATGCAGATTTTTTAAAAAAATCTTTTTTTCAATATGCAAATATGTGCTTGCATATTCATGCTAAATGTGACTGTGGCCTCCTGCACATTGCTGTGAGTTGACAGTGCCAGCGCCACGAAATCCCTCACGTTGAGCTGGCTCCATCTTGGCAGATGTTCTCTAGCTCTTGCCCAGACCTGGAACACCGTCAGAGATGAAGCTCTTTCCTGTGTGCCCAGATCAGAGGGCAAGGTGTCTATGAGCTGTTCAGTGTGCTGTTGCTTTTCCTATTAACATAGCTGTCTGCAGTATGCGCTCCACGTCATGCTACAGGAGAGGCCCTCTGCTAATCACTATTGCTAATGAACTCCACCCCACTGCTTAGGAAACATCCTATTTGCCCCTGTGTTGCAAACTCCTTCTGCCAGGAGCTTCCGCCTTCTCTCTGGTCACCTCCTGTCCCTCAGTATTGCAGGGTAGAGCACAGAGGACGGGAAGCGTTGCTCGTCTCTGTGCATTCATCACCAGTGATGGCTCTGTTTATTGCCAGGCGGGTTCCTGTGATGAGGGAAAGATCTGCTCCCAGGTGTTCTTCTGAATTCCAGGGATTAGAAGTAGTTTAAAAATTCAGTGAGATGCAAACCTATCACTTGATTTGAAAATAAAAAAAAGCTTGTGACTTGCTCATCTACCAAATGATTCTTTTGGGACAGGGAACGAAAATGATCTCACAGTGATTTTTTTAAAACTTTGGGTTTGACTTTTTTTTTTCCCTGGTATGTGATCAAAAAAACAGGAATTACGCACAAAAYCAGAATTTTTTGAACTATTGAAAGCCAAATCTGATAAAAGCATGCACACATAACCAACTTTTTAATAAGAGCAAGGAGAAAGAAGGCTTATTTGGAACCTCTCTCTTTCTTGGCTTAAATAAGCTAGGAGTGTTCTGGAGAGGTCACTGATCTCAGTGGGCCTGTGCATTCCAGCAATTTAAGAGCTCTTTGCTCTCATCTGATGTCCCTGTGTGACCTAACTACACTGAAACATTTCAAATCAATACATGAAATTTTTAATGCTTCGCAGATGTATGTTGATACAGCTTTTGAAACTGACCTCTCACCCCTGAGTCACTACTCAGACTTCTGGTCTCCAGCAGAGCGTGACTTACCAACTTTTCACAAGGCTACACACTAAATGAATTTTCAGAATTTATTGTCCAGACAATAAATGTTGAAATTACATTACAATGAGTGACTCCATTGCGCTGGAGCCTCAACAATCTATTCATCACCTTGAGTGTGCGGGAGTTCCCTACAGCCGAGGGAACAGATTTAGTAAACATCCATTTCAAGGCAAAACTCTGGTGGGCACTACCTGCTCTCCCCAAAATACTTCTCTCTTGCTTTGGACTGTGCTAACTATAGTCTGTAAGGCCTGAGGTAACCTCTTTAGTCAGAGGAAGTTATTTCCTTCTAGCTGTTTGAGGCAGCCTGGGAGTGAGATACTCGGTGGAAAATAGAGTGGGCTAGAAAGAAAAGAACGGATGGCTCAGGGTAAATTCAGGTGAGTTGGTAGATAAATCCAGAATGTTGCATATGCACAAAAATCAAATGTTGTTAAAACTTGATATTTTGCTCTCAGGAATGGAATGGTATATTTAATGTCTGGTAGTTTTATGATGTTTACTTCTGCTGAAATTGTAATATTGGTACTGTTTAATCATTCATAATGCGCTAATTCAATTTTTCTATTGARAAGGAAAACTTATCTGTAAACCAGATGTCGTGTCTGATCTGACCTTCCATGGGTAATTCCAAAGGCACATAAGTGTGTACTTCATCAGAGGCTAGAAAGGGAGCAGGAACTGCTTACTTTCCGAAAGTGGAAATAGATGAAGAGAGCAACAGCAAAGTGATTTATAAGGACTGCAAAGCTGTCTTATTCACATACACACACACGTATATGGAAAGACTTGCAATCTCCTACATGACTATCACTAGAAGTTGAGGGGGAATACAGCATGGAAGATGCTGCAGACCTAGGGGTTAAGTGTGGTGTGTTTTGCCTCCAGCGCTACGGGAACTGCTTTGCTTAACTGATGCATGCAGAGCAGAAAGAGTTCAACGATGCAGTCTCTTGGAAAGCTCTGCTTCAGTGAGTCTCCATTTCTGTGTGTAATCTCTGAAAAGTTTTGCATTTAATTCCTAGGTCTTCCAATTCCTGTTCCACAGTCAGCTATTAAAAAATTACCTTYATGGAAAGGAACCACCTCCCATTAGTGCTTTACTGGCAATACAGGATTTCAATATCTCACAGAGGATTATTCTTTGGACTACAGTTTGGGTGCCCTTCCATTCTGCCTTTTTTTCCTGCAATAAGCAAAATTGTAGTATTTGATGGGATTTTAAAATGGAGTTTCTGTTTTGCCAGCAAAGATGTATTCATTTCTCTTCCCAACATGTGGTTTTAAAAGCACTTAGATTTCTCTTAACTTCATTCTTCAAAAGTAGCTTTGTAATACTTCAGGGCTGGGATTGTTTCAAGTCTACTATATCCTGAGAGACAGAGAGAGAGGGATCCTGAGAGGCACAGTACAATTCTGTAACAGTTATTTTTATTGTCTTTTTTTTATTTGTGGAATAAAACAACAACTGTATCCCATGACCTTATCATCAGTTTTGCTTATCATAAATCAAGGCTTCTTTACTTTCTGAAAGCCACAGACCTACATTTTTGCATTTTCTCACCCCAAAATTAACTCCCGAGAGCAGTCCCAGGAATACTCAAAATCTTGTTGCTCTTATAAAAGTGAAGCGGCCAGCTTTACATTTTAACAGGCAGATTTCATATAATGACTCTGAAAAGGGAATTTGAGACCAAATGGGAAGCAGACTAACATTTGGCCTTGGTTGTATTCAAAAGTATGTTTTATGAAAAACTCCATCTGCTATTTTTCATATAGGTCTATTGCATGTTGTACTTTTAGGTGTAGTTTGATTAAACTATGTTAATCTTTTCCCTGTTCTTGCCTAGGTCACTAAAGTAACCTATATACATGTATTTTTTTAGTCTGTGTTATTTCCAAAAGTAATTGCCTTAACAATTAGTGAAATAACAGAAAATAGACATAGACAACAATGCTCGGTCCAGCGTATGTGGTGTTTGTGGTTCTGTGGTGTCTAGAAGTGTTGCCATCAGGAGGCCCAATAGTAGGACTGTGCCTTATAATATCTCCCCTGCTGCAAGCTTAACAGGGCATTTCAGACTCAGACAGTGTTATGAAGAGATCCTCAGTGCATTCTTTAAAATTTTTCTTCATCACTGAGAATGATCTAGCCCGAGACAGCCCAAGTGGTTCCCTTTCAAGGCTATTGACTGTTTTGAACAGTTGCTACTGAGCCATCACAATTTTTTACCCAGCATACGAAAGTAATTGGAGTTCATCTGTAGTTATTCTGCACTAAAAGCTATAATTCAGCTACAAATCAGTATCTGCTTTACCAACAGCTGAGTTATCCCAGCAACAGGATCACCTTTGTGAAGAGGTGAAGCAGCCAGGAAACCAGTTCACGGCAACCCTTCTCTCTTCCTTTTCGGAGCCCGTAAGCAGTTAAGGTTCTTGCTTCAGCCTTGGTTATGACACCTAATTATGCTTCTACTAGCAGATATACGTCTACCGAATAACTTCTTTACTTACTTTTCCTGGCCCTTAGCAAACAAAGTTTTTTTCTCTCTCTAGTCCCACTCCCTGAGGTACTGGTTGCTACTGTTTCCAGAGATGTCCAAATTGCTCAGCAGCTCAGCTGAGCTCCTTGTGCATAATGGCTGCTTAAAGAAGGTGTAAGGACACTGCTTTGTGACTCGGGCAACTATTGACATCAGTGGAAAAGAACAGAAAGGGAAACAGAAATCCAAATAATTTGATAAATCTAAATGACAGTGCTTTACTCAAATTTTACATTAATGCAATTGGCAGCAGGACAACTGGAAACAGTCCTTTCGCGAGGTCTCCTTCTCTTTGTGTCATTTTTAAAGATTATTATTTATTAATTCAATGCATCACTGAAGATAGTATGGGTAAAGTAGTAAAGTTATATATGTCTTAGGAATGATTTCTGGTTCTGGAGATGAACAGGAGAAGAACACTGTAAAGAATCAACTGATAGAAAAAGAGGACAGCCCAAGAAGGTGGTTACTTTGGTCTTCTGTAATAAGAGTCTGAATAGTCATTAAATGTATATGTAAGAGTCTCCCCAAAACTCTCAGCAGTCAACACAGCTCAGGAGAAGCGTGTATTCCACTGTAAGCCTTAACCGAGGCAGATCTCCCCATGATTTTAGTGGGGAACAGGAGGAACCTGTGGAGATCAGGAATTAGATACAATCTATCTGAATTTTTCTTCTTAAAACAACTCCTGTTTCTACAGGTTTATCAGCATGGAGCCTTGACTCTATGCTGTCCCACCAGATGTTGGTTGGGAGCCTATGACAGTCAGCTCTGTTTCACCTCTTTTTTATGTGTGGGTATGCTGAAGGAGGGCAGTAAAAGTAATGTGAGAAACTCCTAGAGCTGTGAGCTGCTTCCATGCTCACTGTGGTCACAGTCTGGCCATCTCTGGAGTTTCTAAATGGAAAGTGGATGGGGTAGCTCTGACGTGATTTGTTCCCAAGGGAATGTCTGCTCTTCTTCCTAGAGCAGACCATTCATCAAATTCCATTGTATTAAGGAAGAGAGGACAGTTAAGCTATCCTTAGGGTACTGAGGATATTGTGTGTCATATCTGCCCAGATTGAATTGGTAATCTAATATCTGAACAGGACAGAAATATCACTTAGTACAAAATGCAGAAGTTGAACTCAAATGAAGGTGAAATGTTCCAACCAGGAAAACACCTGTGATTTGTATTACAACTTTATATTAACATTTTATATTAACATATATATGCGGCTGCTTCGCTTCACCACTTAGAAACCTCATTTGCTTTTGACAGTTGCTAGATGTTCAGTCAATAGCTGTGGCTGAGAAGAAAGCTGTTTTTACAGGTCTGGGCTTTGCTGTGATGGTACACAGCTGTATTTCATCTTTGAGATCTGCTTTGGGACTATATGTAAAGAATATATGGCAACTAGATTAAATACCAAAAAAAAAAAAAAAGGTCTTCAACGTCCTTCTTTTCAGATATACCACAGTGCTTTGCTGCTTTGCAGCACTGGCTGCCCGTGGTGTTTGTAACTGCCCACAAAGTGCCCGCAGTCATGGGGTGAGTTGCAGAGCAGGCCCCCAGCTGGGCCTCACTGACACRGCAGACTGAGTTACCTGGGTAGGAAAGGGATGAGCTGAGGCTCTTATTCCATTTCTTAGCAACCAGGAAGCTGTTCCCTGAAATGACTGTTGTTGGTACTGATGGAAGTTATCAGGGATTTTAACAAGGCAAAGAGAGAATAATCTGTGCTCTTTCCCCTACCATATTGGAGGAGTTTTACAAGGTCAGGCTGTGAAGAGACAAGCTGCATGTGGGCATCAAGGGAGACCAATATTATCATGTTTTGGTACTTGAGTATATAGGATATTTAAGTACCTCCCTTTTGTAAAGGTCTTCTTGAGTTTGCAGAATCAGTACGATCGGAGTAGTGATGTGTTCTGTCTCTTCAACCTGAGTTGCTTGTTAGGTCAGATTGGTGCCTTCACAGTGGCCAAACTCTCTTCTTCCGTGGGCTTCCTCAGGGCTAGGGAGGATCAGCACTCTTACCAAGGCCAGTGTATGTTCCAGAGAGCAACTGATCCGCCCAGCTGTCAGAGGGCACTCCAGTATAGGAAACTGCATCCTGCATCCGTCGGGGCTGGACGGAGCAGCTGCTCCTCCAGGAGCCCATCTGCCAGTGACACATCTGTGCAGTCCCCGAGCGCTGCCTCCAGCAAAGAGCTGCCGTGCTTTCCAGCAAAGCCGACTTTGGCAGCCACCCAAGCAGTACGCACGAATTTTGACTATGACTTCAAGCCAAAAGATTACGAATTCCAGGGGAGTTGTGCTGGTGTGAAAGGAGAATAGCATCTGCTTCCTTCTTGGTTTCAAATGGGCTTTAAATGAAGATGTCAGCTTGTATATACTGCAGATTATTCCATGCTAGTGATACAACAAGCCTGATGTGTGCCTACCGACGTACAGAACAAAGTGAAACACTATCACAAACCTTTGTCAGTGTATTCCAGAAACTAACCTTTAGATTACCTGAATCCTGAATTAATTGTGTAGCAACCACCACTAGACAAACTCCTATCTAGTTATTTCAGTGTATTCTTATTCTACTGTTGTTTAAAAKTGAGAATTTAAGTAAGTTATAGATCATTAATAATCCATTATATAACATATTAAATGGAACGTCCAAAATGAAAAAAAWTTCAATTAAATCTCAGTAGATTAGAAGACTATCAGAGTAAATATGGAAAATTGGTTATTTTTAACCATGAGTGTGTGCTACATTTGTCACTGCTATTGAATTTGTTGCAATTCATTTGAATTGCTATTTTTACTAAAATATGAACCTTATTCCCCCATCTCACCCCCCTTTTTATTTTGGAGAAGGCAGCAAACAACAAAAATGCATGCAGGCTGTGCATAACCTAGATAAACAGCAAAGGAAATCTTTTCTTGTCAGCACCTTAGTTCAGGAAAATAATAATTCACAGATACTCTGAAAATCACCTTCAGAGAAAGATTATCCTTCATTCCTAGATGKTGCAGAGGAAAATATAAAAAATGTGCCACACCGAGTGCCAAGATGCTTAAARGTGAACAACCTCCCTTCTCTGCTTCATTCTCAAAGGCTTGCATGGAAAAAAATGTGGAGGGAAAGGGGAAAAGGAATCAGACTAAGTTATCCAAGAAATATTCAGTCATTTTCCTACCTATATGAAACCAACTCCATTTTGCTTTCTGATTTGCTTTCTGATTTCAAGAGATTTCCATGYGACAAATCTGAAAGAATGGGCTTCCAAAGAAAAACATAATTTAGTACCAAACCGTGACAAAAAGGAATTCAATTTAGGACACACCTGAAACCAAGGGAAATGGCAAAATCTTATTTTGAAATTCAAAGAAATAGATGATTCTTAAACATAAATTATATATTTTTATGTTATACAAAATTATAATTTGAGAACATGATATTAGAACAACAATTTATAAGTTTAATTTCAAGCATATCTTTAGAAATAACACTGTTGTTAAAATATTCAAAATCTTATATCTCTTATTGCTCAAAATATAAAAGTAACCTTCAAAACATGAACATAGCTAATGGGTTAAAACCAGAATTTCTACATTTCAGATTTTCTACTTTCATAATACATTTTTAATCCAGAGATCTCCTGTGATCTTAAACGTACAAATAAATACCACAAGCCTGCAAGTGGCAGGAAGCACTTAATTTCATGGCATCATAGRACCATTATGGTTGGARAAGACCTTCAAGGTCATCAAGTCCAACTGTAATCCCRTCACCACGGTGCCTGCTAAACCRWGTCCCTAAGCRCCTCRTCTACGTGGTTCTTGAACACGGCCAGGGATGGATGGTGACTCCACCACTTCCCTGGGCAGCCTGGTCCAGTGCTTACCCACTCTTTCCATATGGATTTTTTTCCAAATATCTAACCTGAATCTCCCCAGGTGCAAATTCATATGGTTTCATTCTGGTATTTGAACACCTTATGCTCAACTTTACAGAGGAATATCATGAAATTGGTTGTTCATGGAAGTAAGATCCTTTCGGCAATGGTGTATAATTGCTTTTGCAGAGTTCGTACAGACCCACGGTAGTATTAAAAGCATAAACATGTATGATGTTTCAGAATTTTTGTGAATGATTAATGCATAAGTGTAATGAACTCATTTTCTTTAAGGTAAACACTTCTAAGAAACAGTTTAAGTCTCTSAAAATCAATAGTCAAAAATACATTGGAGATATTTTACTGCCCACATGAATTTCCACAGAATTGATCATTTTGTTATTGGTAATGTACCAATAAATATTTCTATTTCAAAGACTGGAAATAGTCTTCTATCAGGAAGGGAAAAGCACAAATAATTGTCATTGCTCTAAATCACAGTATCTTTTCTATCTTTTGTATTCAGTTCCTATCTCACATGATAACACTGTATCTAAATCAATTATTTCACATAATGACAGTAAGGGGATGGTAATGGCTCCGTCACGGTACAAACGTTTCTTCCTTTCAAAGTGAGTGTCTTGTCTTTGCCTTGTTTGTTGACAAATGTGAGGGATATGGTTTATTATTGAATAACATGGCAATCTCTCTCCACTGAATTACTGGAGCCTCACTGAAAGCCAGCTTCTGTTCCTGAGGTTTCTGTGAGGCAAGGAACGCCTTGTCCTGGCGAAATGCTGAAGAGCACCACGCAGGCCACGTTCCTACTGCTTTGCAGCTTGGGGCAAGCCTCTACATATGTGTCCTCTATTGCATTGCCAGTAAATTATAATTTTAGAAACATGAGCCAGAGAAGAAATAAAGTTCTTTTTTAAAATAAAGTTCTTTKTTTCTCTTAACATTCATTGCAACAACAAAGAAAAATTCAAGTCCTATACTGACTGASACATCCCCAATCTAGACATAATTTCTTACATAGATTAAAGAGCTGATTAATATGTGTTGAGCATACAAGGCAGCTTGCAGTGCCCTCCATTGTGAGATATCCCTATGATAGCGCCTATTTTTTTTTAAGTTCTTAAAGTCCCTTTTGATTAAAAACTGAATAAATATTTAAGTCCTTCTTCATTCAAAACTGACTTTATTTTTGGCCAGTAGCTATAGACCCCTTGTAGCTGAATTGCAGGTAGTCTTCATACCTATATGCTGCATTTGTAGGTTTATATGCAATCATTTTGTGTGCTATGATCTTAACAATATCCTGAAATAATTTTAACTAGAAAATGAAATCTAATTCAAGATACTGACCATGAACAACAGAAAGATAGTGACAGTGATCAAAGAAAATTATATATGCCCATTAAACACCTGCTATCACCATAAAAAGCATAGGCTTAGTGAGAGCTGCATGTAACCAGGTTCTTGAGCTAATGAGGTTTCTTGGAGTATTTAGAGCTGATTACTGGGTGTGGGCACCACCCCACACTGCAGGTGCTGCAGGACATCTAAACACAGGAAGGGGAGGCAGAAGGAAATGTTACCTCCACTACCCTTCCTGGCCCTGCTTACAGGTGGGAGCTGCAGTGAAGGCTGTGAGAGCTGAAATGGCCGCCCTGAAATGGCCACCCCAAGATGGCCGCCTTCYGGTGGGTTGCTGTGGTGGCTGAATGTGCTCAGGCTGGTGGTTTGGGATTGGTGGCCCTAGTTCTTGTTGCTGATCTTCCTAACGCTGCATTCAGAAACGGATCTGTGGGCTGCCGCTGTTGTAAAGCCTCTGGAGCTGCCTCTGGAGGCACTGTGGTGTACTGTGGAGGTACCTGCCCTGTAGTGCTGTCTTCTTTGGTGGTGGTGGTACCCTCTACCTCCCACCCTACCCAATGGCCTTCTGCTTTAGGGGAAAAACCTTCTCAAAGTCCAAGCCTGGGACAGKTACTTTCAAAGCAACAGGGCCTGGCTGTTGCTATGCGAAGGGTGTTTCTGGAGGCCTGYGGAGCAGCTAATGGGAGCAGCGGGGCAAGTTTTATGTCTGCCTGGTGGCCGGGTGCAGGATGAGGGGCTCTGCAAAGGCCATCGTGGGCCAGCTGAGCCAGGCCTGCGGTGTCAGTAACATGGCGTGCAGCGGCAGATGGTTTCAATGTGTCCGGAGTGGCGGGAGTGACGTTTTGCTGGGCTGAAGGTCTAAGGGCGACATTGATGACCCACGTTGCTGCGTTTTACAGAGACTTCTTTTACAGCAAACCACAATTCCTGAAGAAAGGTTTCTCTCAACTGACTTGCACCTTTAAAAAGTTTTTTTTTAATTTATGTATTTTAAAGGGAATTTTATATTTACATTTTGCTTTCTGGACCATTAGGAAATATGTGAGGCACAATCACAAACCTTTTTGAGTCTCACCAGACCCTTAAAAAACACTCTCTTTTTTTTTTTCATACAATCCCTGGATTCTGAAAACTTGGGCATCAAAAATTTGCTCCTTGTAGTAATCAGGATATGCAGCCTGCATCGATCGGTTTTTGCAGGAGTTTTGGATCAACTATTGGAAATGCAATTAAGAGGAAAAAAAGATGGCTAAAKAGACTGAAAGAAGCAATTAAAACCTTTATTTATTTATTTTTAAACACAGGCTATGCCCATGTAATTATAGAACACACTCTTCTTTGTGGCTGAATTGTGACTAAGCTTTGAACTAATAATTTGATAACCCATTATTAATTTTAAGAAGTACTTTAGAACCAATAAGAGCAATATTGCTCAAACATGCTTCAAACACAGCAAACAGAAGAAACAGGAATAATCCTGGTAGGCTATAATTGGCATTGAGCCGTCTGCCGCAAGTTGTCTGTCAGGTTTTAGAGGTTCTTGTAACCMAGGCACATGCAATTAATGTCAGAGAAATCAGTGGAGTTTTAGGCAGAAGCATGAGAGAAAAAGATACTTATTAACTAGGACATGATTCCCTTTAATAAAGCACTCCACTTAAGTTTATAATTCTTTCAAATTTCAAAGCTAATCCTGGAGTACGGAGAATACAAAGTTAAATAAACAAATAATTTCCCTACTCAATATAAGTGTTTGCATTTCCATTCATAGGCTCTAAACACTTGAGCTGATTGACTGAAAGAAGTACAATGTTTTTAATTTATAGAAAACAGAGCCTGTTTTAAATTAAAGAAATACTTTTGCAAGAAGTAACTCATTTGTATATTTTTTTTTTTCCCTTCCAAAAATGCAAATTGTTGAAAATATCAGTATTTGGCTAAAAGCGGGATGTTTCTTTATGGAACTTACCCATGGCGCATCCTGGGAATCATGGTTGTCACTTCTTAGGTTAAAATCCTCTCCTACAGATGAGGATCCTGGGCTCAGTTAAATTATTCTTGAYGTACTCTGGCTCCAGACTTCTGCGATGCACATGGTTCCTCTCATGGTGAGAGTAAGGATGCTGCATCACAGAAAAAGTTGTCCAACCAGGAAAGAAAAAATGCAATGGAGGCCAATAATATAAAACATCTTCTGGATGTTTTCCTCTGGATTTCTCTGGATCTCCTGATGATATTTCTGAAAAAAATGGGTTTTGTTAGGTGGCTTGTTTTTTAATTTTTGCTTTGCTTTTAGCAAGGGCAGAATGGCAGTCATGAAGGTAACAGAGTTCCTTATAAAACTGATGATATTTCTTTTTCATTGCTTTTCATTTTTCTTAGCATTTTCCGTGGAAAGGCCCTTTCTGTTCTACCAACTTGATTAGTCAAGTATTTAGTAGTCATGGTTTAATATTGACGCTGTGTGACCCATTATGTTATGAATGTGCATTACATAGTTCTTAGGCTTAACAAATGAACCTTTAAAAATGCCTTTCATCTGAAACAATTTTTAAAATCTCCTTATGAATCTCAGCCGTGGACCTGGAATTCATTTTCTCTGAGTGTTTCTATGAACAAAATGTCAAACATATGGGTGTTTTAAAAAAGAAACAAAAAATGCTGGTAAAAAAGTAAACCACATTTCTAATTAGAAACCAGTTGAATGCCTTTGGTGATGTTAATGCTAATCACACAGTTGCACTGGCAGCTCTTGAGAAGTATTATTTTTAAAATGGTGACTACTCTGTGGCTGTTGTAGGAAACTCACTCCAAAGTTATATTTAATACTTCTTGAAAGAATAAAACTGTCTAAATTGATGAACTTGCGTGCATGTCCTGCAAGCTTAGATGTGTGTTCACTGAACTTTTATGTTTTCTTCTTCCCTGTGGAAAGGAAACCGGTAAAATGAGATGGAAAAGAGCTGTAGTTCAGGCCCCCAATTCCAACGTACCATGGAAAGCAAATGTTCCGCAAATAGATTCTGGCATGTCCAGAAGCATTTCCCCCCTGTTGACCCTATCTTCAGAAAAGAAACATAAAGGGGATAGGGCTGAAAAGCATTTGCTCAAATAAATACCATAAATTCACAGTACCAAGAAGGCATTTTTTTATGTTCATATGAATCTTGGAGTGATTGAGATTTTGTTTGCAGGAATATCCAAACAAGTTAGTGTCATGAATGCATGTGTCAGTCTGTACTCACACCAGCATTGTTACAAAGCAGCTCTATATTTTYTGTAGGTATTTTGCAGAGTGAGACAGGAAATCAGGTGACATAGCAGCCATGTAGCGAAAATAGTAAACGGTAAATGCTCTGAAAAAATTATAACGTATTTTTCAAGACACCTGTGGYCTGGTTAATATTTATAAGCATAATTCACTGAATATTTCCAAAAAGCAAATTAGTAATTACTGAAAAATCTGCTCATGGATCATTTGCAAAAGGGGAAAATTGYTGAGAATTACTTCAAGCACTGTAACATCTCGTTGGTATTTGATGAAGAAGGCAGGCGCTGTCAGCTGAAAAGCAGTTGACAGTCGCTGAACTAAAATGCAGAGCTACTGGGTTCTCATCCTGACAGGATTTGAAATTTTAATGTGTCCTTGAGTTAGCAGTTACTTTTGTTGTGTTGTTTTGTCCCATTTACTTATGGGGAATGGAACTTCTATTAATCTCTGATATGATGCGAGCTATAGATAATAACAAACCTATGCGCTGTAAACAGCTCATTGGGCTCTAGCTGCATTCTCTGTAACGGTAATGTCATKATATATCTAGAAGGAGAAATCTGAAAACTTGTGTTACTGAAAGGAAAAAAAAAACAACTAAAGTCAAACAGTAAACACAGTCTATGGAATAGCTATAGCATGGTTTAGTAACACGTGCAACAGCCATCATTTGCAGATTAAAGAGGAAAAGTTATTTGTTAGGTGTCAGGATGATCAATGGATTGTTTTTACATTATGTCAGCACAGCTTTTTATCAATACGTGCAGCATTGAATCAACATGCTACAGCTCCTGAGCACAGGAAAAGGCCGTTAGCTGAGTAGAAGGAACTGATATTTTTCTTATCTAAGACACCTTCAATTATTACAATGAATAGCAGCCTGAAAACATATTTTCCAAAGACTGGCTTCTAACCTGTGCCTACAGAGAAACACTGAACAGAGAAAAAAGCTTTCCTGCCAGCTGTTCCAGGTGAGGATTTGTCTTTGTCTTGGATACAAGTAAATGGCCTCAGGRTCCTCTAACTGAAAAGATTTAAGTGGTAAAGTCAGTGACAAATAGAGCTTGTGCCGAAGGAGGATCATGTCATRGGAGCACAGGAAAACACAGGTTGGACTGGACCTCTGGAGGTCCCGTCCCCTGCTCAAAGAAGGGCCAAATTAGAAGAGTTTGCTCAGGGCACTGTCTGGTTGGGGTCTTCTTTGAAGTTGCCTACTTTGGATTAGTTTGATCATCTGCTATTCAATCATTTGTGCGGGAAATCTGAGTAGGTGTTTGGATATTTGAGGTTTATCTAGGTAACAGGGGGTGAGGTCTGTCTAGAGCAAGCTAATGGGAACTTGTTGGTTCTGATTCTTTTAGTTTTGCTCCTCTTCATGAAAGAGTCATAGTGGGAAAATGAAGAGCAGAAAGCGGTCAGGTTGTCACAGGAGCATCATGACCTTGTCTGGGTCCAGAGCTGAGTGTAATGAGTCATAGCTGACAGGGCAAACAAGCAGTGAGGGTGTTCACCTTCGCATGGCCAGGGAATAATATATTACTAACACTAACACAACAGCACGCTTTCTTGTCTGTRCCTGGAGATCCTGTTTCCCAGCAGATCTTCCTCATTTGTGGATCAGTACCAACCAGTGCTGCTGTAAAGGTCAACAGTGGGCTAGGCTGATGTGGGATGCTCAGCTACAAGCAGATAYACTTCTGTATGCAAAACAAGCATGCATTTGTGCCCACTGGTATTAGAAGCATTTGGCTTGGCAAAGAAGTCCTTGTAACATTAGCTGGACTTGCATCCCATAAATCTTTCTTCCTTTCTCAGTTAAGTGGAGAGTTCATAATTAATTCAAAGCTCTGAGGACTGTACTACGAGTAAGCCTCTTCTCCCTGCTTTTTGATCTTGGATATTTAGCTTTAGATCAGAAGAAAACAAAGCATGTGTAAGAAACTTTAAAAAAAAAAAAAAAAAGCTAGTTTGTCAGGAATGTCTTCTGTTGTTATTTTTGGGTAATAAATGTCACAAAAAAAAACAGGCAAGTTTCTCCATTTACTGGCCAAGGCGAGTGAAGGTAGGTGTTTTGCCCCTTTGCAAGTCCTGAAAATGCACCAGTTATTGACTGTTATCTGAATTGAGCTATATGGTGGTAATCTGTAGGCAATAAGAAAACTACTACATGCCAAAGAGATTGAGTAAATTTCAATTTTACASAAATGTACACAACTGTAGAGAAAAAGTATTCTTAGCATACTAAGGTCAGTAAAACATTCAGTGAGGGAAACAAATGTCYGGCCATGTGTTTGGCAGGGGCTGTCACTGCGTTCAAGAATTATGATAAACCTGATCCTTGGTTGCCAAACTTCTTGAACAATTCTCACTKCGTCTTGCTCAGTGCTGGCTGAAAGGCAAAAGTGCAGGACAGAGYGCAAGAGGGATTCTCCACAATTTAAAATACTGCCTAAAGTATATATCAAATGATTCCATGCTGTCAGTCATAACTTGAGTTAACTTTCTTATACGACACAGTGAGCAATATTACAGTAAGTGAAAACATCACTCAATTCTCTTTRCTCAGTGGCCATCTGCAAAAAATAGCATGAGAGGAAATTAAATATAACAGAGGAATCACTTCATCCCCTCAAAAAGGAGCTAATTCCACACACAAATGGTCTTAGAGAAATCAGCTATTGCTCTGACAACATGCAGGGTATGAAGTTAACTTGGATAAACAACTGTGCTTTTATTGTGAGGGGTTTTTTTTAGCAGCTTTTTTTTTTTCTCCCCCAAGCATCATGCCTGACTCTAATCTCACAATAACAGATAAGGTAGTTGGAAGAAGATCAGATCCTTTTATAGCAATGTGGCAGAGCATTTCCTTTTGCAATTTTTAAATTAAAATTAAAGCTGGATGGTATATCTACAATGAGCCTCTCTAATRAGAATTATTGCTTATAAGTAGTGTTTTTAATCCAGCACCCACTAAAGAATCAAGTTTTCTACACTTTGAGGTCGAAGTACTTCAATTAGTGTTAAATTACATTTTCAAATAAATTTCTTCTTTCCTATGATAATTTTGAAACAAATCACCTAATTCYAAGTAGTTCTCACCATCCCTAGCCACTCTGTTCACTTATTTATCTTTGGAATAAGCAGGTGAAGTATTTCTTGTCTGTTGATGGTTTTGTGGTAATATTTTCAGCCACAAAATTATTGGCTGCTCWGTGATAGCTTAGAAATTTCAAATTAACCTTTGAACTGGGGCCAGCTTTAGAACTGATATAACACTTGACATTGTTCCATTYGCTTTGCCATGTTGACTGTCGTGGAAGGAGGAGATGACACATACTTTCTAACATTTATGAAGGTGAGAAGAGTTCAGCCCTTATAAAAAATTTTGAGCACTGCAGTCTTTAACTGGAGCAGCTGTGACTTCTGATGATAAGTAAATAAACATGCAGAGTAAACAAACAAACAAAMAAGTTAACTATGTTAATGCTGAGTTAACACAGGGGTAATCAATATTAACAGAACTGAGCTGCTGCTTAGGAAAATGCTGTGAAACTGGATAGGCTGAGGATACCAATAAAAATCATATTCTTAGCTTGTTTTCTGCAGAGTCCAAAGAAGATAATAACTCCTAGGACATATACTTTTTCAGAGAAACTATTTTTTCTATTTATTTGTTTTCTAAAGATTAGGTAAGATGGAAAACAGTGGGCTCTGATCTACGTTCTTAAAATCTGCCGTTCACTGCCTTGTTGGTACAAAATGTTCCTTCTACCCTGGCTATTCAGAAAATCAAACATACATTTAGGTATTTGAATAAGAAATTCGGCCTCATTTTAGCTTTTAATAATTGATTTGTGGAAAACTAATTTTATTTTCTTTCCTGAAAAGGCAGAACTTGCATTATGAAAATGAAAAGCCACTTTCTGATCTCATTATCTGACTGGAAAGTCCCCATGACTTCAAAGCCTTGCTTCTCTTTTTCTGCCAGTGCCCTCACCTGTTTAGTTCTGCCCCCATTTTGCCATCGCTGTCTCCTCTTCTGATACACGTCCTGTGCTTGGACGAGCCTGTGTGTGTGTGTGTCAAGCATTTAAACTCCATTACTGAAAGTGTTTGTAGAAAGCTGTTTCTTGTGCTTTGCTTTTCAGCACATACTTCCATTTCACAAATGAAATTTGGGCTTCACTGAAGATAATTGCAAAACTCCTGTTGGCTTCTTGAAAGGCAGGATTCATTTCCTGTGTCTGGATTTGCTTAAGAGAGATTGAAAAAGTATCTGGGACAGAGACAAGTGGATAGATTTCCAATTCTTGTGGTGGTTCACTGTCCAGATTTTTAATTTTTTAGAGTGTTTATCTCTTCTGTAAAGATTTTTTTTCTGCTCCAGTTAAGTGAAATGGGTCCTCTGAAACTGGGTATTTTTCATTGCCAGGCACCTTTAAAAACTAGTGTTTCCACTTCTTTTTCTTTATTAAAGACCCTGTAAAGTACCTTAAAAGTCTATTGTATGTTTTGAATGATTTAATAGGTTCTTGTTCTTATTTATTAAGCAACTGAGAGTAGCGTGGCTTTATATATGTCGTTATACTAATGCTTTTTCTTTAATCATTTTTCCCCTAAAGTGTCAAAACACCTCTTTGAGCATAAAGTGTTCTCACATTATGCAGTTACAGAGTTGTGGTCCAGGGATACAGGTTTGAAATCATTGGGCTAGGTGTGCTTGAAGAGGTAAACCTTGAAGACTCTCTGCTTTCCATTAGTTTCAGAGGCTATAACATGTATGTTCCAATTCACCCTGCCTACCATCAACAACTTAGACAAGGTCACTGTAAAAAATGATTGCATTGTGCTAGATTTCCTTATATTCAGTAGTGGCTTCCTGTCTATGATATGTATCACTCTCTGGATGTGCTGCTGACTCTCTAGTGACTACAATGTCCCTAGAGGTTGTAGTGACTACAGTCCTAATCTGGGTGATTCCTGAGGGATGAGGCCTTAGTGTCCCCCCAGAAATCAAGCAAAGTATTAGCTGAAAAGACACAAAAGTCAGTGAATTGGAGGCTGCTCAATCTGCCCAAAGTCTTACTTGGTCAGAAAAGACTGTAAATATTAACCAAGAATTCTCTCATACTCTTCTCTAAATGGTGAACTCTGATGCCTTTTTTTATGTAAACTATGCTGTGTACTTTCAGTGCACTTACTGAGTAATAGCCAGGAGTGACCACATGCCCAAAACTCATCCAAGTCATCATGAATTTTATGTGAGCAACAGCTCTCAAACTGAGTCTATGCATCAGAGCTGCCTCTGGCATCTACATTATTCAGCCAATTTTCTTTTTTTTCTTCTGGAAAAGCTCAAAAGCACCTGGTTGAATAGAGAACCTGCGGACACAAACCTGGAGCAGTTCGAGTAGTTCTCGCTTCATAAAATGGCTAGTTTGAGAGCTTTTTTCTACCATTTTTGTTGAACCCTTGTTTTCATCTCTTTTGAGAACTGGAAGCTGTAATTTTTTATTTCTTTATGAACACTGGACTTGAAATGCAATACGAGGCTGGGTGAGRCACACTGACTGTTTACATATGTAAAGGTGATTGAAGCATGAAATAGGGGGACTACAGTACCAAGAGCTTTTGCAGTGATTTCCGCAATGGCAGTCAAAACAAACAGAGCACCCTGCAACCTATTTGTATATATTTACATACACACGCCAGAACAATTAATATAAGAAACTTCATATCTCTTTGGACTTTCAGCCATAATTTTCTGCTTTACTGTCAAGAGAATGCAAGAAACACAGAAGAATGTGACAGCAAAAGGCAGAAAAAAAATCCAAAAAAGATGAAGTGCCACACAACTGTCGTTTGTATCATTTTTGTCAGGTATATAGTTTCAACAAGTTTGTCATCATGGGAAATGTCCATGGCAATGACTATTAGACTATTAGTTGTTTTTATAGCACAAGCTATTGATATTTTATTCAACAAAGTCTGCAGAAGAACCACTTAAAAAAAAAAAAGAATCTAATGTGATTGCAGGAAGATATGTAATGATCAGTATCCTACTTTGCAACCATATGAATAGATTAAAATGCAGAGAAGTTTGGTGGAAGACCAAGATTATTTTTTCAAGCAGTAGTGCGTATGAAATGACAGACTGATAATCAGTAAGCAACTGGCAATAATTAAGCTGAATGAATATGTGGTGCAGTGATTCCTATAAATCAAAAAATACCTAAAGCAATGCCACTGCCAAGCACAGAAACAAGGATTATCAAAGCTGTGCRATGTCCACTCATCATCATGCTCATTCCTGCAGTCCTGGGGCTTTTTTTGACAGTGGTGTTTGTGTTATTTCTTAGTAATCTGCTGCCCACAGTGAGGTGCTAAACTGAACTGCTTTCCAGCCAAGAGCCYGGGCAGCAAGCTGCGACGGGAGCACAGTGAAGTTTCAAGACGTGGTATATTTGCGGGCAAATTGTGAGTCACACTGTATGATGGACTCTTTCAAACCGTTGAGATGTCCTGGTGCTTAGTGAAATATTTATTCAGATAAACCATTTCTGCAGTATGTAAAACCTGATTATACTGTTTTTAGTTCTCCAGCAAAGCTACATTTAGACTATAACCAATAATTTCACTCTTGCTCTCTTCTAATCTCAGTTAATGAGAACTGGTCCATGTTGTGCAAACAACTCCCTTTATAACTTTTTGAATTCACTCTTAATTAATCTTTCTGTTTATCCTTTGTTCATCAAAATATCAGATTTTGCAGTGAATCTTTATAAACAGTTTGCTTTTTATTCTGTTGAGTAGCAGCCATCCTTTGCCTGAGTATGACCTTGTCTACAAACAGCAGAATTTAGGCACGATCAGGGGCATGGATTTAAGCTCTAGAGATAGTCTTGACATAGCTGGAGATATCTACTAGAAATGACATTTATAGACATATCTATATATTGTGTTATATAATATATTATTAGGTATTAATTTCAGGTATTTGGTCATGTACCTTTTTGTTCTTGAGTCACCCGATGAAATGAACAAGAGCAGAATTCTTCATTTTCAAAGTATTTGTCACCATCCTTATTCCTTGTATCTGGATGTAAGAATTGCATTTTTTAAGACTGTGCCAAGATGGCACCACAGCTRTCTGAAACCCAAACGAGGCACATGAACAAATGGCCTGAAATATGAATCCATGATCTGGATGTCGAAAGCAGCAGTAACATTCAGAACTAGACTCAATTTAGGCATGTATTTACTGCTCACCCATTTAAAACTAATCTCGGGGGGAAAAAAACTTGCCCTAGGGAAGTGTAGAGGCAAAATGGCATTCTTATTCATTTCAGAAAGCGTGTACATGTGTGTTTATAGAATATATAGAAAACTTATGAGATGGCACCCAGAACGTTTGGTAGTGAAGTGTTCTGCTTTATTTCTTCTATTCTTGTTTCTCTTCCAAGTATTATTGATTTAGAAATAGTTCTGAAGAAATATATTGTCATAGAGTGTTAGGGAGAGCAAGTGTTAAGGAGTGTTAAACCAAGCTAATTTTGGCATATTACTATTTCCTTTCCAATACTGGTAAGTAGGGTCACTCTTTTACTGTCATAGGAAGTAGCATAAGGGACTGCATAGCAGCAGTCATTAAGTTTAATTTTATGGTCATAAATCCCAGTAAAGATTTTGAAATGACTAATTGTCCTGGTAATTGAAATGTGGCTGAGTGAGAGAGAGACAGGATGACAGTGACCCAAGTAACTTCTATTGTGTTAAATTGCTTCGTATTTACATCATTCTATTGCAAATATAAGTATCAAGAAAAAATAATCTGGAGCTTTATAGGGGAAAGAAAGAGAAAATCTTTTCTTTGCTAGTCTGTCTGAAGCAGTAAGGCTGCCCAGGAGAGGCTAGGCAAAAGCAGGTGGAGTTTCCATGAGCTGTCTTGAAAGGAAGGCAGTGTCTACGGTAGGAAAGTGACCCTGACCTGGAGACTGAGGCTGCGGGCAGGAGGTGCTGGGAAGCCTCGGCCCTTTGGGTATGGGCTCTTTGCTCATCGAGCTGGTGGGGGCAGGTGGCCGTGTTTGCTGGAAAAGGTAAGTTAGGGCAAGCTGGGCAAAGGTTGCAACATGTCACAGACTCAGAAGGGATGGTCTCTGAAGTAGGAAAACTCAGCTTTGATTGATTAGTTATTGATGTACAAGAGATACTCTCTCTTTTTTTTTTTTAGTCAAATGAGCTATCGAAAAGGGGCAGGGGCAGCAGCCATGATAAAGAAGTTTTTACTTCAAGCGAGCAAGCAAAGTAGTCATTGCTTCTTGTGCCTGAGGCATGGCTGACTTGCTTCATTTTCTATTAGATACTTTCTTTTCAACAACACAGAAATTGAGCACTGCTATTGCTAGTTATGTGAGCTTTATGTTTAAAATTATTTTTTATGTCAAGGACTGATATTCTTTTGGATTGTATTTTTCTTTAACTATAACAGCATAAGGCAATGCAGACTTAACTCCACACCACATTGAGGGTGCAAAAAAAAATCAAAAAGGATGGGTAGTTCCTGATCTTCACAGATTGAAATAGTTTTCACTACTATACTATGCAATGTGACAGATGTGCGACATGTCTAGCTGGTTGGCTGGTATGTGTCTTGTATATTCCTCTTCCTGTGCCCAGAGCTGTATTACATTTAAGTTGGTTTGCTTGCATGCATTTTGTGAAGTGAAGGCAAAGAAAGAGAGATGTTTTCCCTGAAGTTTTGAGGAATGAGACTTTTTCTCCCATGTTTTTAGTTGTTTAGCCTTGTGGTTTAGTTTTATCAACCTTCTCTAATGTCCTGTTTCACAGCTCCATCTGCAGATAACCAGAAAGGTCATTATGTTTTCGCTTGAGAAGGGAAAACAGAATTTTGGACTGTAGCTTGGCTGTATGGAAACACTCTTCAGATTTTGTTTCATTATTACAGCTGTTTGCAGTAACTGAATTTTTAATAAAAGCCCAAGMAATTCACACAGCTGGTGTTCTCGAGACTAGTCATGGCCTGGGGTCATTTTGGCTTTCACAGGCAACTTTGCATCTTTTCTACTTTTCCTCCACTGTTCTGTTTTGCTCTCTTTTCTCCAGGTACCCCAGAGAATAATAATTGTTTGTTTTCTTCCTCGTTTACTGGTTTATAGAGGTATATAGTATACACTTCTAATCATTACCCTTCTGATCATTCCAGTACTTATTTCCTCCATCTGACTCCTTCCTCAGATCATGCTTGTGAAAAGAGTATAATGTGGCTCTTCTACCTGCTGGCTTGCTCATTTATTGTTGTGGTATATTTTCTGCTTTCTCCTGTTCATTTCATAGATATTTCCATTGAGATATATATTTTTTTTTCCCTTTTCCAAATCAGACTTTAGTTAGTGCAGACCTCTCAAGCCTTTTTTTTCTTATTCTTCTTTTCTTATTCTTATTTCTATGAAAGGCAGAAGTAATTAATGTAAAAGACCTGACAGACCTTATTTTTTAAATGCTCCTAACAAAGCACCGTGTAGAAGACATCAGACAAAACACAACGTTCCAATTTCTTTCTGGTTTGGGGGTGAGAAACAAGAGTGAAGCACAGGCAAGTAGCTGTAATTCCCAAGATACTAAGTGTCCTTAGGACACAGTAGCCYTGCTGGCATTTTTGGTGCATGCTGGTGTCCTACTGTGCACATCAAAAGGCTGTGGCTTGGGCACTGCCGCATTTTCTCCCAGGCAATCCTTGGAAGTTCGTCTTCCAAGGCCATCAGCTGATCCAAATCTATCAGTGAACTTCCTGGCCATGCATATTGCAGTAAACTGCAGCTTGTCCCTGAGTGTCCCTGTTGTGTCCTTTATTAGGTTGTGCGTTATTAGTTATGCCTACCTCAGCTTCAGCAAGCTCAGAATCACCGTGTCAGGCACACACCTGGTCTGTGTCCTCATGCGGCACTTCGGGCGCTGCTAACTCAGCCCTGCACCTTTTTCCCTCCCACACACCTTGCCCTCCACTGCTCCACCTGGCACCGTTCTCTGCAATAAAAACTGATGACTGYCTAATACAAATGAGACTAGGAAAGGGTATTTCAGTGGAGCTGGGCTCTTGAATGTATARTAGTGTCATGAACTTTAAGTCTCTGATGTTGGATTTTTTTTGTGCCATATGGGAAATGCAGCATAGCAACAAAACTGCTACTCCTAATTATATGATATAAATGTCAAGCTTGTTCAAAATTCAAGAATTACATGCTGCTAGAAGAAACTCTCGCTTCTGTAGACAGAAGCTTTTTGGCAACACGTTCTGAAGAAGAAGCACTTACTGTCTATGATCTCATCAGCGTGTTTCTTAAACAGCAGGCAGAAGGATAGAAAAAGGCATTTTCACAATGTTTTTGCCAAGGAACAAGATCAATTCTTAATTCTTGCTTTCAGTTCTGAAAAACCTCCAAGATACT